>CM032332.1:34228535-34432743 GCA_019022515.1 Quercus aquifolioides
GCAAGACACAGGAAGTTAGAGACAATGCCCCCCATGTGGGCAACCAAGATGGAACCCAGCCAGAGGGAGGGTCAGCAGTGGGAGGAGGAACTAACCCTCAATACCTAACACTGGCAGATGTCAGTGCCCTCCTGGAACAAGAAAGGGAAAAACTTTCCGGGACCCCTAAGCAATTTTCTCGGGATCCCCCATTCCCACCAAAACTCCTTGGCAAGCCATACCCCAAGGGATATGAGCCACCAAAGTTCCATCCTTTTGATGGAAGAAATGGAAGTGCAGTAGAACACGTGAGTAGGTTTGTCCACACTATGGGCCCCTACGCAGGAGACCGGGAGCTGTGTCTAAGAGAGTTTGCTAAGTCCCTAGTGGACAGAGCGTACACTTGGTACACCACACTGAGACCTGGGTCCATTAAGACCTGGGACGAAATGATGGAAAGGTTTTGTGCAAAATATTACCCTGGTGAGGACAAGGTCACTTTCCAAAGCCTTCAGATGGTAAGGCAAAGGCCTGGAGAGGATCCTGTCCAGTTCATCAAAAGATTTGAAGATGTGTCCCTAGACTGTTATGGGGACCATGAAGAAAAAGAGCTCGTGGAGACTTGCATCTCTAACATGCTTTTCGATTACAGACTCAACCTCGAAAATTTATGTATCACACAGTTCGCTGACCTGTTACAGAGAACAAGAAGGACAGCATAAACTATGAGGGCGAAGAGGGTGCCAGCATCCCAAGCCATGACAGCATCGGTGGGAGAAAAAAGGAAGAGGCCTGATGGAAAAATATTCGAGGAACCACCGGTGATCCCATGTACTGAAGAAGAATTAAACCACGTCCTGGACAAATGGATCGGGGATGGAGTGGTTAGGCCATTCACTGTGTCCAGGCCACCAACCGAGGAAGAAAGGAAAAATCCTTTGTTTTGCAGGATTCATAATTATGTTAAGCATTCCACCAAGGATTGCTGGACCCTCCGCAGGCTTTTTCACAGGAAGCTAAGAGAAGGAACCCTGGAGCTCACCCAGAAGGAACCGGAAGTACAAAGGAACCCCCTGCCCAACCACAAAGGAAAGGGGGTGGTAGCTGTGGTAATCCATGGGAACCCGGCAGAAGCAGAAGAGCCAGAAGGATCCTTCCACCCAAACACAGTCAGGACCCTCCAGAAGAATCCCAAGTTCAGATCACTATTCAATCAGCTGGGATTTGGACCAGAAGCAAGGAGGGTGGCCAAGGAATCTCTCATGACCATAGCAGCGGATTCAGGAATGGAATGTTTCACAGCAGAATCACATGCCAGTCGAGCTTTCCTGGAGACAACCAATGCCATAACTTTCACTGATGAAGACATGGAGGTTGAGCATCCAGACCACCGCAGACCTCTCTACCTAATGGCCACCATAAATGGTGTCCAAATCAGGAGAGCACTAGTGGACACAGGGGCATTACTCAACCTCATAGCCCTGAGTACCTTGGAAGCCGTGGGCTTAGCTGGAAGAAGGATCCTGGGGGCTCCCATGGAGATAACCGGATTTGGAGGATCAGCAGAATCAACCGAAGGATATATACAGCTAGCTCTAAGGGTGGGGCCAATAGTAGCCTTGACCAGATTTCATGTAATCAACTCAGAGGTGTCCTACCATGTACTGCTGGGATGGCCATGGCTCCATAAGCACCGCCTTATACCATCCACATACCATCAGTGTGTTAAGGGGAGATTGAATGAGAGGCCTGTAAGGATCCCTGCCAACCATAACCCTTTCAGCCAAGGAGAAGTAAACTTTGTAGAAACAACATTCTATGATGAGTTAGAACCTGATGATGAGAGTCCCATGCCAGGGACCCCAGGAACACCTATCTTGGAAAAAGAAGAAGGAGGTGGTACCCATGGCTTGAGGGACCTCCTGAAGAGAAAAAGGCAAAAGAAGGAGCCCAGTACCTCAGGATCCTGGGAGTGTGTAGTAGTATGGGAACCCGGGAGAAGATTAATATACCGCTTGTGAAGGTGCGCGGGACCTGAGTGCATCGTGCAGGAAGGTCCCGGACCACCAGAATGTATGATAGCCCAAGAGGAAGTCCCAGAGGAACCAATTAAAGAGACACAAATCTAGCCTGAGGAAGAATTGCAGGAAGTAAACTTGGGGGCTGAGCTGGGATCCCAGAAGCCTGTTTTCATCAGTAGTCAATTGGCAACACAAGAAAGGGGGCCACTGGTGGCTTTGCTCAAAGAATACACAGATGTGTTTGCATGGACCTATGATGAGATGCCTGGTTTGGATCCTGGGCTAGTGGTCCATGCCCTCAATGTGGATCCAGGAGTTAAACCAGTAATCCAACCAGCCAGGGTCTTTCACATTGATGTAGAAGCCCAGATAACTCAAGAGGTCAAGAAGCTGCTAGCAGCTGGTTTTATTAAGCCCATTCAGCACCCCAGATGGCTTTCTAACATAGTACCTGTGAAGAAAAAGAACAGCCAGATCCGTTGCTGTGTAGACTTCCGCAACCTGAATAAAGCGTGTCCTAAAGATGAGTTCCCTCTTCCTAATATTGACCTCCTTGTGGATTCAGCTGCGGGAAGTTCTATGTTCTCATTCATGGACGGGTATAGTGGGTACAACCAGATTCGTATGGCTGCCAAGGATGCCTAGAAGACAGCATTCAAGACACCAATCGGAAATTTTTATTACACTGTGATGCCCTTTGGCCTCAAAAATGCAGGAGCCACATACTAGCGAACCATGACAGCCATCTTCCATGATATGATGCATGAGGAAATGGAAGACTATGTGGATGATATTGTGGTCAAGTCAAGAACTAGGACAGGACACCTTCAGGTGCTTGAACGAGTTTTCAAAAGATGCAGAGAATACAAGCTACGCATGAACCCCATGAAATGTGCCTTTGGAGTATCTGCAGGAAAGTTCCTCGGGTTCCTGGTACATCATAGAGGCATAAGTGTAGATCCAGCCAAAGCTGCAGCCATTGCCACAATGAAAAGACCAACAACAGTGAAGGAACTCAAGAGCTTCCTGGGAAGGGTCTCCTACATCAGGAGATTCGTGCCAGGACTGGCTTCGGCCACAGGAGGCTTATCCAAGCTATTAAAGAAAGGAATTGAGTTCACCTGGGGAGCAGAACAACAGGAAGCCTTCCAAAGGGTCCAGCAGATCATGAATCATCTGCCCATTCTCCAGGCACCAGTACGTGGGCGACCCCTGTTGTTATACTTGGCATCAAATGCCCAAGCAATAGGAGCCCTGCTGGCGCAAGAGGATGATGATGGGAACGAGCAACCTGTTTACTATGTGAGTAGAACACTCAAGGATGCCGAGACCAGGTATCCCAGGATAGAAAAAGCTTGCCTAGTGGTTATTTACACATCACAGAGGCTGAAGAGATATTTCTCAGCTCACCAAATCCTTTTAGTGACTAAGTCACACCCCATAAAAGCACTCCTGCATCAGCCCCTCCTAACGGGAAGAATAGCACAGTGGCTGGTCCTGCTTTCTCAATATGACATAGGCCTCAGGACCCCCAAGGCCGTCAAGAGTCAAGCCATAGCAGATCTCCTGGCACAATTCCCAGGGAAGGAAGAAAGCTCGCTAAGTGAAGAGATCTCGGGTGAAGTAGCAGTAGCAGAAATCCCAGGAAAGAAATGGACAATGAGATTCGATGGGTCAGCTACAGCAACCTCAAATGGGGTGAGAATTGTACCGAGCTGTGAAAATGGGGACACCATACCTCTATCTTTCAAGCTTGGTTTTTCCTGCTCCAATAATGCAGCTGAGTACGAGGCGTACTTAACCGGGCTAACTATAGCACTCAGTATTGGGGTGAAACACATGAGAGTATTGGGAGATTCCAATCTTGTAGTCTCTCAGGTGAAAGGTGACTTTGCACTAAGAGAACAAAGTTTGGCAGCCTACAGGACATTGGCACAGAGGCTGGAGCAGGAATTCCTGACCTTTAGCATAGAGTACACGCAGAGAAGTGAAAACAGGTTTGCAGATGCGCTTGCTACCCTGGGATCCCAAGTACCATTCAAGGGAAAAGACACTCTGGTCAGAATAGGAAGGCAGGAGCATTCCATCTTAAAAATCCTCCAACAGATATCCCCCGGAGAGTCCAAGCAATGGGACTGGAGGAGCGAGGTAAAAGAAAAAATGAAAGAAACAGGATCCGGAGGGAGTGTCAAGGAGCTGAGGGACTACGCTCTGATAGAAGGAGAACTATACAGAAGACTGCCCGGAGGAATCCTATCCAGATGTATCAATGAGAAAGAGGGGAAGCTAAGGTTGGAAGAGCTACATGCCCAAGTTTGCGGGACCTTAGAAAAGATCAGTCTATATAGGAGGATGCAGCGCATGGGGTACTACTGGCCAAATATGAACAAAGAGGCATCAACTATACAGGAAAAATGTCAAGAATGCCAATCCTCCGTGGACAAGGAAGAAAGCTATGCTGTATTTGTTACAGAAGATTAGAGGACTCCCTTCATGGAATACTTGGCTCAAGGGATCCTACCAACTGACAGGACACTAGCCCACCAGCTCAAGAAGCTCACAGTCAGATATTTCTTACAAAACGGGATCCTATTCAAAAGGGGATACAGCGGAGATCCCCTAAGATGCCTGGGACCAAAGAAAGCCAGGGAAGTAGTCAGGGAGGTCCATTCTGGTGATTGTGGAAGCCACCCAAGAAAGAGGAGGCTCTATAAACAGTTACTATTGTTGGGGTACTACTGGCTAACAATGAAAAAGGACTCCGAGGAGATAGTCAAAACCTGCCACGCATGCCAAGTCCTCGGAGATGCCATCCATACTCACCCAAACACGTTACAGGATATGACAACCCCATGGCCTTTCCACACTTGGGGGCTTGATCTCATAGGGCCTATAAATCCTCCATCCGGTGGTTACATATAGATCTTGGCAGCCACTGAATACTTTACAAAGTGGGTAGAGGCCATCTCCTTGAAAAAGGCCACTGGAGCAGCTATAGCAAACTTCATTCGAGGCCATATCATTACAAGGTTTGGGATCCCCAGGAGGTTGATCAGTGACAACGGAACCCCATTCATAAATAAAGACATGAAGGGGTTAACTGAGGCTTACTACATCAAGCATGGAAGGTCTACACCCTACTACCCACAAGGAAATGGCCAGGTAGAGGCCACTAATAGGGTGATATTGAAGATCCTTAAAAAAATGAAGCAAGAGTATGGAGGAAAATGGAGCGACCACCTGGCAGATGTACTTTGGGCATGCAGGAGCTCTGTGAAAACAGCCACAGGATTCTCACCATTCTCCCTGGTCTATGGGACAGAAGCCATCAGCCCAGTAGAATTAATTGTTCCCACACCAAGAGTAGTACTCGAGGAAAGTCAGGAGGACACCGAGGACACAAACAATGAAAGGAGATTAGCAGACCTGGAAGGAGTAGAGGAAGAAAGAGAGCTAGCCAGGAGAAGAAGCCAGAGGTACCAGCAAAGGATGACAAGAGCATATGCACAAGCAGTACGCCCGAGGACTTTCACTAAAGGGCAGTTGGTACTAAGGACAGCAGAGCATGTAAGAAGAAACCTACTGGGACCCTCCAAATTTGCCCCAAAGTGGGAAGGACCCTACATCATCAGGGAGACCCATGATAGTGGGTACTACTACCTTACAAAGGAAGATGGGACAATCCTGACAGAGCTCATAAATGGGAAGTGGCTGAAACAATACTACGCATGAGAAGGGAGAGGTCTCAGTACACTGGAATCCTTTTGCCAAGCTCTCCAACCTGCTAAGTGTTTCTGTCTTTTTATATATTATTGTTTAAGTAATTTTGCTCAAAACTCGAGGTAGAAGGACATTACATGATCCTTACTATCTTTGTTAGATTTACTGTATTCCTTGAATGACATTTATGTTTTAAATTCAATGAAATTTTGTCTTTTTCTCAGTTATTAAATCCTAAGTTTCACAAAGTCCTAACACAGACGAAATCAGGGGAGGATGCCTGAGGAAATCTTCTTGCATAACCCAGGATCACCCCACAGATAATCACAAACAGTTAAGTTTAAATACATGATCTAGGATCCCAGGCATATACTGAGGATACCTAGCCCAGTACTTGATAAAGAAAAAACCTGCCAAGATTCATGAGCTGGGACAAATAAAATATATTGCCCAATGTACCTAGTTCAGTACTTGCGTAACCAAGAAGAAGGGGGAGGATACCTGGGGAAATCTTTTTGATGCATAACCCAGGATCACCCCACAGATAGCTACAAAGCAGCTAAGTCTCAAATACATGGTCTAGGATCCCAGGCATATACTGAGGATACCTAGCCCAGTACTTGATAAAAAAAAAGGAAACCTGCCAAGATTCATGAGCTGGGACAAAAAAAAAAATACATATATATATTACCCAATGTACCCAGTTCAGTACTTGTGCAATCAAAAAAAAAAAGAAGGAGTGGGTACCTGATTGGAACCTACAACAAAACTTGTGAGAATCACAGATCAGGACTCAGTAAAAAAAAAAGAGACAAGAAAAGAAGATCCACATGCCATTAAAAGGGATTAGAAGCAACACTTAGAAGCCATCATGAAGCACAAGTACATGGAAGCAGTCTCAAAGCAGATCTAAAAAGAAGAAAAAGAACCAGAAGCATTGTCCAATCAAAGAAATAGAAAATTTATACAACCCCAAATTGTCCATACATATCAAAAAAAAAAAAAAGCTAAGAAAGGAGGCCAGCCAACAAGGAGCCATCCGAGGGGAGAGCAAGGACAGCCGAAGAAGAAAGAACCCTCTGCCTTTTGACCTTCAGATCTTGCAAAGTCTTGTGAGCATGAGCCAAAGCTTCCTCAGCAGCAGCAATCTCAGCATCAATGCCTTTAGAAGCTTGCCTCTGGAAAAGCACTTCGGCTAATGATCGCAGATACTTCAGCAAAAAGGACAGGTTGAACTTGGCTTCCAAGAGATCCTGGACAACTCCCCTCCATTCCAAGAGCTTTTCCTCAGATAGAGAGTCTAGCGAAGAATCTCTCAAAGAAATCAGCACGGCACACAGCAGCTCCATCAGAATGTTCCCCAAAAATACTCCTCCTCTGAAACCAAGGGTAAAGTCCCCATGACTTTTAAACAGCCCTTCTAGCAGTGGTAGGCCTTCCACAGGCACAGAGAACCGCAGGAAGCTGCCATAGGAGGGCCCGAAATGGCAGAAGTGACTGGCAGAGAGGCTGTTGAACTCCAGAAGATCAAAGCGAGCCAAAAAGGTGGGGAGCCTTGAAGCAGGATCTGAAACAACCACCTCTGGAGCCTTCCCCACTGTTGCATCATCGCCTGGAGTCCCAAAGGAACCTTCAACCCCTTGAACAGCATGAGGGCTAGCAACCTGAGTAGATCCTACACCCCCCTCAGGAACCACAAGTTCAGGATCTTTGATATCAACTCCTGCAAAAAAAAAAGAGGAAAGAGAAAGGGGGGGGCAAACTTAGCTTTTTCTTTTTTAAAAAAAAGGAAAGAGAAAGATAAGGAACAAAAAGAAGGTAGAAGAGAAACCAGTATCAGCCTTTTGGGGCGGAGTTCCCTCCTCTTGCTCCTCTGACTGCTTGAAGGACTCTGGGAAAGAACACATGGCAAGTTGAAGAAAAGGTGAGGAAGCCTCAGCAAAACAGCTAAAAGAAGGCAGGGACACAGGTGGCTTCGCCATAACAAAAAAAAAACAAGAAAAGGGGCAAAAAGAGAGAAAGAATGCAGTAAAGACAATCAACACCCCACCTTCAGAATCCTCTGATTCCAAAGAAGTAGCAGCACCAGAGGCAGATCTCGCAGTGGCTTGGCCTGGAAAGAGGAAGAAAAAAAGAAAAGAAAAGGAAGAACTCAAAAAAAGAAGAAGGGGTGCAAAAGAGATAAAGCTAAAAAGCTATATAAAAGAAAAGAAAGGCTCACCTGTTTGCCTGGGTGATGATGCGCCTCCCAAAGTCCTTGTGCTTAACTCAGTCTGAGGTAACACGGTCTTGACAGGACTGGGAATCTGTTCAAACTGAGGACCTGGGGACGCGGGAAGCTTGGGAGCCTCAGGATCCTGGGCAGCCTGGACATCCTGCATTGGTTGCCCGGTTTCCTCAGCTATGCCACCACTGGGAGCCTCCTCCTCCCTACTCTATGATGCAGCTGCAGCCATCTCCTCCTCCAAAGTCTCACCAACCACGGGGGGAGGAACCTCAACCTAAGAAAAAAAAGAGGGGGAACAACATAAAAAGAAAAAGAAAAAGGGCATGAGCAACAGGGCAGCACGGGTATATAACACTTGTGAAATGAATATGAGGAAGCAGCAAAAGACACGGATGAGGAAAACCATACCACATCTTCACCAGAAGATTGGCTTCTACCCTTCCTGGGATCTAGCTTACGCTTGGACTGCAGGAAAGACAATCACTCATTAGTTCCAAAACAAAAAAAGAAAAGGAAAGAAACAACAAAACTGCAACCTAAAAGAGTAAAGAAGGAAAGAGGCCTTGCCCTTCTCTCTCTCTCAACAGGGTCTCCAGGTCTCTGTTGTTTACTACGGGTACGTCCAGAGGGTCCCGAGGAACCATGAACTGAAGGACTCATAGGAGCCTGGGGAAAAGAAGACTCTACCTTAGTCTTCACTCGGCCCCTTATGGCCAAAGGTTGCTCCACTTCCTTCTCCTCAGCAAGTATCAACTGTTTCTGGGATTTCCCAGTCTTCTTTTTCTTCTTTGACTTAGGGTCAACATCCTCTACACTCTCTTCAGTCGCGGCCTCCTTCAACTTTTCCTGCTTAATTGTTTTTTCTTTACTTATGCCAACGGGAGTGCTAGCACTTACGGCCTCTACTGCCCCTTTCTTAAGTGGTACCCCAGCAGAAGCACCAACAACAAGGTCACACCCCAACCAGGTCTCTGGGAAATCTCGCGCATAAGTCACCCAACCTTCCCTGGAAGCATGCCATTCTGCGAAACCAGTTTTGCTGCTCACAGCAGTAGAAACAATACCAGCAGTGGGCAGGGACAGACGCTTGTTGGATGTTGGGGTGGAAGAAATGCCAGGGTTGGGGACTCTCCCAATCGTCTCAGAACCAGCATAATCAGCAAAGGACTTCTGAACTCTCCTCCAATAACCAGCATAGCCACTGGAGGCAAAAACTCCTCTCTGAGAGTTAGGCACTACAAACTGAGGACTCCGTCATGACCAATAAGAGAATGCTTGAAGTCTCATGAAGGGATCCAAGGAAGGGAGAGAAGGAACTATGTCATTAAACACTGGGGGAATATCCTGATCAAAGCCGAACTGCCGAAGTACTCGATGCGCCGAGTAATGAGTGTACCGCGGGCTAGTCGAGGAAAGCACAGGAAGCCAGGAAGGACTAATGCAAGCCAAGTAGGCTAAGCTACCTTCATCACCGCGACGTAAATCAAAAGTATTCCCTGTAGAAGTCAGAAAGGGAGATAACACAGAATCGTAAACAAAACCAGGGCCAAACTCCCGGGGGGAGCGCCAATTCAAATGGCCTGCTTGATCAAATAACTCCACCAAGTTAAGACTGCCACCTTTTAGACTCAGCCAACGGAAAATAATAGGGTGGCTGTCAGTGGAGCTGCCACAAAGCCCTTTTACCACATCAGGGGATCCCTGAAACTTATCTTTCACAAACTTTAAATTCCTACCTTTTGCTAAAGTAACTGAAGAACGATCCCACATAAATACCTGGAGAATGGCGCAATGAAGCGAAGAAGTGATAACATAACAAGAATCACCCTCAGCCTCATCTCCATGAAGCTTATCCAATTGAGAATAGACATGGCACAAAAACATGGGGGCTAGAGGATATTGAGCGCCCTGAGCCAACTTAATCGCCAAAGGAAAAAGAGTGGACTTGATTCCATACCCGGGGAACTCGCTGAACAGGAACTTGCTAAGCCAGAATGCAAGGAACCTGGCACGTCTGACTTCCTTATCCTTCTCACGCGAAAGAGTCATAACCCACCTACCCATCCTGGCCGGTTTCCCACCAGAAGAAGCAGTACGTCCACCAAAGTGAGCAAATAATTTCTCGTCCACTTCGAGATCCTCATCAGAAAGCTTGATATCAAAGGGGTTTTCATCCCCAAGCACCGGAAGGAGAAAATTGTTGACCACATCCTCCAAGGTAACAGTTAGTTCACCAACAGAAAAGGAGAAAGTGTGCAGAGCAGGACACCAACGGCGCACCAAATGCCTAAGGCCTTTGGCATCTCTGAAACCCTCAAGATTCCTGGAAATAGCCACTGCCTTCAGGACGCCGGCACGCTCCAAGCGGCCCACAAACTCCTTGTCAGAAAGCTCATTATCCACCCAAATGGGCCAGCCTTGGATCTTTCCAGCGACAAAATTGAAGAAGATGGGACCGCTTCCCGAAGTCCTTGCCTGATTTGGAGATCAAAAATCTCCCTAGGGTCTGGAACTTGTGCAGAACCAACAAAACCCGCTTGACCAGAGAAAACCCAGGCGTGAGGGGATGGAGGGGTTTCGCCATGGGACACCCGAGGAAAGAATAAGCTAGGAGTATACTAGGGGTCTCGCAAAGGAAAAGCAGGGCGCCTAACGACAGACTCATCTTGCGCAGAACTAGAGGAGTCCTCACCTTCAAAGGGACTAGGAGTAAGCTCCTTTCTTTTTCGAGACGAGGAAGAAGCCATTGAAGTAATGGGTATCTGGAAAGAAGAAAGAAGATAGCGACAAGACTGATCGAAAGAAAAGAAAAAGGCTGGGAACAGAAGACTCAGGTAGACAAGGAAAAAGAGTAATGAGAAAATGCTAGAATGAGGGAATAAGAGCAGTTAGAGAAGACAATGTGTGGAAAGACGCGCCAGTTGCCAGGAATTAAATTTAAAAGGGAAGAAGTTATCAGCAGTTATTAATGAGTGTTATGGGAAACGTAAAAGTAGGTGGTGGGAGTTTTATTTCAACTCAACTGCCACGTCCCACGAAAAAAGGAGGAGTTACAAAAAGAGAAGCAAAGGAGCCAAGATATCGAAGAAATGGAAGATTAGGATCCCCGTAGAAAGATCAAAACAAGAGAGAATCCTGCAGAAAACTCACGCATGGGCTGCAGGCAACCCATGAGCTTAGGGGGCTAAATGTTGAGGTTCAAAAATTAAATAGCCACAAATAGGCCCAAAGAGATAGAAAAGACATTGGGCCCATTTCACACAAAAATAAATAATAAAGGGTGGGCTTTCACAATAAAGAAAAGAGAGAAGAAAGAAAGAAAGGGGAAAAGGCCCAAAGGGCTGGGATCCAGAGAAAAGGCCTAAATCAGGCAGAACCAGCGAACCAGAGGAAGCCCAGAAGGAAAAACTGGGTCGGGATCCCAGAAGTCTCCCCAGTTGGTAGGGGATCCCTGGACGTGCGAAGTGAAATTGAAGCAGATTTGAAGAGAGAAAAAAGACAAAAGGCACGCGGACCTTATGCCCTAGACACGCAGTGGAAGTACAAAGCAAAACGCAGGAGCTTGGTTCCAACCATTTGGAGAAAGAGACAAGGAAGAGTACAACTGGAAAAGCTTGAGCAAAAGCCAAAAGGGCTCAGGTCAGCCAACGAAAAAATCTGGAAATAGAAAGCTAGCTGAGGGACTTTCATCTGGTTGCAACAAAAAGAAAGAGACTATGAAGAAAAGGAAACGACATGATCCTGGAGCAACCAGGCACGGCACAGACTTTAAGGGGCAAAAGGGAGAAATCGTTAGTACCCCGGGAGCCCGAAGCTATGCTATAAAAGGAGGGAGGGATCCATGCTACAAGGGGACCCGAATTCAGAGAAAGGATAGAGAATTCATTTACGATTAGATCATTTTTAAGGCATTCATAATTGCTTTTCTAAAGTCTCATAAAAATTGTAGAGGAGACTCTGTAACAGAGGAACTTGTTCCCGGTATCCCAGAGACAGGCACTACAGTACACGCTCGGATTCAACAAGTTCAAACTTTGCAAGTCTTTGAAGCTTGAATGGCTATCAAAGTTTGTAACTTTTGAACTCAGTTGAACCTTGCACCACGTCTTAGTGAGCATTGTAATCACAATTAAGGGAAATTAATGAAATATGCCTCACTAATTAGAGGATCCCTAACTTGTTCTTACATTATATTTCACTTATTATGCATTTCCTTTACTGTTAAAATGTCATTCAATACGAATATTCTTTTTTGTTAGCTATTTGTATTGTAGGAAGTTTGTTCTGTGCACCAATCGATTCTTAAAACAGCCCTTTAGCTGCAGAGAATCGATCCCAGTCCATCAAGAACATCTTACACGGCCCAGGATCCTTGGGCCATAGTGCTGAAGAAAAAAGGCACTCTCACAGGGTACAGCTCCTTTGTTCATGAATGTTTGCTTTATACTTTCTGATTCCTCACTGCATGGCTGGGCGTTTGAGACCCGTTTGTCCTTCATCCTTTATGCTTTTTTTCATTTGAGCCGTTTCAATTCTTACTTAGAGCGTGTTGTGCGTCCCAGGGATCCCCGGGCTCTGGCAATCTTCGGGATCCCGGCCCAGTTCTTCCTATTGGGCTTCTTTTGGCTTACTGATCTTGGCTGGCTGGGCCTTTCTTTTGCTTCATGGACTTTAAAGTCTGTTCCTTCATGGGTCTTTGGATCCCAATTCCTCTATTACATGAGCCCAACTCTTTTATTTCTCTAGCTTTATTTCCCATAAAGTTAGCCCAATGTGTTATTTCTTTGGGCCTTGGGCTGTGATTAATTTTGAACCTCAACAAATATATTAAGGAATTGTATGCTAATGATGATGACTTTGCTAGTGTGTATGGAGTGTGTGAGAAGGCAGCGTTTGGCAAGTTCTATAGACTAGATGGGTACTTGTTTAGAAAGAGTAGACTTTGTGTGCCTAATAGTTCTATGCGTGAGTTGCTTGTGTGTGAAGCACACAGAGGTGGTTTAATGAGTCATTTTGGTGTAAGGAAGACTTTAGACGTGTTGCATGAAATTTTTTTTTGGCCAAAGATGAAATGTGATGTGGAGAGAGTTTGTGCTACATGGTTTACATGTAGGCAGGCCAAATCTAGAGTCTTACCACATGGATTATACACTCCTCTACCAGTATCTAGTGTGGCTTGAGTTGATATTTTTATGGATTTTGTTTTAGGCTTGCCTAAGTTAAGGAAAGGTAGGGATTCGACTTTTGTGGTTGTTGATAGGTTTTCTAAGATGGCACATTTCATATCTTATCATAAAATCGATGATGCAACCCACATCGCTGATTTTTTTTTAGAGAGATAGTACGGCTCCATGGTGTTCTTAGGAGTATTGTGTCTGATTGTGATGTTAAGTTCCTTAGCTATTTTTAGAAAATCTTGTGGGGAAAGTTGGGGACTAAATTATTGTTTTCGACTACTTGTCACCCCTAAACGAATGGACAAACTGAGGTAGTGAATAGAATTTTATCTACTTTGTTGCGTACTATAATTCAGAAGAACTTGAAAAATTGGGAGGATTGTTTGCCATTCATTGATTTTGCATATAATCAGAGTGTTCATTCTACTACTAATTTTTCACCATTTGAGATTGTTTATGGTTTTAATCTACTAAATTGTTTGTTGGATCTTAAAGTCAATTGAGGTTCGCATCATAATTCCTACTTTATCTATATCAGAAGTCACTAATAAAAGCCCAAATCACAAAAAGGGACACTCTTCGAAGCAATATTTCTCATTATTTCCACATTCTAATAACCAACAATCTTTGAACAGCCATGGTATTTCTGGTTCTTTAATAATGCTAGAACATGCAACATGTGTTGTAATGGGAACAAGATATTATAGGATTCTCAATCCAAGACATTGACAAAGAAAACCTAATAATCAAATAATGTAACCATAGACAAAAGTCACTAAACAAACTTACATTTGGTCTCAGATAAGCTAAAAGTAGTCTCTATCAATTTCTTGATGATTGAAACATTGCCTTCCAAATCTTTACTACAAACTCATTTAATGCATAAATCAAAACTAAAAAAAGGAAAAAGTTTAGTGACTTTTTCCAACCCACTACTGTGGGCGCAAGGGAAGGGAAATAAAAATGGAGTCGCCACCTAGTTATATGGTATAGGAACCATGAATATGATGTCCTTTCGAGGAAGGACCTTTGATCTTACTACCAGAGTTTGGGTTCGGAGTTTAGGTCTGCTATTAGGAAGGTGTTAGGCACCCAAGATCGCCAAACCCTAAGGTTGGTCTACCATAATTGTGTCCTATATCTTAACCCTATTAAAAACCATTTAAATACTTGTATTCTAGACTCATACACACACACACTAACAGTGGCATCTTTAACCCTAAACACGTAGTTATCCATCTATCTAAACAAAAGAGTGCCAAACATATAAAAGAAAACCCTAGCATTCATCTAAAACAAAACAGCAACTTAAACATGGTAGCAAGCATATCATCAAACAAAACATATCAAAAACGAAACGTTAACATATTAGAAACCCTAATCATACATCTAAAAACCCTAACACAAATGCATGAACATTGCTAATGCATGACTTACCCTTTATTTACCTCTTAGCGACACAACACCTATGGCATCATTGCATGAACATGTGAGTAAATGGCATAGCATTAAAACTAAGAAAACCCTAACCTAAACCCTAATCCAAGCATGTGATAACAACCAACATGTTAAAAAGGTAAGCAAACATTTTTATGGGGGTTAAAAACATGTGAAAAAAAGGCTATGCAGACAAACATGTGAAGGCAGAACAAAACAAACAAAGAATTAAGGTTTTTTGGGTAACGGCATCATGCGTGCTAGAACAGGTCTGTGTACACGAGTTCAGCCTGTGTGCGTAGGCTAGATCATGCATACACAGATCCTTACCCAGAAACCCTAATCAACATAGAAACAGAGCAGAAACCAAAAATGTTAAATCCAGCAACCTATCATGCTTGAAGACAAAAAAAAAAAAAAAAAAAAAAACCTAAACAAACAAATGTAAACATAAACTAAGCAAAAGAAACAGATTAAAACACAGATTAAGGCAGAAAAGAAAAAGAAAAGTTTTTAAAACATACCTTAAAGTAAAAGCTCCTAGGTTTGATTTTTGAATGTTCCTCTTAGTACAATCTATCACAATTCAATGAAATAGTGATTAATAATTTTAAACTCAAAGGATAGGGACCAGAAAAAGTCTCAATCAAATAAAAAGAGACTTGAAGGTGTTTTGTGAAAAACTCTCTTTTGATTCACTATTTTCTAGTGAATCTTAGGTTTTTCCCGTGGGATTTCTATGTGTTTTGAAAATGTACCATGTAAAGCTTTTTATAGTGAAAAAAAGGGGGTTTGGAACAGCTCCCAGACGATGTGGGATTCATTCCAAACCTCAACCATTATTGCAGAAAACTTGCCTTTCTTATGCTTCTGAAACCCTAGCTGCATACGTAGGAATGTGTTTGCATATGCAGGAATGTGCCTGCGTATGCATGCTTTAGCTTGCATACGCAAGTTGCGACCTATGTACACAGGCCGAGGTCTACTTTGGTCATTTTACTTCCAAAAATAGATTTTTGCTCATTCAAAATGTTATATTTTCCATTTTAACACTCCTCAAGTCAACTTAATATCTGATTGGGCTCTAAACTGACCTTGGGCCTTAGAGTTCGAGTATCATCAAGGAACGGGGGCCTAAGTCGTAAGGGGTACAAAATGCGGTATCTACAACTACATGTTAATTAATAAAACCATTTATGTGTACTTTATGCAACTTGTTTAAATAATACTTTTAAATGGTTTTTATCAATTGTCACTTAACCTGTGCTTGGCAACATGTAAAATATTTTCCAAGTGAAAATATTTTTGGGAAAGGAAAATGTTTTCAAGTGTTTGGTTGCATTCTGAAAATTGCTTTTGGAAAATGTTTTCAGGTATTTGGTTGCATTCTGAAAATGCTCTTTTTCTACTAGTTTTTCACATTTTCTCAGCTTCCAAACAAATTTTATAATAGAAAATTTCAATACATAAACTTAAAGAAACAAAACTCAAAACAAAACCATTCATTAAACACCGTCATCCTTGGTCAAACTGAGAGAGGGAGAAAGAAAGAGTCAATGAGTGATTGATGAAAAAAGAGAGGTAGATTGAGAAAGAGATAGAGGCGATTAGTCATGGGTGGGTCGATCTAGAGGCGGTGGCAATGAGATCGGTCATGGGTGGTGGCGACAAGATCGTAAGGAGACGATCTGACCCTAGTCGTGGGGCTTGCATGCACGACAGCAGGGCTGTGGGTCGAGGACGACGATCTGGGCTTCGCAGGCAGCCAATCTCTCCGTGCTTCGGCTTGGGCTTGGTGTGACTCGTGAGTGATGCATGGAGGAGAATGGGGCAGCGTGATCTGATCGAATTCGGGGTTGGGTGGTTGGAGTTTGTGACTTTCCCTTCTAGCTCTCTCTCTCTCTCTCTTCAGGTTTGAGAGTTTGAAAAATGGGTTTTGAAGGTAAATGGGATCTATAAATGAATTTAAGGGTGAAGGGGCTATATTTTACAGTCAAAGGAAATAATTTTCAGTTTGACTGTATTTTACATGTGCATCCAAACACACGTTAGGGTGTAAAATATTTTTCAAATTTCATTTACACCCAAAACAAACACAACCTTAATGAATTGAAAGAGATTCTTCTAAATTTGTTTGGAGGAAAACTATATTTAAAATAGTGAATAACATCTTTTTCTTGAACTACTTTTTAGAGATAGCTACAGAATGACAATATCTATATACTAATAAGACACCTTCAAAGAACTTGAAAAGATAAACATTTCCATTCAACATTAACTTGGAACACAATGAACAATTCCACGGACATTCACAAATAAATCAAGATATAGTTGAATTCAAAATAAATCAAGATATGGGTATGTTTGAATACCGTTTATTTGCTAAAAACTGAGAACTGACTGCTAAAAACATTGTAACAAAATAATTTTTAAATATGTAAATAGTACTGTAGGACTCAAATTTATATTGAAATTTGTGTTTGGTTAACTTTTGTGGATATATAAACTATACTCATAGACCCACAGACAAAATGCAGAACGCAAGGATTGGGTTTTGCCCAATCCAAACGCACGTTGGATTCTATACGATTATTTGTTAACACTTTTTTTTTTTTGAGAGAGTTTCAACCTATGGCGTCCGCTCCTGATAATTGCTCTTTATTATCAGACCAAGACATACGATTATTTGTTAACACTTAACAATACAGTAGTCAGTAGTCACCAATAAAAAATGTTAGCATATTTAAATATTTATCCAAGAGAAAAATTAAAAAAATGTGTCAGAAACTTGTACAACTGAAATAGGCTATTATTCTCTCACCCGTACTTATTTTCTTAAAATAATTTATTAAAAAAATGCATAATTACTAAGAACACCTATAAGTCTATAACCTATTAACCAGACAATTTTTTTTATTCTTTTGCTTTCGGGTGGAATATCCGGGTCTTATCAAAAGTTTCAAAATCTACTAACCACGTAACCAATGATACATTTTAATTTTTTTAAATGAACACGTAAGCAATACTTTACTAACATCCAATTATTAACAACAACAATTCAGCCAAAAAGAAAAAAGAAAAAAAAAAGCAACAACTAATGGGTTTAATAAAAGGGTATATTGTTTGTGTGAGCCATTTGAGAAAGTTTTAATACCATTTTAAATATAAAAAATTGTAAAAAAAGTTAGTTATTTTTTTTTTCTTGTAAAAAATTTCTTAAATCAAGCATTTGTTTACTTTTTTTTTTTTTTTTTTTTTTAAGAATCCAATCGAAGTGTATTATTAAGGAAGGCTATTCAAATCAGCCTGAAATACAGATACGAGTTCTGGTGGAATATCTTCCATCCAAACGGATAAGGGAGAGTATGAGATTGCTTTTCTAGCTAGTGAGTGTGCAACCTTATTACAATGTCTTTTGACGTGTGTAGCTCTAAAACAAGTGAAACATGAAGCAAGAAAAGTAATATCACTGAGTATGTGGCCAAAGGGCGCCTATGATCTGCTGCAACTGTTCAGAAGCTTGATTAAAACTTCGGAGTCTCCTTTGAGGACAATGTTCTCAAATCCTAGTTCTAGTGCGAACTCCACAGGTCGGCGTGCTGCCAAAGTTTCTACCTCAATGACTGTGGATGGCAGCGAAACGACTTCAAATAACGAGGCCATCACTAATCCTTCATGGTTTCGTATGACTATTCCCAGACCAGCTCTGTTTTCACGTTCAAAAAGTGCGTCGTCGAAGTCAACTTTGTAGCTGTGTAAGGGTGGAGGTGTCCATGTTGTCACTGCCTGTTTCGGTGCTGCTAGTGCCGATGATGGGTCAAGTAAGCAGCCCAAATTGAGGTCACGAGCTCTGTCCAAAACTTGCTCCAGCGGGATAGAAGGTTTTCCCAGTCTGAGATTGTTACGCCTATTCCGCAAAGTCCACACCACTGATGAGAAAAGCTCTGGGTCCCTGTTATTTGCACAAACAACAAACATTATATCCAAAAAACTGTTACATTGTCTGATGGTGCCGTGACTCCATAGATGGGTACTCTGCCAAATTTTCTCCAATTTTGGGCAGTGATATAAGGCGTGGGCTGAGTCTTCAATGTGCAGGTTACACAGCTCACACACATCACTAGTAACCACTTGGCGTTTAAGCAAATTCATTTTGGTGGGCAGCGCATTTTTGCACGCACGCCAAACCAAATTCTTGACCTTCGCAGGAACTTTTAAACCCCAAATCTTCTTCCATAGTGGCTGTAGCATGGTATCATCAGAGGATCCAGGTTCACTAGCCCTGCACTGATTCTGCAGAAACTTATAACCTGTTTGAACCGTATACTCTCCATTCGAGCTAAAAGGCCATCTTAAGACATCCTCTTGAATAGATCGGCAAAGAGGTATGTTCTTAATGATGTTGGCTTCCCACTCAAAGAAATAGCAGTCAATGAGGTCCTCCCTCCACACTCGGTTGGTCTGATCAATCAAGGAGCTTACCATGGCAGTGCTATCAGTTACAATAGGAGGGGAGATGATTTTATTATTGGACACCCCTGGCAGCCACCTATCACCCCATATATGAATTGAATTACCATTCCCAATCCACCAGACAGCCCCTCTTTTAATTACATCCCAACCCTTGAGAATACTCTTCCAAGCAAACGAAGTGTTACTTGATTCCTTTGCTTCCATAATACTACAATCTGGAAAGAATTTTGCCTTGAAGACCCGATAAAATAAGGAATGATGGTCATGAAGGAGTCGCCAAGTGTGCTTGGCCAAGAGAGCATCTTTAAACCAGGAGAGGTCTTTAAAGCCCATACCACCTTGTGACTTTGGTTTACACAACTCTTGCCACTTTACCCAATGTATCTTCCGAGCATCTCCACGTTGCCCCCAAAAGAATTTCCAGGTCAAAGTCTCAATCTCATGGCAAAGAGTGATTGGTAACTTGAAGTAAGACATCGAATAGGTAAGGAGTGCTTGTACAACCGCTTTGATTAGAATTTCTCTACCCGCCTGTGATAGTACATCTATTATACACGCTTTGTCATACACAATTTTTAATTGAAAATCGTGAGTTGAAAATGCGATCTCAAATGAAATTGCGTTTTTAACTCACAATTTTAATTAAAAAAAAAAGTGTGAAACATGTTGTGTGTATTAACTTCTATCCTTAATTTTTTTAAAAAGAAACAATTAATAGATGTACTAAAAATATTAGTTTAAAAAGCATTTTTAGAAATTTTTTATAAGAAAAAAAAATTTTATAAGAAAAAAAAAATTTTAATTTTTGGGTAAACTACATATTTAGTTCTAATTTTTACATTATATTTCAATTTAGTCATTAATCTTTCAATTGTGTCAATTTGGTTCCATCTTTTAAATGTCGTGTCAATTTAGTTTATGCCATTATATCTTAAATGAAAATTGCTAACATGACAAATTATCAAAATAAAAGTTAAGTTTATTGTCACATCAATGGAAGCTAATTTTTTGTTTTAGCCATTAAACACGTTATCAATTTTCATCCAAAAGATAATGACAGAGATTAAATTGATATGTTATTAAAAGATTAGAGACCAAATTAACATAATTGAAAAGTTAGAGATCAAATTAAAATATAGTATATATGATAGTGATCAAATATATAGTTTATCCTAAATTTTTTTGAAAGTTTTTTCATATTTTTCATAAATATAATATTAAATCTTTTTTAAAATAGTTTATTAATAACATTATAAAAAAAAAAAAAAAAACAAAAACAACTATTGGACAAAAATAAAAAAGAAAAATATTGAGGTTCATTTCTTGCACAGACATGAGACAGAGAGAGAAGCAAAACCAAACCAAATTCTCGTTCGCTCTTTGACCCCTCTAGTTCGATATCTCTCTCCTTTCTATTCTCTCAGGTAACCTTCTTCTTATGTCTACTATATATGTTAATTTTCGTATTATTGATCATAATTCAAAATTTTTTTCCTTCTCTCTTTCTTTATGGGGCTGGAATTTTAGTTATGTATTGCTGTTTGTTTAGTATGAAATTGATTTAACATAATTATTTTCTAAGCAGAACGAAAATTAATTTTAAGGTGTTAGAGTGGCACTAATCATGGGGATTAAAATTAATTGAAGATACAAGTTTAACTCTACCAAATTAATACATATTTGTCTATGTATGTAAGTCTGTATCAAGGCATAAACTTGATCCATGTAGAAACATTAGTTTTTATGGAACACTTTTTTGGAACCATTTCTGTCAAAACAAACGGATTGTTTTGCTTTTTTTTTTTTTTTTTTTTTTTTTTTTTTGGGTTTTAATTGAAAGGGTACTGTATTTCAAAGATACCCAATTGGCAAAACGCTGTTATTTCTACTTTAGAATCAGTATGGTGTTTGTTTGGACCAGGATTGGATGAGAATACTGTTTTTTTTTTTTTTTTTTTTTTTTTTTTTTTTTTGTGTTGGTTTTTATGTTGGTTTACTTTGTGCAACTGTTGTTGTTTAGGATTGAATTGTGTGATCTGTTCTATTGGGTTTAACTATTGTAATCTAACTTTTCTTTCAGACATGGATGAGAGTTTAAATGATAGTGAATCCTCGGTGACTCGCATCCAACAGTTGGAACATGGTATGCACACTTTGCTTTTCTGGCATTCATCTCTTGGTCCTAAAATGTTTTATCACTGAGCTAGTGTCTAATGTTGACCTAATTCAACATTCAATTTGAACTTCTTCTGGCTTCTCTTTGCTTTTCTGTACTTTTTACTCCTATCTATCTGTGTAAGGAAACAAAGAAAACATTCCATCTGATAAAATCAAGAGTAATGGGTTATGCCTAGTCTGTCATTCTTTTTTTTTTTTTTTTGGTTTTTGTTGCCCTTTTGAGTTTTAAGAGTTCAATTTTCCCAAGAGATACTTTGTACACCTCTTGTTGTAGTCGTTCCACTATGTTCTTTATTGATTTCTATTCCTGATAAAAAAGGGATTTATTTTCAACTTTTTTACTCTGAGATACAGCTGCTTGTTCTGCATATAAATTCTCATCAATCAGCCAATTCATGAACTAAGTAATTGTACTAATCCCGTGTGTGAAAAGTGAAACCTGATCTTCTACGCTCTCTTTTCCTGTATGTGGAATTTTTTTATTTTCCGATTAGACAGACTGAGTTTTTAAATAGTTAAAGGATTCATTCCTCACGTATCAAATTTTAAGTCATTCTTCCTAGAACACTATGTTCTAAGTTTATCACTCTGTTTTCCAGTATCAAATCTGTTTTGTCATAATTGTTTACTTATTTATTTAATTTCATTGGGTGAATTTTAAGTTCAACAAAGCCATTTTCAAAATCTCAAGTGGATAAATCATAAGATACAATATATGAATTATTTTTTATTTTATAGAGCGTGATGAATTGCGCAAAGATATTGAACAATTGTGTATGCAACAAGCTGGACCTAGCTACCTTGCTGTGGCTACTCGAATGCATTTTCAAAGGTATAATCTTTCTTCTCAGTCCAAATGATCTATCTTCCCCTTTCTCTCATTCCATCTTTTGTTGGTTGGGAGGGTGGGATGGAAAGGAAAGAAGGGGGTGCCTGTAGCTTGCTTGCTGGTATTTTTGTAATAAAATGAATTGCCTATTAGGACAGCTGGCTTGGAGCAGGAGATTGAGAACTTGAAGAAGAAGCTAGCTGCTTGCACAAGAGAGAATATAAATCTTCAAGAGCAACTTTCAGAGGCTTACCGAATCAAAGTGAGATCTTCATTTCATTTTATTTATTTATTGTTATTGTTATTATTATTATTATTATTATTTTTCTTTTTATGTGTGCAACTGGCTTAATCCCCATTACATACTTATAAGTTTTCTTTGCTTTCCCCAGAGCCAACTTGCAGATCTGCATGGTATAGAGGTCTCAAAGGTATCTCTCTCTCTCTCCCCCCCCCCCCCCCCCCCCCCCCCCCCCCCCCTCCTTTTAAGGGTTGTGTTATTTGCTAACATATGAAGCTTCCATCAAAATTCATATCTATCCAAAGCTTCCTGGAACTATTGCTAACTTTTTGAATATCATCTTTTACTTGAAATTTTTGTACTTTTATTTGAATAATTATTTATTCTACTGCCCTTTCTTCTTTTAGGATCTAGCTTGATCTGTTCTTACATCGCCTTGAGAGAAGATAGTGATGGTTAAACTACCATGACCATCCTACCTTTTAGTCTTGCTGTTAGCTTCTGCATTCTGCAAGTCTGTTAGTAACAGTATTTGCACATAATTTTGAAAAGGAAAAGATGGAGATTAGTTTTGGGAAGCTGCATGGATAGTTGTTTTTTTTTTTTTAAAAATAGTTATATTACCTCTAGGTTTTGAATTGGCCTCCCAAGAGACAGAATTGTATCTTATGTTTGATAAACATAAATGGAGACCTTATTTTGTGGTTATAATTTGTTTCATTTTCCTTTTGCAGAATATGGAAGCTGAGAAGCAGCTTAAATTTTTCCAAGGCTGTGTAGCAGCTGCTTTTGCTGAAAGAGACCATTCAATAATGGAGGTAATGACTGATCATTCTTAAATTTGAGTTTATTGTATTATACTCTAATTTCTTTTCTGCTTTCGAGTCTTTGAAAATGTTATACTGCTGGTAACAGGCTGAGAAGGCTAAGGAGAAGGAGGACATTATGACACAGAAATTGAGCAATATCCAGAAGAGGTATTTGTCAGTTCTTAACCCTTCATGTCCATTCAGTATTTGTAATCACCATGCATGAGAGAAAACAAAATTGACTCCTCAGTCAACATTAAAAGTTTTATTTGCTATTGTATCTATCTATAGAATGATGCACTGATCAAATACCGATGGAAATTTCCTAACAGAAGCCATGAGAGGAAAAGAAATAGAATAACTCAATAAGGGAAATGTATGGTGACTATAGATAGTTGAAGTCAAAAGACAAGGATATATTTGAGTATTTGACATTTTGGTTAAATTTCAACCCAAAAAAAAAAAAAAAAAAAAAAATCCTCAACTAGGAAAGAAGAAAATCAAATTCCTTGTTTTTCATCTCATTCCCCAATGGAAGTGCATTGCTACACCACCCCTGCCCCCAAGAAAAATTGTGACAAGTTTCCCCTGTATTTTTTGAAGTTGATATTGCTTTAGTAGGTGGAGTTTATGGTAGGTTTTGGCGATATCTTCTTCCCTCTAGAGTGGGTTCAGTAATTCAATTTACTTTTATGTTTTTTTATTATTTTATTTATCATGCGTTAATAAGGTCTTAATGGTGGATTACATGTTTCCTTGACCTTCTTGATCCGTGCATGTTATAGAAGACACAATGAGAATCATTTGATTACAACTCATTGCACCTTTTCCCCTTATATGGGTAAATTCCTTTAGTAGCTTCAGGAGTAAGCAGCAGTGTTGTTCTCTTTTAAGGAGGTGCTAGAAGGGTGGGAAGCTGGCACTAGGATTATGGATAATAGGATGATGTAGAAAGTCCTGCTCTTTGCAATTGTTTGGTTTATTGGGGAAGACTCTGGTAAAATTTTCTGAAGGCTAGGATTAGTCTATAGATAAAAGCATAGCATTAGATGGAGATTCATTAAGTCTCCTTTTGTGATCCGTAATCTCATTGAGTTTTGTTGCGTCTTATTTCCTCTTGTTCTTGCTTTCATTAGCTATTGATGTACATATTCTACATATCCCTTTTATTCTTTTTCCATACTTGTAATAAGTGAGAATTTGTTTAAAACTAGAGATGACATGTAATTCCTTTATAATTTTATCATTTCTCAAAAAACTTGTGAGTGCATCTTGGTGTTATGAAAGAAATCTGTGGCCTTTTACTCTTGGATGCTTTTAATCCATACCTTAGTACAATGAGGTGTCTACTGATTTCTTGACCACAAGGTGTTGTGCGAAAATTTTGTTGATATATGTTTAGAGCAGAAAAGGTGCATAGTCTATTTCAATTCTGCTACTTCTCTGACTCTTACATGATAAATTTTCATCTGTTTAATTTGCATGATATTGGTGACACAGGCTAGAGGAGCTCACATCAGACTGTCTAGAACAGAAGAAATTTAGTGATATGTTGCGTATTGATCTAGCAAAGCAAGAAGATCAAAATAAGACTTTCAAGAAGGTGATTGTCCTTTTAATTGTCACCCCATCTACCCTTTAATGTTGTAATGGACCATTCATTGATGTTATGTTTTCTTAGGTGATGTCTAAGCAAATTTACTTATAAAATAAAATAAAATAATGTTTTTCTTAGGTGATAGCAGAACCTCGTTAACATCATCTACCATGCATATAACATCATTTTTTATGTGTAATTATTACCCTAATGTAGCCTAGGAAACTGGATGTCTGGGAATCTAATATGCTCTTTGGCATCTAGTTTATTGGGTTTGTGATGTCTAGGAACCTGGATGCCCGAGAAGGTAAGCATGCAGATGTTTGGTTGATTAGGAATCTGATAAGATCTTGGGAATGTGAGATCCCCATGTTTGGTTTATTTCTAAGAATCTTATATGAATTTTTTTGATAAGTAAGTGATATAACTTTATTAATGATCAAATAAACTGTGTCCACAATGATGAACACAAAGTGTCAAAAAAGTACAGACATATCAAAAGGAAAATCGAAGAGAAACTTGAAACTCTTAAATAGAAGAACAATGTGTAAAACCCCAAATCTGGGACCAACTTAAGAATCTTATAGGAATTATTTATTCTTCACCAAATCCTTAGGTTTATCATACAATGTCAAAGTGCCAATCACTTTTGTGTGGCTCACTATAAATGAATAATAAGAAAAATAATATGACTAGTAAATTAAGGTTTTTTTTTGGTTATTTTGTTATTGTTTTTTTCTTTGATAAGTAAATTTATTGACTGAAAGAAGAAGGCGCCTTCAAGTATACAGGTTGTGTACACGAGTTTAGTCAATTCTTCTAAAATAATAGTCTTACATTAACAAAAACATGACCAAAATAATTATTTAATATTTTTTTAATGTTTTTTCAGGGCATCATGCCTTGTCAAACAAACATATATATTTTCTTAGAAGATAAAAACAATTCCAAATAGGAGATAAAAATAAAAGTAAAAAGTATTCCTTAAAGGTGAATATAACCATAATATTTTTTTTAAAAAAAATTTAATGTATAGCATAAGCACTTTATTAGAAAAATTTATATATAAACTTATTAGAAGTATGTGGTTAAATGATTAAATTTCCCATATCCCAAGAGCTTAAGCTTTAGGGACAATCAACTATTTAAACACGGTATCAAAGCAGGATGTCTTGAGTTTGATCCCTATCTCCTCCACTCTATCTCCCATTTAAAATCTCACGTATTGGTAATTTAACACAACTAATCAAAATGCTATTAAATCGGGATTATAATTGTCACTTAAAAAAAATTGAAATTTTCCAGGCCATGAGAATGTGGACGCCTACCTTTTTAAAAGGGACTACACAAACCCCCAAAATGGGAATCCAGATGCTTGTGGGCATCTAGATTCCCTTGAGCTGTTTGCAACTAAACATAGGAATGCTTGGGAATCATTAGAGGATTCCTGGGATCCTAAAAGATTACCCCAAACCAAATGAGTAGTAATTTTTTGTAGCATTTGCCAGTTACAATTGGTTACACAAATTTTTTGAGCCTAACTCGATTGGGTGTAGCTTCATGGACTGGAAAAATTCACCTTTGGCGAGAATAATTGTTTCTGTTATGTGTGGAGTGTTGACTAAAAAAATAGTAGGTTTTTAGGTGATCTTTGTTTTTTTAAAGAACACCTTTGATGTTGCTAACAGTTGGTGTTATATTTGCCCAATTATGGAAGCTTTGGTATCATGGCCTCCAAGAATTATAAGCTTTAATGATTTTTTTAATGTTTACAGCTTTTTAATGTCAGTAGTGTGTGTATGTTCCCGTTAAATAGGGGGAAAAAACTACTTTCTATAGAAAGATAAGAAACTTGTCAAGGAGAAACTTGTATAGAGCCGCTTTACTGTCAAGCCTGTTTGGTAGGGAGAATAGGGAGTGTAGAAGAGAAAGGAGAGAAAATGAGAGGGGGATTAATGTTTTCTACTGTTTGGTAGACTTGAAAGGTGAAAACACAAAGGAAAGAGAGGGGGCTGGATAATTATTATCCATCCAATCCCACCAGCTCTCATCAGCCCAAATCTGGGTGGAAAAGTGGAGAAAACGTGGTTCTTTAAGTAAAGAATGAAATGGAGGTACCATTTTGCCCCTTGTGACTAATCAAACCTCTCTTATGTTGGCATTTTCTTGGGGTCAGAACTTGTGTGTTTATATACTATTTTGTTTATGTTTTGGTAAGTATGAATGTTACCATTACTTAACAAAAGGGAATGAATATTACTGTTGCAACATTATTGTTAGTGAGATTTTACCTATAAAAAAAAAAACAAATCCACTTCTTTGTTTTTGTTTTGTTTGTTTTGAATAAAATTTTATACCTAAAAAAACGAAAACATTTCTCTATACAATAAACTACAAAAAATTCATAATAAATTTGAAGCATGCTTATTGAAAGTTATTTGTGATGCAATACTTTATTTCATGATTTATATTGTTGTGATAAACATAGAAGTACTGTTCAATTTATTAAAAAAAAAAAACACTTATACAATTACAAATTCTTTCCTCACGTTCTTCTTCTAACCGAATAAAGGAAATTCATAACTATTTTTAATCCCTCATGCTAAATCTACATGATGCAAAACTGGTGTCTTCTCCATCTTCCCATTTTTCCTCTAACCGAATAAAGGAAATTCATAACTATTTTTAATCCCTCATGCTAAATCTACATGATGCAAAACTGGTGTCTTCTCCATCTTCCCATTTTTCCGACCTACCAAACTGACCTTAAGTTGTCTTCTGCCCTCGGTTGAATTTGTAAATCTGGGCAATCATGGTAATCAATTGATCACTTCATTTTATTTTGTATGTCATTCTTGGACTTCTACTTCGTTAGGTATTCAGGATCCAAAACTAGTATACACTTTTTAGGGTTTCCATTAAAGAGGATTGGATTTTGGTTATTCTTTTCTTTGATGGCGTTTGACTCTTTAAAGTGTTATTTTTTTTTTTAAATCCATAAAGAGGCTCGAAGAGCGATCATGAGATCTTTTAGAAATTTTATGCATATATATATATATATATCAGGGTGGAAGCGTCTCTATTTATCTAAGGGTGGTAGGCTCACATTATTGAAGAGTACTCTCTCAAGTCTTCCAACGTACTTTTTATCTCTTTTTACTATTCTTAAAGCTGGGCTGCTAGGTTGGAAAGTATTCAGAGGAATTTTCTTTAGGGGAGTTTCAAATACCCTTTGGTGGCTTGGGAAAAGGTGTGTTTACCCGTGGAATTGGGCATTTTGGGGTA
Organism: Quercus aquifolioides; assembly: GCA_019022515.1. Lineage (NCBI taxonomy): Eukaryota > Viridiplantae > Streptophyta > Magnoliopsida > Fagales > Fagaceae > Quercus > Quercus aquifolioides. The sequence goes on from CM032332.1 coordinate 34,256,509, forward strand.
AGAAGTGTGGTGTTGTTTAACTAAGCTTTATTAGGGAAATGACTGTGGAGGTATGGTCATGAAGTTACCCATTTTTGGCGGAGAGTAATCTCCACAAAATATGGTGAGGGTCAAGGGGGGTGGAGTACTAAAGTTTGTAGGAGGGCTCATGGATGTGGTCTTTGGAGAAGCATTCATGAAGGGTGGGAGAGTTTCTCTAAGCATTTGTCTTTTGTAGTGGGTGAAGGCACTCGTATCCGTTTCTGGCACGATAGGTGGATTGGTGATAATACCCTAAAAAACCTCTATCCGGAGCTCTACATGTGTTCAGCAGCCAAGGATGCTTGTATTTCTGAGGTTTTGTGGACTCTGGAGGGGGGTATTGTTAGAGTGTGGGATTTAAGGTTTTATAGAGCTTTTGAAGACTGGGAGCTAGCTGCATCTTATTCTCTCCTTCAGTTTATCCAATCTTGTATTCCTTGGGGTGAAAGGAGCGATACTCCTTGTTGGCGGCTAAAAGGAGATGGTAAGTTTGACCCCCGGTCTTACTACCATGTGATTTGGGGTACTTCGGATTCTTTGTTTCCTTGGAAGGGTGTTTGGAAACCAAAGGTTCCTAAGCGAGTGGCTTTCTTTTTGTGGACAACTGCTCATGATCGGATTCTCACTTTGGATAATCTAATGCTCAGGGGTTGCCCTTTGGCAAATCGGTGTTGTATGTGTTGTTGTGATGGGGAGTCGGTGGACCACCTTCTTCTTCGTTGTCCTGTTACACATACCTTATGGACTTTTATGCTTCAAGCTTTTGGTATAAACTGGGTTATGCCAGGATCGGTGGTGGGATTGTTATTTTGTTGGCATCAGTGGCTTGGGAAGCATAATTCGAGCATCTGGAATTTGATTCTAGGCTGCTTAATGTAGACTGTTTGGTTGGAACAAAATCCTCGTTCCTTTGAGGACACTGAAAAGATGTTGGATGAGTTAAAGGTTTTATGCCAACGTAGTCTTTTTGAGTGGTCTCGGTGTTGGAGATTTACTGATTATTCTTCTCTCTTTGAGTTTATGTTTTCTCTTAGATTAGTTTCTTGATTTCCATCTTTTTTGCTGTTTGTTTTATCTTTTTCTTGTTGTTCATCATCATGAACAACTTGTACTATTTCCTATTTTTTCATTAATAATAGTTCTCTGATTACCTATCAAATTATATATATATATATATATATGTATTTATACTGGACTTGAACTAGAGACGTTGCCCGTGAAGTAAATCATCGCACCTACGGTCCAATCAATTGGGAAAGAATCAATAGATTCCTTTTCGGGAGCGATCCCCCCCGGACCGCCCGGATCCCACGATTGAATAGAAAGTTGGATCTACATCGGATCTCACCTGAATTGCCCCATTAATCCTCCTGAGGAGATAAACTCTTGGACTCCCGAATTTGGAGTATCTTACTTTTACGCAATTTAATGGGATTACATATCCGATTTGACCTATGGACGAATACGCAAGCATATGTTTCTAATCAATTTATATAAAATTCAAATCCAAAGTGAAGTGAAACCACGAGACTCTTAGTTTTATAGCTTAGTTTTATAGTATAAATAGAAATAGTATAAAAGTAATATATATTAGAATATATATATATATATATATATGTATGTAGGTATGTAGGTATATACTTTATTAATATGATAATGCAGTTAACATAAAACCTAATTTTGTGAATCTGCTTAGGATCTTTCCAATGGTCTTTAGACCAAAAAACATCTCCTTCCCCTATTTTTTGGAATTGCTTACAATTTTGCCAATGATCATGGGTTCAATCTTGAAGAGTGTATGAGTTGTATTTATGCATGCGTGTGTGTATAGAAAATCTGCTATAGAATTTCTTGTATGTATATATGAGCTTATTTTCATTGGCTTATTTTGTTTAAAAAGAAGTTGTGTAAAAGTACAGTTGTGCGTAGAAAAAATTGAGGCTTTAAAAACTTGTACCTAGCTAAATAAACAAAATAAGCTAGAAAATAATCTGGAACAACAAGAATAACTCTATATGTATCTGGAAATTAGGTTTGTAAAGGAACATTTAATGTATGCTTAACAGGATATGCATTGATATAGTACTAAATTTCTAGTTGCCCTGGGTATTTGGACCACATGGCATCTACTTCCCTGACAAGCGAGGAGTGGGGGATGAGTCATAAATTGCATGCTCATGTGAGTTTTATTTATCCATCAATAAAAGAAATATTAACAGCATATGTTTTCACATGATGATCAACGGCATATATTTTCACCTGACAATTTCTGTTTAGAATTCTACAGGATATTGTTTAAAGACCTTACACATTCAGGATAGCTATATGATTTTAATTTTCCTGGTTGAGTGTGTTTGACTTCTCATTCAATATGTTGCTTTCTTACTGATTGAGTGTTATGGTTAGGACCATACTCTGAAATTTAATATGCTTTTCTTTTGTACCATTTTTTTAAGATCTCATGTGTACATGTTTACTCTTACAGGTTATTGATAAATTTTTTGAGATTAGGCAACAGTCTCCAAAAGGATTTGAAGGTACAACTTGGGATGATAAATGTGCTTGTCTTTTGCATGATCCTCAAGAAACATGGAGTTTTAATGATACTTCCACTTCTAAATACATTGTAAGTTTTAATGGCTTTTAAGTTTCATTCATCAGCCATTATTGATCACTAATTTCATCTTATGGCTTCTTCACATGATACCCAATCTAATTTATTGTGATCAATCACCGCAATATTTATTAAGTTTTGCTGTATATATTTTGTCATATTTTCTTGTGAGGATGTCAAATTTGACCAAAGTCATAATATTGTTTCTAGGCTGTTTCTTTTTTTAATTTCTTTTAATTTAATTTAATTTTATTGGGACAAAATACTTTGATACCAGTGCATTTACCATTTTGTTATTACTGAACTAGTGGAGTCACACTCACACGCACACACATCCCACCTTGACTAGTGATGGAGAGGTTGAAAAGTTTATAACTCCCAGGCACTTCTTTCCTGTTGGGCTTGAAGGACCGGGGTGTTACTTTCTCTCCCATTTTGGGTTCCCATATTGAACAGTAACTGTAAAAGAACTGAATAAAAAAAAACTGAAGAGGCAACATTGTTTCAGTTGTTGGGAGTGAATGTTGCACCCCTAAATATTGGCCCAATTGCCAAGGCTCATGTAGCTTAGTGGGATTACCCAGTTTCCCCATAAAGAAGATCTTGGGTTCAAATCCTCCCTAGCCACTTAGCGTCTGTTTGGGATTTGCTTATTCTGCTGAAAGTACTGTAGTTAAAGGTAAATGTTAGTTGAAATAGTACAGTAGGACCCATGAATAGTACCAAAAAGTGCAGTGGGACCTATGAATAATAACAAAAATAAGTTGAATGGTAAAATAAGTTGACAAAAAAATAAGCTAGCCAAACAGACACTTATTATAAGCCAAAAAAAAGTCCCAATTTTTAATATCACATGTTGAATGAGAAAGTTGTTCCCTGTTGTTTAGAAATTTAGATGTATAAGAATATTAGTTATTAGTGCATAGGTTAGGTCCACTTTTTTACCTGTTCATTCCTGTGGTTGTGTTAACCTGCTTGTGTGATATACTGTATATCATGCACAGGTTTGATGATAAATATTAATTTACTTGATGTTCCTATAGCCTGTAAATCTTAGGAATTAAACATACATTAGCAGCTCTTCTTAGTTTCCATATTAAATATGATAATTGAAATGCATAATATCTAGTTGTCAATTGATTGAGATTTTATTTTCTATCTGCAACTCGAATAACTTATTCCTCAGACAGAGTGCATTAGAAGAAGAGCTGGAGATGACAAGGAAATCCATGGATAATCTTCGAAATAAGCTGCGGGTGGTATGGAATCTCCATTATGGACTTTTCTGTTTTCTGAACTGAATAACTGATTGTGTCTTACCAAATATTTATTTTCTTTTTGTCTATAGGGGTTGGAAATTGAAAATCATCTAAAGGCCAAAGTTCGTGATTTTGAAAAGAAGAATGTGAGTTCTTTAATGCCCTACAATGCAAATTTCTCTCTCCCCCCCCCCCCCACCCCCCCCCCCTTCCCCCCCAAAAAAAAGAAGAAAAGAAAAAGAAAAAAATATTAAATCTTGATCTCTTTGTTTAATTTTCAATCTATTTGGCTCACAAGCAGATATTTTCAACCAAAATGATTAAGGATGGAATAGCAGAGTTGCATCAATACCATTATCAGCATAGAGTTCAAGTCATGAATTTGCTTGATGACGGGAAATCTTATATGAAGTCAATAGTTGACATGATAGAGAAGAATATTAGGCAGTTTGAAGTGAGCAGAGTACAAAGTTTGGGGTCTCCTCGAGGGGAAGAAATACCAGAAGAATATGAATGTCGAGATGTACATATGGCCACTGTTGTACAATCTGACTTGTTATCTAAGGTTGGTTCCCTGCGGCCTATGCTGCATATTTTTATGTTTCTTCTGTGTGTGTGTGTGGGGTATATTTTGGTTATATTTTTATGGCCTTGTTTTCTGTTGCCTGTGGATTTAAAAAAAAAAAAAAAAAAACTCTATTGATGGATGAGAATGAGGGCTTCCTATATAATCACTGCACTTCAAGTTCTGTCCTATCAGTTCATTCACAATGATGTACATGCACTTGCAGGTGTCTTTGAAGTAGATAGCTGGGTGATAGGTAAAAAAAAAAAAAGGGATAATCTAAACCAATCACACTAACAAAGCCTCTGGATTTTAACATTCTGTCCGATACTATATTAAAGTATCTCTTTCTGTATATAAGCTATATCTAGATAGCCAGCTAGATGCCTTAGTAATCTATATAAAACATGAGGCTTTTTGTCCTTTCTGAAGCCTTCACATTTGATGTCTATATGGACTTTTAAGTAAAAAGGCAGTAGTTTCTTTCCTTCCAAAGAATTTCAAGGAAAGAACTATACAGAAATTTTGTTTCACCTTATCTTTCTGTTTGGGGTCTCAACTCTCAATATGCAAGCTAGATTAATGATGAAGAGAAGAAACTGGGAACACCACAGCAAATCCTGGACTAGGAGATGGCGAGCAGCGCAATACTCCACCAATTGTAATCATAATGCTGTTCTGACGCAGGGGCTATGACAAATTACAATTGGATGGGGCTTGTAATTGTTTTACTTTTCATACTATTATCATCGTTTAATGTTTTTTTTCTTGGAATTAAGGTGTGGGGCTTGTCTCACATAAAGGAAAGAATTGAAGATCTATATGGGTATAACTCGCTGTGTTAAACCCAACAACAACAACAAAAACAAAACCTTAGTCCTAGAGTTTTTGGGATTGGCTATGGATCCTCCACAGATTGGTTAGGGTTGACTACATGTATAGGGGACACTCCAACGAGTATCTATAGTGGATCCATTCATAATAGAGTGACTAAGTTTTACACTGGCTGTCAACTTACAACAACTGCCTTTTCCCGGGCTAGGGACTGGCCGTGAACACAATATATAATATTAAGCACAAGCACAAACACTGTGTTACTTGCCAAAAAGGGGAAAAAGAAGAAGAAAAGAACCTACTGTGTTAAATGGAATATACTGTAGGAGTTCTTTTTATTTATGATTGATACTCTAGAATTTTAAGTGTTCTAATAGGTGTCATCCAAGTGATCAAGGAAATTCTGTGAATTCCATGACCTCTGTGTCATTGGGGATTGATCAAAATTAAAGTTGCCTGCCACTCTTTGAGACAGTGAGTATAGGTGCCAAACTGTAGCAGGAAGAGGTTGTAACCAATAAAAATTTGTAAAGGCCAAATTATATGATTAATGGTATCCTTTGTCTTGTGCCATGTTTGTGGTTTGCACCCCACCTCTCCCTCCCTCAATATTTACTTATCAAAAAATAAGGGGAGGAAGAAATTCCAGGTAACCTGCCAAAGAAACTTCCAGGGATTTTATTCTCAAGTCCAGGTAGCCTAACAAAGAAACTTCCATTGAATCTGTTGACTCTCTCTCTCCTCTTCAAATGGGGGTCGGCTTTGCTCTTAGCTTGCTGCTATTGTTGCTTATGATTACAGATTGCTGTAAGGAATTCAGCTCCCTAGAATCTACAAGCATTTCATACATGTAGCTTTATTCCTGGAGACTGAAAACTAAGTTCAGATATTTTTATATGGTTTATTTTAGATGCCTGACCTATTAGTCCTTCCCAACCCAGGCCACTTGTTACTGTTAAATTTCTCCCAAGTCCTAAGATTTTAGCAACGTTGACTGGATTACTGGATGTGGAAAGGAAAGAAATGGTATGTTTATGCTAAAAATTTGGTTTAATGGAATTTAATGTTCATATTTGGTATACAGTCTCCCTGTTAGAATCCCGATCAAAAGGAAAATAAGAAAAAGATTGCCGCACAGTTTAGCTTAATTGGTTGGCCTCTTAGGAATCTGCCATGAGGTCTCCTGTTCAAGTCCCGGGATTACTGATACGTGGTTTCTTGCAGGCAGGGTTGTGCATCTGGGATTTAATTGACAGGGGTGGGTACACAAAGTGGCCCTGCCTTGAAGAGGTTCCTTGTCATTTAAAAAAAATAAAAGGGAAATTGTTGTGCAGTAACCCTCTACATGTTCATAAATACTTTACTTGACTATAACAATCGGTGTTTGTTTACAAGACTTTGTCTCTAATATTATTTCTAGTGGAGTTATGATGTAATGATGATATATACACCTTATATGAATATTGGTCCTATTTTCCTGCAACTTCAAATTTTAGTACCAATTTATTCCATTGCTTCCAGAGGAGTGGTCCTGGCTTACCAGACATTATGGCTGAAGCAAAAGGCAATGCTTCCCAAGCCCTTGCACAGGCATTGCAAGAGAAGGTTTTTATTTTATTTTATTTTGTTTTATTTTAAAATATATATATTTTCTCACGTCTTTCTCTGTCTCCCACTCCCCTCCCCTGCTTTTCTGTTAGTGTGCGTTGTGTGCTTTTCATGTGTGTGCGTGTTCTTCTTCCTCACGTATGTAATCTTGTCAGGTTGCAGCATTGTTGCTTTTATCACAGCAGGAAGAAAGACATTTACTGGAGAGAAATGTGAATGCAGCTCTTCAAAGGAAAATGGAGGAACTCCAGAGAAACTTATTACAGGTAATTTCAGTGTTTGTTTCTGGCACTTTAGCTCCATGATTTTAAAGGCGTGCTGCCTTGAGGGACTTTTGACATTATTTGTTTGCATCATCACTGAATTGATGAAGAAATTTATGTGGTTTTTGGAAGAAATATTTGAGTGGACGGGGATTTTTGGAAGCACATAATTATTATGAGGTTTTGCTTTTCGATTATTGGGTCCTGGTTCATATTGATGTATTACCTACTCATCTTCTCGTCTTTTCTCCATGTTGGTGTCCTAGTCTTTTCTGATTAACTTCCATGTTTCACTGACAACAATCTCCACCCTTCCCCCACCCCCCTCCCCCCTCCCCCCCCCCCCCCCCCAAAAAAAAAAAAAAAAAACAAAAAAAAGATAGAAAGAAAAATGGCAAAAAGCAATAATGCTTCGTACCTTTTGGAAATTGTACTAGCAAAAATGCGTTGATCTGCATTTTTTTTCTTCCAAAAATAATTAGTTATTTATTCTACCAATTGTCGGATGGGTTCTCGTTTGAAGTAGGAAAATCTCCCAGTCATGGCCTTTTTTTTCAGGACTTGTTAGGTTTGGATTCTGAGTGTATTTAGTCCTGAAAATGGATCAAATATGATTGTTCTCTAGTCTCAAGATATTGATTGGTTAATCAAAGGATAAGGTGAATTTTTTAAGTGGAAAATCAGTGGAATTATAATCAGACTGGATAATTGATTATTCAATAGCTCAAAACACTTCAAAATATCCAAAACAAGAAACTTCTGTGGAGTGCACACCTTTCTGAGTCTAGGATATATCTGTTGAAGGCATTCTGATTTTACATAAAGTCGAGTGGCTTTATTTCTTTGGGTAGGAAATGGTCCAGTGGAGTGCACACATTCCGATTCTAGAATTTTAGCTTCTAAATTTGTAGTTTGACGCACTATTATGAATATGAAATTTTTGGTGTCCTTGTGCAAAAATTAAAATTCTTCTACCTTTCATCTTTAATTATGCTCTGTAACAAAGCATGGATGGCTCAGTTGGATTTATTGGTTCTGCAATTCTTCTACCTGTCCAGGTTACCAATGAAAAGGTGAAAGCTCTCATGGAGTTGGCACAAATAAAGCAGGAATATCAACTACTTCAGGAGTATGATTTCTTTTCTATCGGAATCTTACCTCTGTCATATTAGTTACTATTTTCATTTTTCTTCTGCAACTGCTTTTGTTTTCCTGTTTTGGAGCTTCAGTTTTATCACTAATTGTTGGTATACATCCTTACATTGATGAATGGGTGAAGTATTGATGATGTGTCAATATGATTGGCTATTGCGCCCTGTGAACTGAGATTTGATTGGAATTGAATGTGTCCTGTACTTTCGTTTGAGGAGGTGGGGAGAGGCGGGGTCTCTTTTTGATAATTAAATGGCCATTTTAGTGAAAAAAAGGAGAGTGCTCCAGTATTTAGGGAATATATTAGAGAAACTCTTAAAGAACTACAATCTTTAATTTTAAAGTTCAATAAATGTTACATTAAGGCATCGTATGAACAGAGCCTAAGGCAGAAATCCCATCTTATGAAGTTCCTAGAAATAAAGTTTTGGTTGAGATTAGTGCTTATGACTTCCTCATAAGTCACCAGTATTAACCAAAAAAAAAAAAAAAACTGCAGATGGAGTAACAATTATTTGGAGATAGGGAAAGTCAAAAGAAGTTCTTAGTGGTGTTGTATGTGTTTTTCAACACTGCCTGGCATATGTCATCAAACTTAATGACATTGTAGTCCAACTGATTTAGTAGGGCGCACAAGAAAAATGTCTCCCTTACCTTGAAATGCACAATAAGACCACCTTTTTCTCTTCTTCCTTGTCATTTCACTGGAGGTCCTTGGAAATTGGTAAAGAGTAAAACTTTTCAGTTCTGAAGTCTCTCCACAAATAGATTTTGGAACGAGCCTGTTCTCTGATTTTGTGAACTAAAACCATAATGTCGATGAACAACCTACATCCTGGAATTTGTGTGTGGCATGCTTTGTGTAAGTCTTTCATGACCAAAGGCAGAGAGGTAAACACTGAACCTATATAAGCCTCTTCTTGGAGTTTGAACCAATTTGACCCAAAGTTATTATTCTATTGTACATATCCTTGCTCGCATCAACACATGGTGCCCTTTCTTTTTCAAGACCAACCACATATCCTCTCAAGGAATCCTATTAGATTCTCTTTTCTTTTAAATAAAATGTTATTGTATCATTTTAAATTCATGTATAAAATATTGAACTCTTATCTTCTTGGCTCTTAAATCATTCAATTGCTTAAGTGGCTTCTGTTGTAGATTTTCTTTCATCAGACTGTACACATACATTTATGTCTCACATTGCATAATAATGTGTCACCACTCACCACTTGATTTTATGCAGGAATGAATCCAATTACTCTTCCTATGATCTTGTTCTGAACTGATAAATTTTGGTGTTCAGTTAGCTCCCTGTAGTTCATTCAGGAGATGATTTATTGTGACCTGTCTATTTCTTTTGCTTTCTTGCTTTTTGTGCAATTTTCTACACCTTTGGCAACAGTTGGTTTTACTGCTAACTTATTACTGTAGTACTGGTACCTAACCATAATGCGATGCATTTAGCAGGAAAAGTGGTCAGGAGATTAAACAAGGAAAAGGTTTGGCTGATATTGTTGGAAAAAAACTTGTTCCTTATGAAAGAGATGGAAAGTTAACAAACTTGCTGAAGAGAACGTATCTGAGACGTTGGATTGGTACACTAGATGGTAGTGGGAATGAAGCTGAAGTTTACCATAATAATGAGGGGAAACTCTTCAGCAGAAGGTCCAATAGCATGGACTTTGCCAGGTTAGTGAAAATATTTTTGACCCTTTCTTTGAACTGCGTGATGCATGATTGTATAGATGTGTGGTTCTTATGCATGCAAAAGTTTCACATGAATTTGTCCACTTATCTATCAGAAAAATTTAATTTACGAAAATGTGCTTTTTCTTCCTACATTTTCATTAATGTCATAATAGTTTTTTAACTTTTTCAGAATGAAGATTGAACATGCAACTCTTAAGGAAAGCATGGAAAGTATGGAGCATCTCACATCTTCAATTCATAGGCTTCGTCTCTCGCTTATGAAGGTATTAACACTACCATAGGTACATAGAATTTTAACTGCAAGCAGGGGGTGTGCAATTTATTTTTCACTTGGGCAAGGCCAGGGATGTGTGATTCTAAAAGTAATGTATATATTCTGAATATTGACCTGGTTCAAGGTTTCCTTGTTTTTGATGGATGCTTGAGGTGCTTTTCATTTTGTTAACTGCATGTTGAAAGAGTGTCACAAATTTTTTTTTTTTTTTTTTACAGCACCTTCTTGAAAGCTAGCAGCATTGTTTCAATTACCTGTTTGAAAATAATGTGCCTTGTGCTTGTGATATAACCTATCTTGTAGGCCAAAGAATCAGGGACTTCCGAAGGTACAGTCACTAGCATTTCAGAAGCTCTTGATGATATTATTTGCGAGGCAAAACTTGTCAAGACTGCCCTTGGCAGCTCCCTGCCTGTTAGTTGGTCAGCTGAGGCTGATGTTGATTCCATTGATGAAAGCATAAGCAATAATCTCAAAGATTTTTATGGGGACTCCATCAATGAGAAGATAGATGCCGTGTCTGCTGCAGGATTTGAGATGGTGGAGCTTCTCATACTTGCAGCTCAGATATTGAAGGACAGCTCAATGAGAAGTGGTTCATGAGATGGAAGTTGAGTTCTGATAATGGTTGGTCTTGGTTCCTGGTGACTTTTGGTGCAGTGTAAATGGTTAATATCGGTCCGTAAATGCCAGGCTATGAGGAGGTGGATAAAATGAAAGATTATTTTGGTGGGATGGGGGAGAAACTGATATATGCGCTGTATGAGAAGGGAAAATATGAATATATGTGCAGTAAAATGGGGGCAGAAGCATGTGTAGTATCTTGTCATTGCACATTCATGTATTGTTATCCTGGTGTCTTGGGTGGATGTTGGGAAGTTCAATCCCTTGGGACTTACATGGGGTGATTAGTTGCCCAGGTAATGTATTGTAATATTGTAAATGGGTTGACATTAAAATTCGAATTCAATAGTGGTTCTACTGATAGATCACCTTCATTCAGTAGTGCATTTTGTTTCATGCTTTTATATATATATATATATATATATATATGGACAACCAAGTTTTCAGTCTAATCATTAAAAAAAAAAAAAAAAATCCAATATCACAAGCTTCACGCCAGCAGTTTATTTTTTCACTTTTTCTCGCGTGTAATTGGTTTTATTGGTATTAATCTACTCTGTATTAAAAGATTTTATTGGTAAGGATTGAGCCCAACACACTTTGATCTCGGTTGTGTGTTAGGTCAAGATTGAAGAAATATCTTAATCCAGCAGAAAATAATGGAACAAATCGTTTGAGGTGAAATATAGATACTATAATAGTATAATGTAGAGTTGGGCCTTGAAATTTGAACGAAATTCAAGTTACATCATTGCTATGAGGGTGCCTTGATCACAGTTTCTTCCCTAACCTGGCCTGTGTATCACCTGTTTGTTTATTTGACTCATGGTGTTCATGAACTAAGGACTCAATAAACCCAAAGTAGTGTCATGGAATCCTATGTGTGTGGAGTGGCGAAGGTGGAGCACAACCACGGTTTACCCCTCCACGGTGCTTAATAACTTAGAAGTCAATGTTGATACCTCCACGACTAAGCTGGCAGAGCGGTGCAACACCCAGAGGCATATGCCAAGGCCGGACAGCCTTGCCTTATGCGCTATATTTGCGGTGCTTTTTTTTTTTTTTTTTGAACAATTGTTTGTCATGGTGGATGGGTATGAATCTAACTTTAAGCTTTTGCTTCTTTCATCTCTCAAGTGAAACTGCTTTTGACATCAATGTCTTTAAATTATGCTCTGCATCTTCTTTTGTTGTTGCTTTCCCTGCTCAATTTCAACGTGTCCGCAGCATATTACTATATTAGCCACTTTCATAAATCAGCAATCAGCAGGGAGTGATGACAGAAGTACATAAAAGAAGGGGGAAAAAAAGAAGAAACAAAAAGAGGGTAAAAAGAATGAAATCTGATATCCTTAGGCACTGTTGAATTTACTTAAAACATAGTAGAAAAAAGTTGCTTATCCAACAGATATAAAAGTGTAATTTACTAATAAATCTATCTGATGATATTTCAACCCAAGAAAAAACTTCATATTGTATGCAGATGCTGAGAGAATGAAACAAGTCACAACTGATAACACGGTACATCTGATCTGAACTCACTTGTCCTTACACATCAAAATCCCCAACAGTACATCAGAACCCGCATAAGTTCATAAAACGGACCTTATTTTACAAGCAAGACACAATTATAAAACTATTAGGGAAGAGTGGAGATTACTTAAGTATGATTAGATGTTGTTGAAGTGGATTATGATTCAGCAGCAATTTCTTGAGCAGTGACCTCAGTCATTTCGTTCTTTTCGCTGTTGCTCTCAAGCTGGCTGTAGTTCCCTTTCTCCTTGAAGAGTTGGATGTGGTGGTGCTTGCAGTAGAGCTTTCCTTCATGTGCAATGTAGTTTGATGGGCTTATGGTGCAACCTCCGTGGGTGCATTTGAAGCAGCTTCTATGGTATGGTGTCCCATTAACTGAAACCTTTTGAGGACATAAACATCATTATTTCTTCATAAACTGTTTGTTAAATACAGAATTAATGTCAATATGCCAATGCCAATTTCAATTAAATTATATAGTATAATGCATATAATTTTTTTTTGGTTTTGGCTTAAATTGAAAGTTGATGTCATGAAAAACAATGAAATTCTGAGAAACTGGACATGAGCATTAAAAGTGTTATATATATTTTACATGTACATTAAAATAATGCTCATCATTCTCGAAAGTACTCATATGGTTGTTACCTTCTCGATTGGGTAAACGGTCTTGTTGCACCCAAAACATTTTTCTCTGGTGCCACCGAACATATTCGAGACTGCCTTAGCATTCTGTTTAGTAGCTGGGTTAAGTTAGCAGCAAGCAGTGCTACAAATGGTTGGTTTGCTGTGGAACTGACTAGAAAGATGGACGTTGCACTTAAATTAACATTGAAAAAGGATTCAACACAAGTGTGAGATTACCTCATCAACCTGTCTTTCAGGTTTCAAGATTTTTGGTGTTCCTGAAAGAATGTTTAGAGAGAAGAACAAAATGAGTATCATTATAGAGTAGTTCTGACAAGTAGAATTTATATGAATCCAGAGAAAGAAAGATTTTTTTTTTATAATAAGAAAAAAGGCTTTACCTTCAAAACTCTTGTCCAGGCTGCCAGTGCGCTTGAAGAGTTGATCATAGTGAGGCCTGCAATATAGGACCCCTTCAAAAGAACAGTAGTTGCTGAGCTGCAAGTGTAGAATACAACATGATGAAGTATTCACTGTTTTTATCCTTAACATTGTCTACATTCTTTATTAAATTAGATAATTAAAAAAAAAAAAAAATTTGACCAATCAAGAATATAAAATATACTAAAATTTGAAACTAAATTAATATATGAAGGATACAATTAGCATCTAAACAACATTAATAAAATGTAAACAAAACAAAAGAAAAAAAGAGAGACTATTTTTAATACATTTTACTCAATCATTTATGATCTATTATAGTAGAATTCAATATTCTTTTGAATTGCGAAACTAATCTATAATTGATTTCGTTCTAAATTTTGCAACAATTTTCCTTTCCATATACAAATCAAACAATCCATTAGAGAATTTACACTCATTAATGAAAGTTCCCAAAATTTATACTCCCTCCAAGAATTCAATTGTTCCTAAGAAGTCACCAAAAATAAATAAATAACTAAATAAATAAAAGGTCAGCTAATCTTCTAGTAAATATTTATAATCAGTAGGACAAATCAATAAAATAAAAGGTTAAGCCCTTGGAGTAAGGTTAATATCTTATTTCTATTGAAGGTAGCTCCATGTTCTTAAATAATATGCGTCATTTTCCTTTATATATATTTATATGTTTCATATTAGCTTTTGTTCCTCAAAATTTAGATTGAAATTGTAGTAGATACAAAGAACACATAGGGTTTTTTTTTTGGAATTATGCCAGTGGTGGATAAGAACCAAAAGATCAATAGTCTATCGGTTTGGTTATAGAGTGCTTTCTCAAAAAAAGTTTGGTTATAGAGTAATTCTAATTATATCTACTCTTTTAGTTTCTAATTGCAACTATAGATATTATTAGAGCGAGGGTCACAATAAAAAGGAGGATAATTTTCTAAATTTTATATATTTAAAAGTGGAATTGTTACCAAATTTAGTACATAATCATAATTTAGAAATAAATTTGAAAGAAGGTTGAGTTCTATTTTAATAAATGATTGATTTAAATTATAGAAAAAAGTAATTATATGAGATTTTTTTTTTGTTTATATTTTATTAACATTAAATATGTATTGGTTTTATTTCTCATATATTAATTCAATGTTAATATATATGTTTCTTTGGCCCATCAAAAGAGAAAATTTTGATTCCATCCTTGATTGGAAAATGACAATTTTAAGAAGGAAAACATTTTTCTTTTAAATTTTATTTATTTTATGATAATTCGATAGTTACAACTTACCATGAGAACGAGAGATTTGAACTTTAGATATCTTCATTAGAAACATCCGGACATGTTAACCACTTAAACTACAAGATTCTTAATTTTAAGAGAAGAGCTACATAGCCATCAATAATGACTATATATGTTGTATTCACATGTACATGATCTATGCAAGAGGACAATGATAATGAACTCTTTCCTTGTTTGCCAACAAAACAACAATCAGTCTTGTCCATGTTACAATCTTTGTTTTGTTTTTATCTTTCCCAACAAACTCAATATAAAAAAGGAGGATAGATCCAAGTAAACAAATAAAATATAGCTAGTGTTACCTTGAGGGTACCCCTGCAATGGTGGCATCGAAAGCAGGCCTTGTGGTACACTCGATTATCTGCAGTTAACTTATCAACCAAGTATACAGTCTTATCACAAGCCATGCACTTCTGTGTTGTTCCTGCAAAGCTAGCCATTGATTCCTAATCCAAACCAGTCCTTAGCAAGAGCCAGAAGAGAGAGAGAGAGAGCTAGTCTTGTCTATTTTGCAACAATTTTGCTTTCTCTCTTTGCTGTCTCTCTCAAGCCAATTCTTTATTTTTATTTTTCCTTCCACCTCTGTATCAAACAGCTAGGCAGGCAAAACCAGAGGAGGAGAAGGAAAGCAGAGAGAGAGAGAGAGAATTGCGGGTTGTAGTGAATTGCGGGTAACATGAAACCAAATTTATAGACTAATTGATGGGAGTGACCATTTTGCAATCATTTTGTCCGAATTTAAAGCAACTACATGATATATCCTATGTTTAAAACACCCGCTCCCTACCCCACTTTTTTATAATTTTATTTTTAGATATAGTTATACATTCTAATTATGTTATGTATATACCCATTCGGTTCCAAATTGACTTATTAGTTCTGTATTCTATTTTGAGATGTCTTAAAATTTTGTCATATTTCTAAAATTAAAAGTCATTAATTTACGGAGTTTCTTATTATATCCCTACCAAATACAAGCACTCTAAGCAATAATTTTTTTTTGGAGAACTTTATTTAAGGGTCTATCTTTTTAATTAATAAACAAGATAATAAACTATGTTCCATTAAAAAGTTGAGTTTTCTAAATAGGACCAACAATTTGAGACAGAAGGAGTAATTATTTGCAAAGCATATGCATTAATAATATATCAATTTTTTTAATAGACAAGGGGTTTTACAAGTTGAGTTAATTGGAATGTACAATAATACCAAGAGTTAAAAACTTAAAATTTCTAATTTCGAACCACACCCTAAGCTAATAGGAATATATATATATATATATATATATATATATATTGAGAAAAACTAATGGGAAAATAAATGCACAATATTAAATCCATTTACTCCAAACTAATGTACTTCAATATTATTAAAAAGAGCACCAATAACTAATTGGTGTTTTTGTATGATAATAAAAGATAATCATCCGGAATGAATGCAATAGGTTGAAACTCTTTTTTAAAAAAAAAGAAAAAAACAAACAAAAATATTATTATAAAGAGATTATGGTTTGTTGGTTTATTAAATGGTTAAAAGCAAAATTCTATAACTACAAATATAGTAAAGAATAAATTTAAAGTCATTGGGTAAATTAGGTTTGGAGGAAAATTTGTCATACTCATTACTCACAATGTGACGATTGATAAAAAATCATTCATATGTATTTTTAGTCACATAACATATTTAATAAGTCATATGACTTGTTTTAATAATACATGTTGATTGCTTTTGAATCGCCATGTAATTAGTATTTGGAGACTCCTCCCACTCAATTTAAAAGAAAATTTGGTCCAAAAAAATTATAATAACTAGTAGAAATATAATTCATTTTTATTTTTATTTTTTTGAAAAAAGCTCTGACTTTGAAGAGACTAGTAATGATAAATTCATGTATCCAGTTTCATTCGAAGTGAAGCTACTCATTCATCACAAGGGTCCTCCACGCACTCAGATAATTTGGACTAGTTTCTCTTTTGCTTTATTATCTTTTTCCCTGTAGAATAGGAGACATCATGTTTATTAAAATAACCCAACTTATTTTGGGCACACCAAGTTAGGTTCATCAAAGTTAAAGTAAAATAAGTAACAGGAAAAAAAATTTGCAACATGGTTATGATATCATGTCAAATGGTAGATTTGAACTTCTGATGACTACTCTTTACTGACTATTTTTTATTATCATAACAAAATTGCCTTTGATTATGATGAAATTCTACAAAATAGCAAGATTTGGCAGCTCCCCTATCAAATCAAAAGAATAAAAGTAGATTAGGGAGCTGAATCATCATGAACTTTTGTTGATTTTTGGGGGAGGATAATCGAGGATGGGTTTTCTTTTGTTAAAGGTGGTGGGTCTAAAGTTACTGATTACTTGATTTAATCATGACATGCCCAGCTGGATTCCTATTGGCTTCTTTCTTTCTTACTGTATTACTATTTGGAGATTGGAGTATAGTTTGTTCTTTTATAAATGTGTTCATTTGTTTCCTCTTTTTCTGTTCTTGATTAATGGATGGAAAACTCAGAACCTATAACTTTTCAAATTGTCTTTAAGCCAAAAAAAAAAAAAAAAAAAAAAAAACTCTTTTCAAATGGTCTAGACTGACCTTAATTTTGCAACCGACATCACTTTTTCTGCTACTTTCTAAAATGACAATACATGATAATGGACCTATAACTACGACCATTTTTACTTTCATCAGTTACAGCATGCCGCTTCAACAAGTTAAAGACAAAATTGTTAAAAAAAAAAAAAAAGGGCCACTAACACTCATTTTTTGGGTACATATCATGCGATCTCCTAATGCCCTGCTGCATATCAAGGCCAAGTGTCATATTGACACCCCTTTGCAAGTGGGAGCTATAATTAGGGCTGTCTAGAGACCCGGCCAATCCGACCCACCCGCCTTCGCCGATCGAATCCGACTCGCCACCGACCGAATCAACTTCTCCGGTGGTTGACAACGGGTTTGTTCCTCCAAAACCCGAGTTTAGCGGGTCGGGTGTCGGTTTTCCTTCTCCAAAATTCGATCCTATTGACCCACAAAATTTTCGCCAATATTTGGTAGATACGGCGAGATCTAGACCATTTTCGTCAAGATCTCGGCGAGATTTATCTAGGATCTGGAGAGACTTCAAGGATTTTGGCCCTTTTTTCTCCGTTTTCATGTCGGATTCTCGTTGTTTTCCAAATCTTCGACCTGACCGACTCGCCTGTCGTCTGTTGAAGTTCCAACCCCCTCGATCCGATCATCCTTTTGGTCGGCGGTGGGATGAGATTTTGTCCACCTAATCTGGTTGGGTCAGATGCAGGATGAGCACAAATCCAATTTGACTTGACTTGTGGACAGGCCTAGCTATAATAGATGAATGCTTGATTCAAGGTTTCAAGCTAAAACAAAATCTAATGGGCCTTAATTAGCCTAATTGGACTATGTTCCACTTATTAGTGTAGCAAAAGGGTCTAGTAGGGCGGATTTGAGTTTGACCCTAGAGGGTATTGGTCAAAATGTACATATTGGAAATGGTTTAGACTAAATAGGTTGCTATTTATGATATGACCCACATTTTTTTTGCATAAAAATAAGGACAAAATTGCTAAATGCCCTTTTTGGGCAAACTAAGCAGCATTTTGCCCTATTTTTCAAACTAATTAGGAAAATGCCCCTATTTTGAAAATTGATTTTCTCAAAATCGAGTTAGGCCCTATAGCGGCGTTTTTAAGGAGCCTATAGTGACGTTTTCAGGACTTATAGTGGCGTTTTGTAACTCGATTTATATGAAATCGAGTTATAGGTAAAAAAAATTAAAAAAATTGCCTATAACTCGATTTAGTGGAAGTTGAGTTACAAAACGTCACTATAGATCCTGAAAACGTCACTATAGGCTCCTTAAAAACGCCGCTATAGGGCCTAACTCGATTTTGAGAAAATCGATTTTCAAAAGAGGGGCATTTCCCTGATTTGTTTGGGAAAGGAGGCAAAACGCTGTTTAGTTTGGAAGAAAAGGGCATTTAGCAATTTTGTCCTAAAAATAAATAAGAAAACTTGAGTATATTCTTTTTCTCATTTTTAATACAAGAGAATAAAGAAATGAATGCCATTTCTTATTCTCTTGTATTAAAAATTTGGATTATACATAAAATTTGGGTTAACCGATAATTAATTTTAACCATACACTAGTCAAATAATTTCACAAAAGAAGAAATGAAAAGCTGAATGCCATAATCAAGGGATCAACCTTAGGTTGCGTGCACTTATTTTATGTAATTTCACCAATTTTTTTTATTTTTATATCTACAATATAACTTAGCATATAATAAAAATGAGTAAAAAAAATTAAAAAAAATTAAAACTTTAAATTTTATAATAACAATCGTTGCATCAATGGATTAAGTATGAATTCAAAAAACCAATTTCGAGTACACAAGAAAATACTTCTCCAAAAAGACCAACCAGTGTGACTTAGGGTCAACCTAACACAACCCATCATTTTAGTAGGTTAAGTGTAGGTTGACACATTTTTTGCACAAATCCAAAATTCCAACCCATATTCATATTTGTCCTTTATATATATATTTGATAATAGCTTAATTTTGCATATTTATACCATTATTAGAAAGCATTATCATACTTATTTTGAGTTAATTCATGGATTTTATAGTTGGTTTTAGAATAATGCTGAATAATCAATTTTGTGCTTAATTGAATTTTAATGTGTGAATTTGTTTTTTGTAGGATAATGAAATTAAATAAGTGGATTTGTGCAAAGAAGAAAGCTAATGGACTTTACATTTACAAGGGCCATGATGAAGTAAAAGAAGGCCAACCCAATTAAATTTGAGTCCAATTGGAGCAAGGAATTAAAGAAAATTTGCACCAAATCCAAGTCCAATTCGGATTAGGATTACAGCCTGTGAACCAGTTAGTATTTGGAGCATAACTTTCGGTTTAGATGTCCAATCAAGATGATTCAAGTTGGGCTGGAAAGAAAACTTAAAGGGCTACAACTTTTTAGTTCACCAAAAGTTATAATTCTGAAGTTAAATTGGCCGAAAACATCGGTTAATGGAAGCCTAAAAACCTGGGATTTTCTTCAAACGGGAATTCAACTTGTAATGCTTATGTTATTATCTTTTTGATTGATTTACTCATATAGAAAAGTGTTTAGTTCTATATAATTATTTGATTTATTGTAGACTCCGGGCATGTTAAATGCTTAGTATTCCCTGCGAACTAATTCACTAATTTTGTTTTGCCTAAAATCAATCAATTTTATGAAACTACCTTAGATAATTAATTCTCGAGTTTTTATTGTTAAATCATCCGACTAAGATCATCCTTCGTATGAATTTTAGTTGAGTTATAAAATAAATATTGTTAAGACTACCAATAGATGTGTTGTGTGTGGATCCCTAAACCTTAGCATCTTAATATATTTTTATTTTCTCTCAATTTAAATTAACTTTACTAAACCATAAAAAATCTCTTCAATTAAACTTTATTATTTTAGTTTTATTTTCTTGTGGTTTGCTAATCAATTCAATTTTTCCTGTGGATTCAACCTTGGACTTACCGAGTTATTACTTCGCGACAATCCTGCACTTGGGAGCATTATTTAAATCACAGAAATATTCAGACAATCTCTCTCTCATAGAAGACACACACACGCACGCACGTGTGTGTGTGAATGCATCTACATTATTCTAGTTGAATAACTAAATTTATTGAAAAGTCTTACAAATGCATGGGGCCACAAGGGCCTTATCATCTCCTTAACCCTATGGAGAATGCATGTTTGAATAGCAGAGAGAGTGAAAAATCTTAGGCCCTACAAAAAACCCTGCTTTTGTCCAAGAGGGAAAAAACATCTATATATATATATATAATAATAATAATAATAGGTGAAGTTGAGAGAAACTCAAATTAGAATTTCAAATTAGAGTTTTAAATTTGTATCATGTGTTCTAAATTATTTATTCTTAAAGATTTTTATTTTTTAATTTTAGAATAAAATGTGAGACCACATCATAAATATTCATCCAAGTGAGTTATTAAGTACAAAAACCAAAGAGTTTAAAATAAATGAATCATAAAAAAAAAAAAGTGCTTCATAATAATTTTTTTTTTTAAAAACATGGATAATTTACATTTTATACTTAATAATATCCTTACAAATTTTTTTTAAAGAGTTAACAAAATATAAAAATGACTATCAATAATATTTAAATTATATATATATATATATATATATATATATATAGGAATTATATTATGCATCTTATTGTATATCTTTAAGTGTATCCAGACATATGCATGGGGTTACAAGCTAGTTAATATAATGCATCTTATATATTTTTCTAAGTTATTTTTGGTCTTTAGTTTATATATGTATAACATATAATCAAGCACAAATATGTATGTAAATGTTGCTCCCTTGAATCAAATCCTAACTCCGCTACTAGAACCATGCAATGATCTTATCCTCATTGTGCACAATTGCTAGAAGAAAAAGCTTCATGTCGTCCTTCAAAAGTCATTGTCGTGTCTAGGGGTGGCAATTTTTATCCATATCCATGAATCCACCCATTACCCACCTTATTTGGATAAGTCTTAACCCAACCCATTTGAATATTTGGGTTAAATGGATAAAGACCCATTAGGTTATTTAATTATATGGGTCTTAATGGATAAACCCACCAATACCCACTAAACCCATCTAAAATTTAAATAAACAGCAAAATTTTGAATTCATCTAAAATTTAAATAAACAACAAAAATGATAAATTTCTAAAAAAGCTAAACTAAAGATTACAAAATTACTTTCACCAACAACAAAAAAAGTCCAAATCTCTCCCTATTTGGTTACTAAGAAAGTAGCGGAAAATGACAGGAAGAGGAATTCTGAATCTAATAAGATTGTTCAAACAAAATCGGAAACTTTGCCACTCAACTAAGCCCAAAAATAGCCGATTTTTCATTTTTCTGATAATAAAAGCAAAGAAAAAAAAAGGATCCCAAAAAAGCATCACTTTATTTTCTTTTCCTCCATTTTCCAAGCAACCAAACAAAAATTTCATTTCCTTATTTTCCCTTAAATTAAAATTGAAAAAGTAGAACAAGAATGCAAGAAAGTATCAGTATCGGAAACTCTGTTTCCACCGATTCCAACTTCGAGTCAGTTAAGGAACTCGTGAACGATCCATCCGACGTGGCACTCTTCTTGCACACCTTAGGCACCACGAGCCGACCCAAGGGCGTACCTTTGACTCAGCTCAACCTAGCTTCATCGGTACGGAACATCAAATCGGTGTACAGACTCAGTGAGTCTGACTCGACTGTGTTGGTCCTACCTTTATTCCACATCCACGGGTCCGGGTTACTGAGTTCACTCATTCCGGCGCCGTTGTGACTCTTCCATCCGCTGTCCGATTCTTTGCCTCAACTTAAATGGGTTGGGTTGAAACCAACTGCAATTGGAGCATATTCTCTCACCTAGCAAACGGCTCTTGTGAAGACTTTCCGGGAAAATTTGAGATTCGAAAAAATTAGTTTCAAAATAAAAAAGGGGAAGTGTTGAGAAAAGGGTTTGGGAAGAGAGGCAAGGTGCTCGCTTTGTCCAAATTCTCTCCGTGTCTCTGTAATTTTTCTTCCACTCATTGGGTTAAATGGGTGGGTACTAATTAAATGGGTTGGGTTGGTAATGGGTAATTTATTTATATATAAACGGGTCATAAATGGATAATTACACACCCAACCTATTTGTGACCCAACCCATTTATGACCCAACTCGCCCATTTGCCACCCCTAGTCGTGTCTAGGTCCTCATCAAGGAAAATGATATCCTTTGCAACAATACGAGAGAGAGAGAGAAAAAGAGTACATTAGAAAATGAAAAAGAAAAGAAAAGAAAAGAAAGTGATAGAGATTAGATTTCATAGGAATAACGTGCAATTCAATCTACCAATGTACATGTGTACAAAATTGTATGTATTTATTTTGGTCCTTTTTTCCCACTTAATTTCTTAACTAGATTGTTTCAAAATTTTACTCCAAAAAAAAAAAAAAAAAAAAAAAGATTGTTTCAAAATAAATTTCGACGAGGCGTACTTCAAGTTGTAAAATCAAGCTAATTTAGCCTTTTAGGAGTGGTTATTCAAGACAGCAAAGGGCACGTGATTGCATCATTATCATAGAAAATTGCTCTACCTCATTCAATAGGAAGCTCTAGTAGCTATGCAAGCAATCAAATTCTCACTAGAAGTTGGGATTAATTCAGATGTGCTTCAGGGAGATTCTGAGATGATAATACACGCCCTGGTGGACGATAATGACTTTATGAAGAATTTGAACCCTTTTGGTTACCTTATAAAAGACGCAAAATTTTTAGTAGGAGACTTTAGAAGCATTGGATTTTTTCAAGTTTGTTGTCAAGGTAATGTTGAAGCTCACAATCTTGTTGAACATGTTATACATGTCGTAGGTTATTCAGTGTGGATGGAAGATGTCTGTTCACATCTCACAAATATAATTCAAGCCGATATGGCCATTCTTTCATAATGAAGTTTCGCATCCTTCCTCCTAAAGTAAAAAAAAAAAAAAAAAAAAATCTAGGGATGCATAATCACCTCTAAAACATATAATAAATAACATTTGATTAATATAAAATTCTGTTTGTGTGATAAGAATAAAAAGAAGGTAAAATCCAACTATAAAAATTTTAAAATATTAATCTAATAAAAAGTTATAAAAATAGAGTAACAATTTTTTTTTTTTTTTTTTTTTTTTTTTTTTGAGAATGAATAGAGTAACATTGATTAAACTGTTTTGTCATTTGAATTCTTGGACGCTGAATCTGATCTTAGTTTTCTGAATATCTAAGAAAACTCTTCATATTATATATATATATATAAGAATTCCTTCAATACTAAAACCATTAGCTTTTCTTTTCTTGGTAAGATGAAACAAATGTGAACATACCCGTGTTCTAGCAAATGAGGAAATAAACTCCAAAATATGCCATTGTAGTATCAATGTAAGATTTACATTGTAAACTAAACAAATGTGTACAATATTGTATTTGTAAGTGCTCTAAAAGTAGAGGCCTAAGCCTACTTAGAATAGTGTTGCCTTGTCCCTCAAATTCAAGCCCAACAATAGAATTTATTTAGAGAGTGGGAAAACAATTCAAGTGCAATTCTAATCTAAATTCAAGTCAAAGACTGAAGAGTCTAGAATAACAGAAAGGGTTAATGCAAGTATACGATAATAAAAATAGCTCTTCTCGGGCAGATCCAATTAGTCTCTTGTATATAACGTTTGAGTTTTACACCAAATAATGCACTGGATACTTTCTCTTTTTTCTAGTTTTCTCCACCAAGAAAGATCTCCCCCCTTCTGGGAGACTCCTCTCCTTTTATACCCATTTTCTTCATATCCTAGCCCTCCATCTGTATGCCTCCAGGCGTTTCTAAGGACACTTGTCCCATCAACACTCTGCTGAAGGTGGTGGAAAGGGCTGCTAGCGGTGAAAATACTGTTCAGGGGTCATTCCCTCGTTAAATGCAGTTGATGTTCTAGGACATTTAATGCGGAGGGGGAAGGTAAACTTCTCCAGGAAGCTTCCTCCCACCATCACTGCCCCCCTCATGGTCCTTTCTCTTTCGCGTTGATATATTTCTATGAGTGTGTTTGTGCAAAACATTTCGTGTTTTAAACCTCTTCGGTCCTCGAATCCCACACATTATTTATGCAAATGTGTACAATAACCATAAAGGGGAAGGGGACGCACAGTTGAAGGGGAGAGACAGAAGCACAGTATAACATATGTTGAAAGTAATGTTAGCAAAGTAATGTAAGAACAATAATAAGGTGGTAGAACCAGCCAAGCAGTATATTAGCAAAATAATTCAAAGTAAATGGAAGCAATTTAGAACCGTCTGGTATGGCGGTAATCCGTTGAAGGTGGCGGTAGCAACAAGTAGTATAATGAACATAAATTGAAAATACTTGTTATTGAAAGTAGAACAAACACTTACAGTAGTAGTAGTGAATACAAGATTGAAACAGTTACAAAGCTTGAACTAGTTCTAGTTACAAGGTTTGTAGGGAAAGTAGAAGTAGTAACAAGGTAGTAGAAACAAGGAACTCTTTCTCAAAGAAAGCTTTCTAAAAGAAGGGAGTTCTAAGTAGGAAATACTAGAGAGAATTCTAAAAAAAATTCTGAAATTTACTTAAGGGACAGCCCCCCTTAAATAGGCAAAATTCGGAGTGAACAGTAAAAAGTGAACAGTAACTGTGAATAGTAATCGGTGAACAGTAGTTTGTGAATAGTAACTGGTGAATAGTAACCCCGTGAACAGTAATTTTTCCCACTTTTTGTCTTGAGATCTCCAGCAATTTTGGCATAGTCAAAAGAAGAGTTTCTGACTTGGAGATGACAAAAAGCAAAAAGAACAAATAATGGAGCATGAGCATGTAGGAGTAGGAGCATTATGGCTACTATGGCTACTAGAATATTTGTATGTAGATTCTTTGAGCCACCATGTTGTCTTTTTGTTCACCATGAGTGGGAGACTTCAGAAACATGTCACAAAAGAACCCCAACTTTGTCAGACGCATGGCTTTGCACAGGAATAGCAGGTGCATGGGCTTGTCAGGCATTATTCAAAAATTGTAACATTTTTAACCTTCGTGGAAAATAGAGAAACCAATCATCAATAAAATTTAATCTGTAGAAGGAGCATCGGATGGATAACCATCAAAAGGATCAAAAGGACCTTGTGGAGAATCACATGGATGGTCATGGTAAATAGCATATTGATTACAGAATCCACAATATAAAATAGGCTCAAACTCTGGTCTTCTCCCTGGGATGAGAAGGCTTCTTGGATTACCATGATCAATTATTTGTAAGTGAGCAATGGCATCAGCATAGGGCCTAGGACCAAAAATTGAAATTCTATCAATGCTCCCTATAAAATGATAATCCTGCCATAAGTTCTAAGCAACCTCAATAATTTGATTATTAAAATAATTTCTCCAACATTCAGCAAGAACATAAGGGTTTTTAAAGGATAAGTGAGAATTTCCTTCAAACCATTGTCCTTGATGAGTGTGACCATCGATGAGAATGAGATGCTTTGAAGGCTGGACATTCATCCAATTATCTCTTTCCCATTTTGGCAAAGTACTCCAGCATCTGATAGAAACAAGAGGACTCGCAAATCTTTTAATAGCATCCTGAATAATTTGTGGGAGCTGGCTGGCTTGGCGATGGCTTGTTAATTTTAGGAACCTAATAAAGCCATATTCAAACATATGGGAAAGCCAGTTAGGATCCCTGTCATCATCATCATCTGAATCATCAGCAACAAATGAACCATCATCATAATTAATTAAGAGACCAGGAAATGGGTGTTTCTTTTCATACACTCTGAGAGTACTCCCAAAGTGTTCTTCCCAGTCCAACTGGATAAACACATTATCGCCTTCATCTAGTTCATCAGGATCAGGAATAGTGGTTGTAACAAGTTTCTTGAAACATTTGAACCATAGGTCGAAAGACCTAAACATAGCCTTGCTTTTCAGAATACGGATTTGTATGTTTGTAGGCAAGTTGGCAAAATCACTTCTTAATAGAGATTGGGTCTTAAGACTCAATCTAGCATAATCAGTGCCCATTATAGCCATTTTATCCTTTGAATGGATATCCTCTTTGCTAAAGAGTTGACTAATGTAGGCTTCAAGGCGAATCCTAAGAGTCTCATTCTCTGGAATAATATCATTTTCGGAAACAAGGTCATTTTCGGAAAAAGGGTTGTTTTCGGAAATAAGGTTTGCATAGTGGCTCATATAAGCCTCATTTTGGGCAGTAAGGTTAACAAGGTGAATTTCGAGAGCTTGGAGGGTTTTTTCAAACAGGGAATAGTGGTCTTTAATAAAAGCAACACAGAGATTGTAGAGAATAAATTTTATGGAATCTGGTAATTCACTATAGACTCCATTATGAAATTGTAAGGATTTGGATAAGATTTCCTGTAAAGCAATCATCATATCACCACTGGAATAAGTCACCGTTGCTGGAACAAATTCCTGAAGGGATGTTGATCCACTGGGTTTTACCCCAATAGATGCGCCTTCATGCATATTAAAAGGTTGTCCCGCTGGGAACCTTTTGTTTTGAGAATAGCCCTGTGCAGGAGCTTTTCCCTTGTTTTTCCTCTCCGCCGAGGGAGCCATAATAATCCACTTGCTAGTGGTATAAGTATAAATATTATTATTATCCCACTTATTAGTGGTATTTATCCACGCATCATTGCCCGATTCCTGCAAAGAATTATTAAAAATATTAGGGTGATTGGCAATAGTTGACAATTTGTCATGACTAGTATTACCTTGAAAATTTTCTGTGAAGTACAAATTCATCCGTGGTTCATGAACATGTTTATTAGTAGAGAAATCATAAGACAGGTCTAAAGCATTATTAATATCTATCTCAAGCTTTGAAGCAAATTCAAATTTTACTTTCTTTCCAAAAGTATCAGCAGTAATTCCATCATGTTCAACAAGAAAAGGATACAAAGCATTTATAAATGGCAAACCAAGAATCACTTTGTCAGTCATATTTTTGACAAGAACAGAAGGAATTTTGAAACAGACATTATTATGACAAATATGAGCATCATTCAGTTCATATTTTATCTTGATTTGAGAACTATTAGCAGAAACCAATCTTTCAGTTGATTTTTCAAAATATTTTGGAGGAATCAATCCTTCTTGGATACAATTCTTATCCGCACCAGAATCAATCATAGCAATAACAGTGAAATGATAATCATGAGAAATAACAATTTTCACTTTTGTGAACCATTTTGGAGGAAGTATGTTATTAACAAGAGCAAGTTGAGAATCATCAATATTACCTTTATCAGAAAGAAGAGTCTGTTGACAGGATTCATCTCCATCTATGTGCTCGTCTTGTTCATTATCAAACTTATTTTGATCAATATTATTATCAATTTTTAACATTAACAACTCTTGTTTAAGATTATGGTTATCACTTTTCATATTTTTAAATTCATTTTTAATTCATTTATCTCTTGTTTGACAATATTAATTTCATGTTGAAGATCATTAACAGTTAAATCTTTGGATTTCTTTTTGTTAAATCTGTCCAAAGTTTCTTCAAAACTTATGGTTGATTTAAGTTTTTTACTAGTTTCTTCTTTTAACAAGTTCTTCTTAAACTTATCCAAATATTCTTTTTGTAAATTAGGGTTTTCAATTTGACTTATCAATTTAATCAACAAATTTTCATTTTCTTCACCTTTAGTGAGAGTATTAACAGAGTTAATAACATTGCAACAAGAATCTCTGCAACCAATTTTAATATTAGGAGAATCAGAAGAATCATCAGCAGATTGATAGCAAGAATCAGTTGAAGAAGAAAAATCATCTTCCAAGGAATCAGACGAATTGTTTGATTCAAGGATTCTGAATAATTCTTCTTGAGCATTATCATCAATATTTAACATGTTAAACTTATTTTTTAACTTACCAGGTTTTTGTTTACAATCTTTACTGAAATGACCAGGTTTTCCACAGTTAAAACATTTACCTTTACTTGATCTTTGGTTAACATGGTTTTTAGAAATATTTTTCTTTTTAGCATAAAAATCATTAACATTGGTTTTGTATCTTTTATGTTTTTTATGGCTATAATTTTTGTAACTTTTATCATGTTTTTCACCCTTTTGCTTGGAAGGAGCAATAGGGAAATAATTCTAAATTGCTTCCATTTACTTTGAATTATTTTGCATAAAAGTGCCAACTATCAAAGTAGGCTTACTATAACCAGCTTATAACCTCTTTAGCTTGATCAGTTAGTCACAATTTCAAGATCTAAAGATCCTACCTACCTGAAAACACCAAGACTGTTAGATAGCTCAATTTTACCTACATTTCTTGCAGCAAGCTGTACCCATTATTATTATTTGGTAACCCCGCAACCTTGCATTTTTACAAGTATTTTAAGTCCCAGCCTACAAGGTAGGGTGGGGGAGAGGATATTGACTTTAATGAAAACTGGTCCATTAAAACTTAAGCACAAGAAGTACCAACAAATGGGCATTTGGTCTAGTGGTATGATTCTCGCTTTGGGTGCGAGAGGTCCCGAGTTCGATTCTCGGAATGCCCCATTCATCAAATTTTGTTTACTAAAATTTTCAAAAAAGATTTTAAGAATTAAGTTTTTAAGTTCAGTACGTTTTTAATAATGCTTAAAATAAATTGAGCAAAGTCTAGTCAAGAACTGCAAAATAAGAACAATAAATCCAAATATATCTAAAATATGACAAGACTCTTCATTAATGAATAGTGTAATAAATTAGGCTTTAGAAGATGGTGAATCAAGGAAGGGGAGCTAGGAAAAAAATCCAATTTATCATAATTTATTACCTGAGGGGGTTATTTACTAACAAAGGTCATGTAATTAACTCACTGCCTCCACATGCAAAAGATTCAGTTCTTTCTTGAATGATGGCATTTTGTGGTGATTGGCATTTCACCTAATTGTTATCCCCCTCACCTCAATATTCTAGAATTAGGGGAATTATTAACAAAAATCAATCAATCACCTGTCAAGACACTTTATCAATAGGTAAGCAGCAAGAAGCAAAAGGTTTCAAATTTTGTACATTATAGTGGACAAAACATAGGATTGTTGCACATCTTGATGTAAATTATTTGGAAAGGGCATCTTATGAGTTATAAGTTTAGAATTCAGACTCATAAAAAAAAAAAAAAAAAAAAAAAAAAAAAACAGGCATAGACTTCAGAAAATGAGAATATCAGAGATTAAAATTTCAGTGATTGCAGCAACTGCACTTGTGCCAAAACAAATATAATTAGTTTTTATGCTAGAATTCATCTTCAACATGAGTAGTGGTCTTATTTTATTAGAAATATCTTCTCCTCGGAAGGGATTGTGGGAATGATATGTCACGCAAGAAATGAATAATCAGCTTTTACAAAGCTATCAAGCCGCAAAGGTGGTTCAAGCCTTACATTAGATGCATCCTTTGAGGTTCCAGGTCCAAATGGCATGTCTTGTCTTGTTTCATCAGTTGGCACATACATTATTGGCACACAAGTGACACAGGCAGTACTCTTATGTTTGAATTCGAGTATAGCACCTCGGAGAGACTCCTATGGGTGGATAATATAGCATATATGTTTGAATTCGAGTATAGCACCTCGGAGAGACTCCTATGGAGGGGATAATATAACATATAGAGAAATCACTTGACCAAAAAGCCTAAGTCTATTAACTACTCACTCTTGTTATTAGTATCCTATGTGGAACTTCAATACTTAACTAACTACACTACTCACACAAGAATATTCCAACAGGGTAATATTCTCCATTTGTCAAATTATTATCATGTTCAAATGTCATAGCTAACTATCAAACTAGGCTCACAGCTTACTATAACAAGCTAAGCTCAATCTCTTTAATTTGAGCTATAGGTCACAATTCCAAGATCTATAGAACCCTTGATTAAAACACCAAATTGTGAGGTACTCGACATTTCCTGCAGCAAGCATTAGACATTAGTATAATTTGGTAAACTAGAAACCTTCCATTTTTACAAGTGTGGACGACTAAATTTCTTAGTTCGAAATGAATCAAACAAGTAAAAATAGTTGCACAAATGCGAATTTGTATTGATGAATGTGTGGTACAATTCTCTGTGATTACAAAAGAGTGATCCTTTGATTTGATCTCCTTGAAAGATTTGTTAATTGAAATTGTGGTAATGTGATTTTGATTTGAACACAAGATATCCTTCAATTTGGTTAAGGAAGGGATCGAAGACCCTTGAAACAGAATTACAATGAATTTCTAGCTATGAGCTTGTTAGAAATTCTTTGTTCTTCGTGTTCTTCGTCTTCGAAGATTTGTGGTGGAAATCCTTCGGGGCTTTAGATGCTTGAATCTGTAGAGCTTCACTGATTTATGGTTTGTGAGGTTTTTGGAGGCTTTTGAGCTTGATTTCAGTGAACTTTGAGACCTAGGAATATGATTTGGATGATTCCTCTTCAAATGTTTTTCTTATTTGAAGGTTTGTGGTGGAAGTTCTTCAGGGTTTTGGAGGCTTGAATCCGTAGAGCTTCGCTGATTTGTGGTTTGTTGAGGTTTCTGGAGGCTTTTGAGCTTGATTCCAATGACCTTTGAGATCTAGGTAGGCAGTTTAGATGATTTTGCTTTTAATGTTCCTTGCATTTGAGATTGAAGTTCTTGAAGTTCCTGGAGGCTTTAGGACTTGATTCCAGTAGAGCTTCAGTACTTCTGAATCTTCTTTGATGCTGTTTGTGCTCTAGATGGCTTCATCTCTAAATGCCTTAGGAAGGCTTCTATTTATAGGAGTTTGGGGGTGGATGAGTGACATGTGGCAGAGCTTGATTGGTGACACATGTCACAACCTGATTGGTCTACTTATGTCATTGCTTACACGTGCTAGATTGCATATGTCATCGCTTACACGTGCTGGACTGCTTATGTCATCGTTTACACGCGTTGATGTGTGATTGGTTTTTTGCATGACACTCGGCAAATTTCTGTTGGTCTCTGAGTAGTGATAGCAAAACCTAGCAACAATACGTGACGCTTTGTAATTGATTGTATTTTGTGAACTTGGTAGTATGATGTATCAGCTTGTGATAGGTTGGAAATTTTCCCTCTTTACAACAAGTCTTTTAAGTCTCAGGTTACAAGGTAGGGGGAAAAAATCAATTGCCTTTAGTGTAAATAGTTGATTAAACTTAAACACAAGATAGTATCACCAAATGGGCATTTGGTCTAGTGGTATGATTCTCGCTTTGGGTGCGAGAGGTCCTGAGTTCGATTCTCAGAATGCCCCATCATTTAATGATAATTTATGATAATGTTTTTCAGTCCAGATTTTAATATAGCTGAAAAATAAATTGAGTAAAGTCAAGTAAAAAACTGCAAAATTTGGTCTCAATAGATCCAAACCCATCCAAATATATTTTAGATTTGACACGACTCTTCATTAATAAATAAAGTAATCAACTAGATTTCAATAGATCCAAATACATCCAAATATATCTTAGATCTGACAAGTCTCATTAATAAATAAAGCAATAAATTATGTTGCAATAGATCCAAATCCATCCAAATATAGCTTAGATCTGACACTATATTTGGTGAATGAATGCATCAATCATTATTGATTATTCCTTATCTTTATGTTCTGTTGGAGTTGGATTCACATATACATGCAAATGCTCCTTTAGCAATTCAATGGATTTCAAATTTTTGACATATGGTTTTTAATTTGTAATTGAACAATAAAAGTATGTTGGGAGTCAAACAAACAAACATCAAAAGCCTATGATGAAAGTGGTTAGCATAATAGATAGCCAAAACTATCAAACCAGGCTTATAGCTTACTATAACTATAACTAGCTAATTTCTCCACATGTATCTTAGATATGAGAAGACAATTAGGTATCAGATTCAGAAGGAAGATAAATGAAAGCAGGAAGGAAGGAGAAACAATTAACAAACCCAAATTAATAATAATAATCCTTTAATTTTAATAATACCACCACCACAAGTATAAAATAAATAAAAGTCAACTACTTTACCTGCAAAAACACTTAAATATTCATCAGTCAGCAAGAAGGCAAAAGGTTCTCAAATGCTGCTACCGAATGCACGTCACATGCACCGCCCGAAAATTTGAGAACCTTACTAATAAATGCTTTTTTTTTTTTTTTTTTTCTCTTTCCAATCCTTATAATAAAAGTACGTCGTTTTGGATATGTCATAACGTTCTCTCTGTGACGGCGCTACTTTGGTATGTTCTTCTCTGAATCTTATTTTTACTTTAACTAATGAATTAATTAATTGTGAGTGAGTTTGTTTGATTTTGAGTAAAATATTTATTTATTGTTGGGTTATGCTTGGTGCTTGGGCGTTTGGCGTTTGGCAGCAAAGAAAGAAACACTCTCAGTCTCAGTCTCAACAATTCAATGGCTAACGTAAGTAAGTTAATTGAACTCACACTCACATATTCCTTCCTCTGATCTGATGAAAAGTGGTAATACGGACTCGTCCTTGCCTGCCACAGGAAGGAAGGAAGGAAGGAAGAAGTAGTAACAGTAAGGTTCTTGCCCACTGTCACCGATGTAGTAGTAGAACCTTTGGTCGCTGCTTGCACCGGAGAATTTGGCTATGGGTCTATGGTCTAAAATTAAAGGAAAGTAAGGACGGACGCAGGATTTCAAGCGCGCGCGCGGGGGGTGGAGATAATCGAAAAAAATAAAAAAAAAAATTCAAACACACATCCATATCGTCACTGGCGGAGTCAAGAAATTTTCTTAGGAGGAGCAAGTTAGTTATGCTTACATTGTGTTAATAAGTTAAGCTTACGTTGGGTCAAAATGCAAAAAACTCAAGTTAATTTGGCCCAAATTGTGGCCAAATTAAATTACTTTATTTCACAAACTAACTTTAAGTAAACTTGTGCTTACATTTTTTTCATTGTACTAAATTATTTGTACTTAGGATAATAGGTTTGAACTTACCTTTTTACATTTTAGAGCTTTTCTAAGGAGTTATATCTAATGTTTCAGCATTTAGGATAAAAAAATTGATTAAAAGGTATGAAATTTTGAAGATTTATACAATAATTTTTTTTAAAAAAAAGTGTGAACAATGAAGTGCAAATTACTATTTAAGTGCAATTAGATCAAATTAAACAATTATTTGTCTTCCTACTATTATCAGATATAAATAGATAATCTAATATTCTAATAAAAACCACATTATTATATATTATATTATTATTATTATTATAAATAGATTTATACAATATTTTTTTTTGGCAAAAATGCAAAACTGACCCTCTAACTTTTACATTTTTTCATTTTAGTCCTCTAACTTTCAATTTTGTCAATTCAGTCATCTAACTTTCAATTTTTGTCAATTCAGGACTCCGTTACAATTCAGTTAGTGCTGCCGTTAGAGTGCATGTGTTTAAAAAAAAAAAAAAAATTAAAAGAAAATAAGAAAAATCTGAAAAAAAGGGGGGGGGGGGGGGGGAACGGGTCATTCTCCTTCCCCTGAATCAAAAACAAAACAAAGGCCATTAGAAGTTGACAGCAAAAATCCAAAAAGCTTGCCAAATCCGCCGTTGAAGAAATCGTCGCTTCCCCTGCCTCCGCCGTCTCCAAACAGCTCGCCTCCGATCTCATCCGCTCCATTCGTCTCACCTCCGATCTCTGGGACACTGTCATCACCGGCGTTCGCTCCGATCTCGATTTCCCCGACACTGACGTCACCACCGCCACAATCTCCATCCTCTCTGCCCTCCCTTCCCATCGATTCTCCAAGCTCCTCACCGACTCCAGCAAAGAGATCAACACCTGCTTCGATTCCAGTAGCGATAATCTCCGCTTCTCCATCACCGAAACCCCAGGTTGCATTCTCGCTCGCGACGACGTCGTTACTCTCTGCGAGAACAGTGTTAGTCTGCCCTGAATCAATATGCCAGCTCGCCTTAATGTTTTCTTCTTCTTCTTCTTCTTTTCCAGATTTTTCTAATTTTCTTTTAATTCCGAATTAAAAAAAACACACACACACACACGCAAAACTGTGTCGTTTCAATGGTCCCTAACGGCAACACTAACTGAACTATAACGGAGCTTTGAATTGACAAAAATTGAAAGTTAGAGAACTGAATTGACAAAACTGAAAGTTAGAGGACTGAAATGAAAAAATGTGAAAGTTAGAGGGTCAGTTTTGCATTTTTGCTTTTTTTTTTTTTAAGGTTTTCATGGGCTTTTGAAAACTCTTGGGTTGGCTGGCTGGGGGGCCCGAGTTAAAAACCAAGGGGGGCCCAAGCTAAAAACCAAGGGGTCCAAGCCTTTTTTTAATAAATTTTACATACTAAACAATTTTTTTTTTTGGACCCAGGGGGGGCCCGGGCCCCCTTTGCCCCCAACCTGGGTCCGTCCCTGAAGGAAAGGAAACTCAGTTTAAGGGTCCCCCTCCCCCAGCTGTTGGACAGGTTCTACTACTACTACTACTACGTACCTTTGTATCTGGTAATGGAAAAAAGGTTGTGAATTTTTAAATTAAAAAAATTAACGGTGTTGGATTGGATAGGATACCTTTTTTGTATTTGTATTTGTAGGCTTCCAGTCAAAACAAAAGGGCTGTGGTTGATTTTCCTTCACCCAATATAACAAAAGAAATGCATGTATGTAGGCCATTTAAGATCTACCATTATTGGGGATGGGGACACGATAGCCCGTATGCTTGAGTTGAGTTTTCACACGTCGGACTTCTTCGCCGAAACCATATATGTCCATGTTGGAGATTGCATGATGGGCTGTTGTTTCAAAAAATTTCTATAACTATCATATAATATTCAAAATCTTTCCCTTTTTTTCATCGGTACCATTACCATAAGGCTGAAAATTTTCCTATGTCTGTTGCAGTTTGGCATGTTGAAAAGTTTTCAAACTGGGAAGATGTTAATGAAGCAGCAGCAGCTATTGGAGATCTACGTACAGGTAACTTTAAAGTTGTGTGGATTGTTATTGGATCTTTCCTTATTCTTTCACTAACCTCATATATGTTGCTCAGATGGCATCTCCTCTCCTTATAAGAACAAGGTAGGTGGGGTGTCAAGACCCATTGGATGTGTGTATATTATAATTATCAATATTAGAATTATTTATTCTACTAGAAGGTGATATCAGGGAGATCAGACGGAATTATTTTCTTAGGAAATTTACCTCATCACCTTTCAGTTGCAGTTCCTACAAAATGAAACTTGGACTAAGATGTCGTCAAGAAAGAATTACCTTCATTTTAAGTAATATTACTGTATTTTTCACCGTGTGATTCTTATACTTTTGAGTTCTTTTACACGTTAGGGCATTTTATAATGAATGATTTTGTGACACATTACAAAAATGAAAAATTAAATGATGAAATGTGATTCTAACTTGAATGCTACTTGTTAGGAATTCTATATAGAATCAAAAAAGAGGTTGGACAGTGATCCTGATTTTAAGGAGAGGGCACAGACGGCAGTGGTTCAGCTCCAGGTGATTTTTTTTTAGCTTATGGACTGAGGTTAATCTCTCAGATAATGCAAAATCTTAGGTCACTATTAAAATTTTGAATATCTAGGCTTCACATTATGTTTGTTGAGTTTCTCTTTTACTAATTTTTTGTTGCTTAACTTTCTACGGGGTGGGGATCAGAAATATCGTAAGGCATGGACACAGACTTGTGAAATCAGTCAAAATGAGTTTAATTGGGTTTATCAATGCCTTGGACTTCAGTTAGAGGAAAAGTTATGTGAATTTCAATAATTTTATCCCCCCAAAAAAAAAAAAAAAAAAATATATATATATATATATATATATTTTTGGGGGGATAAAATTACCCCTTAGTGTTAGTTTGGATAGCAACGCATTTGCGTTTGTGCTGGCGGCTGCGTTTTTTGGTTGGGTCTTGTGCACAGTTCACGGGACCCGCAAATGTGAAAAAATGTAAATCTAATTTTAAAATTAGGTCCCACGGCACTATTCATACATTTAAAAATTATTTTACTACAATGTTTTTAGTTTTTAGCAATAAGCAGTATCCAAACATACCATTATAGTGTTGATTCAATAAATTGAAAATGAGGATATAATAGATTTCATTAAAGTTGCCTGAAATGCAGATGGTCCTTGCTGGATATAGACTGCAAAGATCTTTGTTTATAGTGAGGTTTCCAGAAAATTAGGCAACCAACTGACAGTCATACTTTTCTTGCTGACGGGGGAAAGCTTCTACAATCCATATATTCCTGTCGTTTTGAATGAATTGACTGGTAAAATTTTAGTTGAGGACAGTCAGGGGGCTCGTGTGATCTTTCTTGAAGGGTTTAATATACCGCTTATTGTTGTGAAGAGTGATGGTGGTTACAATTATGCTTCAACTGATCTAACAGCTATTTGGTTAGTAGTTTTTACTACTATTATCTTAGTTTTAATGAACTTTGAAGTTGATGATGCCTTAGTTGTTAGTTTTATGATCATTTAGCTGTTCTCATATTTGCATCTGTTTCCTGTGGACTTTGATTTGCATAATTTACTAAGGCATCTTAAATGTTAGTACTGCCAAAAGAATAAAACTGATGTTATAGTTTCTGTGGGGCCAGAAAGAGTCAGGCAACCCTGGCCCACTTTGAGCCAGACCCAAAGGCCCACGCTGAGGATGCGTCTAAGGTCCGAGTACGAAAGTGTAAAACCCAGTTGCCCAGGAAACAGTGCCGAGGATGATAACGTCCTCGGACCTTCGAGATCTGAAAGTGGACAAGCAGCACACCATCAAGGGGAGTCTCCCTGAGCATCCAAGGAGTAAAAAGCAAGTACCAAGCACCAGCGAAGGAAGCATGGTGGAGGAGCAAGTCCCAGATGAACTGTCACCTCCACATTTAATGCCCTCAACTAACGCCCTGGCCGCATTAATGAGGATAGGACCCTTGAACAGTGTCGTCTTGGGCGCTGCAACCCACAGGAGGGATGGGAATGCGGCTGATGAGACAGGCTCTCAAGTGGTAGCCTGGCTGATCAACAAATGTAGGACTAGGATCAACTGAGAGAGATGTATATAATGTAAGAAGTCCCCCTATCTGGGGACGGACAGAGAAACCAGAATTAGGAAGTACTGTAGCGACCTGCATTCTCTCAAACCTTGTAACCATTCTTCAAAGAAATAATAAGAGCTCCAAGCCCTGAAGGGCCAGTCTGAGGAGCGTTATTGTGCATCCCAGTTAACGTTTAAGTTATTAAGCACTCATGTATAACCATGCATGACCGCTGCATTCCTCACTAGGGCCTAGTTCTTGAACCCATTCTCTATAAATTCATTACAGGGTTAGCTGGGCTTGGGTCCACTCTCTCAACCTGTAGAAGTGCCCAAAACCGGTCCCTACAATTGGCGCTGTCTGTGGGAAGAACTTGTGCGTTAGTAAGGACAATAGCTAAGCATGGTAGGATCAGGCCCTTACCAAGGAAATCCCCATCGATCTGAACCGGCTAAATCCCGGCACCAGGGTAACTATGGCGACCCCGGGGGCGGTCAGAACGAGAACGGACGATTTCAAGAAGAAAGCTTGCATACCTCAACAGCGAGCGGAAACCAAACCCGCCAGGATGGGCACGTTCCCCAGAAGCGCGACAATGGCCACGCCACGCGATCGGAAGAGGCCCATAGCCACGCTTCCCAGAGAAAGGATGATAAGGTGGCCATGCAGCGCGAGATAAATGATCTAAAGAGGAAGCTGCGCTGTGCGCAGCGAAGACGATCCGAACCCAGCCCTGACCTGTCCTCTGACGACGAGAGTGATGACGAATACAGGCAAAGGTCAAGAACACCCCCCAGTGAGACTTTCTCTCATGAGGAGGAGCGCTACCAGAGGCGTAGGCGTGGCAACCCAACCCCAGGGGCTTAGGGGGTGACGCCATGAACAAGGCGCTGGATCAGCTCTCCAAGTCGCCCTTCACGCGTCGTATAGAGGAAGTAGTGCTTCCTCGGCGTTTCCAGCAGCCAACCTTCACTGCTTACAATGGCAAAACGGATCCCGTGGAGCATGTGAGCCAGTTCAACCAAATGATGGTTGTCCACTCCAAGAACGAGGCGCTGATGTGCAAAGTCTTCCCATCCAGCTTGGGACCTGTGGCAATGAGGTGGTTCAACGGTCTAAGGACGAATTCCATAGACTCGTACAGGCAGCTGACCCAGGCTTTTGGTTCCCGCTTTGTTACGAATAGTAAGCCTCCTCGGACCATGAGCGCGTTACTGTCCCTATCCATGCGTGACGGGAAAACCCTCAAGGCTTACTCGGACAAGTATTGGGAGATTTACAACGAGCTGGACGGCAAGTACGACGCTGTCACCATCAATACATTCCAGAATGGACTACCAATAGGGCACGACCTGAGGAAGTCCTTAACCGGAAAGCCCGCCACCAGCGTGCGGCAATTGATGGATCGGATCAATAAATACAAGCGGGTAGAGGAAGACATGCTACAGGGCAAGGGGAAGGAGAAGGTTATCCCTTAAGAGAGGAGGGATTTCAGGTCGGACCGGTATAGCAACGCCCGCCCGAGGAGGGATTTCGGTGGACAATCCGAGGCGACCAATGCCCAGACTGTCGGCGTCGTATTCCGAGAACCCGTACACAGGGTGCTGGAAAAGATAAAGAATGAACCATACTTCAGGTGGTCGAATAAGATGTCTGGGGAACCTGATAAGCGCAACTAGAACCGTTACTGCCAATACCACCAGGACCACGGACATGCCACGGAGGACAGCAGGAACCTCTGGAACCACCTGGACTAGCTAGTCCGGGAGGGAAAGCTGAAGCACCTTCTGCACCATTCCAGCGGCCAGCAGGGCCAGACCTACCAAGAGCCTCGGAGGGACACCGCCATGGGGCAGCCCGTTGGGACGATTAACGTAATCTTGGCGGCACCAGGAAGAATAGGCACACGCCCTTCGCGAGTGTTGTCCGTAGCCCCACTGCCTGCCGAGGACTCCCGGACAGGGCCGAAGAGGGCCAGGAGGAGTTTTCCCCTAGCCTTGAGTTTCTCGGAGGAGGACAAGATTGGGACCACCCAACCCCACGATGACGCTCTAATCGTCACCCTCAGAATCGGGGGCTATGACGTGAAAAGGGTGATGGTGGATGGTGACAGCGTAGCCGAGGTCATGTATCCAGACCTCTACAAGGGGCTAGGGCTAAAACCGGAGGACTTGACGCCTTATAGCTCCCCCCTAATGAGTTTCGACGGAAAGCTCGTCATCCCAAAGAGCATGATTAGGCTGCCCATATAGACAGGCCCAGAGGTGGTGGAGGTGAACTTTGTAGTGGTGGACACATACTCCCCCTACACGGCCATCGTAGGAAGGCCCTGGCTGCACACCTTGGGGGGCGTAGCCTCCTTCTTGCACCAGAAGGTGAAATTCCCATCAGGGGATCAGGTTCTGGAGATCCGAGGTTGCCAGCCCACAGCGAGGCAGTGCACGGTGGCTGCCATATCCTATCGGCTTGATGCACAGCCCTCGGGCCCCGCCGAGGAAGGTTTATAGCAATCAAAGACCCTGGTGGCGCCTCCTGATACACCTGCCGAGGATGCTAAATGTGCGGACTTGGAGAAGGTGGTAATTGACAATGACCCGGAGAAGTTCTTCCAGGTCGGGGCCCAGCTGCCTCCCCAGGAGAAGGAAGAGTTACTTGAGTTCCTCAAAAGGAACCTTGACGAGTTCGCATGGGACCCCTGCGATGCCCCTGGAATTGATCCATCCTTTATCTGTCACAACCTTAACGTCAATCCATCCGTGATTCCCAAGAAGCAGCCACCTCGGTGCCTGTCAAAGGAGCATGCTGATGCAATCAGGGAAGAGGTCAATAAGCTTAAGCGCGCGGGGGCTATCAAAGAAGTCTTTTACCCCGAATGGTTGGCCAACACCGTGGTGGTCAAAAAGAAAAGTGGGAAATGGAGGGTTTGTGTAGACTTCACAGACCTAAACAAAGCATGCCCAAAGGACCCCTTCCCAATGCCACGAATAGACCAGCTAGTGGATGCGACGGCAGGCTATTCTCGGATGAGCTTCCTAGATACCTTTCAGGGCTATCATCAAATCCCATTAGCTTTGGAGGACCAAGAGAAGATAGCCTTTGTGACGCCCATTGGGAACTACCACTACAAGGTTATGCCATTTGGCTTGAAAAACGCCGGATCCACCTACCAGAGGATGATGACGAGAATGTTTGAGCCGATGTTGGGCAAGAGCATCGAGGTCTATGTCGACGATATGGTGGTAAAGAGCAAACTGGTGTCCGAGCACCTGGAGGACCTCGGCCGCACTTTTGACGTCCTGAGAAAGCACAAGCTCTGCCTCAATGCCTCAAAATGCTTATTTGGCGTAGGCTCTGGTAAGTTTTTGGGATACATGATCACCCACTGTGGGATCGAAGTCGACCCTGACCAAATCAAGGCCATACATAATTTGAAGCCTCCGCAGAACCCCAAAGAGGTCCAAAAGCTTACTAGGATGATCGCGACGCTGAACCGATTCATTTCCAGGTCGGCTGACAGGTGCAGGCCCTTCTACCTCCTGATCAACAAGTGGAAAGGATTTGAGTGGTCCGAGGATTATGCCGTAGCTTTCCAGCAACTCAAGGAGTATCTATCCTGGCCGCCGATCATGTCCAATCCCGAGGCCGACGAGGTCCTATACGCATACCTTGCTGTGGCGCCCCATGCAGTGAGCCTAGTACTAGTACGGGAAGACAATGGTGTTTAAAAGCCAGTTTACTACGTCAGCAAGTCGCTGCACGAAGCGGAGGTCAGATACCTACCCTTAGAGAAAGCCATACTGGCTGTAGTCCACGCCACGAGAAAGCTCCCCCATTACTTCCAAGCTCACACGGTGGTTGTCCTAACCCGATTGCCCTTGAAGTCTGTACTCCGGACCGCTGACTACACAGGAAGAATCGCGATGTGGAACACAATTCTGGGGGCTTTCGACGTCAAGTATATGCCTCGGACCTCCATAAAAGGCCAAGTTCTAGCAGATTTGACGGCCGAGTTCGCTGAACCAGTCATAGAAGTGACAGCCGAGGAGAAGAGTTGTGATGAGAAATCAGTTGGGGCAACCTCCCTCCCGGAGTCACCATGTTGGAAGGTATATGTTGATGGCGCGGCAAACCAAAGGGGGTCCGGAGTGGGGCTGGTCCTAGTATCCCCTGAAGATCATGTCATAGAGAAGTCCCTGAGGCTCGGATTCACGGCCACAAACAACGAGGCCGAATATGAAGCATTACTGCAAGGGATGGTCATGGTGCAAAAGATGGGAGGAAAGTCAATAGAGATGTTCTTAGACTCGAGGTTGGTGGTAGGACAGGTAAAGGGGGAGATGGAGGCCAGAGATTTGAGAATGCAAGAATACCTGAGCCGAGTCAAGCGCTTGCAGTTGGAGTTTGGCCCCTTCACCTTGTCCCATATTCCTAGGAGTGGGAACAGCCATGCCGATTCACTAGCCACACTCGCAACCTCCTCGGCAGAGGCTCTACCTCGGATCATACTTGTGGAGCATCTGGAGAGGGCGAGTGAAGTGCCAAAGGGAGCGATCCCCGTCCATCAGGTTGAGATGGGTCCCAGCTGGATGGACCCCATAGTGAGGTTCCTCAAAGATGATGTCCTGCCTGAGGAGAGGTCAGAGGCAGAAAAGATACGAAGGAAAGCTCCTCGGTTCTGGTTGTCCGAGGATCACAAACTATACAGGCGCTCCTACTTAGGGCCATATCTGCTGTGCGTCCACCCCGAAGCGGCAGAATTCTTGCTCGAAGAACTGCACGAAGGAATCTGTGGGAGCCACACAGGGAGGAGATCCCTGGCTCACCAAGCCGTCTAACAAGGATACGGGTGGCCAGGGATGCAGCAAGAGGCCCAGGAGTATGTCAAGAAATGTGACTAGTGCCAAAGGTTCGCCCCATATATCCATCAGCCAGGAGGGGTCCTCAATCCTTTGTCCAGTCCATGGTCGTTCGCCCAATGGGGCTTGGACATTGTGGGACCTTTTCCCAGAGCACCAGGGAATAAGAAGTATCTATTGGTGGCCACGGACTACTTCACCAAGTGGGTCGAGGCTGAGCCACTGGCCAACATCAGGGACGTGGACGTGAAGAAATTCCTTTGGAGGAGCATTGTTACACGATTCGGGGTCCCTCATACCCTCATCTCGGATAATGGGCTCCAATTCGATAGCAAGGCCTTCAGGAGGTACTGTTGCGAACTTGGGATCACAAACAGATACTCAACGCCAGCCTACCCGCAGGGGAACGGATAGGCCGAGGCGGTCAACAAGGTCATCGTCAACGGGCTTAAGAAGAGACTGGATGATGCCAAGGGGAGATGGGTAGAAGAGCT
Organism: Quercus aquifolioides; assembly: GCA_019022515.1. NCBI lineage: Eukaryota > Viridiplantae > Streptophyta > Magnoliopsida > Fagales > Fagaceae > Quercus > Quercus aquifolioides. The sequence goes on from CM032332.1 coordinate 34,299,374, forward strand.
GCCCCACGTCCTCTGGACGTACCGGACTACGCCCCGGCGCTCAACGGGGGAAACACCTTTTGCCATGACTTATGGTGCTGAGGCGGTGATCCCCCTGGAAACAAACTTCCCGACACTAAGGACGAGCTCCTTCACTCCAGGCAGCAATGATGAACTGCTGGGGCGGAGCCTGGACCTGGTAGACGAACGAAGAGAGCGAGCAACGATCCAGTTGGCCTATTACCAGCAGAAGCTCAAACAAGGATATGACGCCAATGTAAAGCTTAAACCACTAGCACCGGGGGACCTGGTGCTGAGAAAAGTCGTAGGAGCTGCCAAGAACCCTTCTTGGGGAAAGCTGGGACCCAACTGGGAGGGGCCCTACCGAATTACCTCAGTAGCAGGGATAGGAGCATACTATTTAGAAGATTTAGATGACAAACCTGTACCTCGTCCATGGAATGTAAATAACCTGAAAATGTATTACTATTAATGAAGAAGTCTCTTTTGATTCAGATGTTCTGCCTATCATGATTACATGTCTCGCGTCCTAACGGCAAATATACCTGGGTACTAGACAGAACCAAGGTCTTGCATGGTCCACGGACTCAAACCTATGGGGAAACTAGTTACTTACAGAAGAACAGAAGCGTTAGACAGAACCAAGGTCTTGCATGGTCCTCGGACTCAAACCTATGGGGAAACTAACCACTCAAATATACCTGGGTACTAGACAGAACCAAGGTCTTGCATGGTCCACGGACTCAAACCTATGGGGAAACTAGTTACTTACAGAAGAACAAAAGCGTTAGACAGAACCAAGGTCTTGCATGGTCCTCGGACTCAAACCTATGGGGAAACTAACCACTCAAATATACCTGGGTACTAGACAGAACCAAGGTCTTGCATGGTCCACGGACTCAAACCTATGGGGAAACTAGTTACTTACAGAAGAACAGAAGCGTTAGACAGAACCAAGGTCTTGCATGGTCCTCGGACTCAAACCTATGGGGAAACTAACCACTCAAATATACCTGGGTACTAGACAGAACCAAGGTCTTGCATGGTCCACGGACTCAAACCTATGGGGAAACTAGTTACTTACAGAAGACTAAGTGTTAGACAGAACCAAGGCACTGCATGGTCCTCGGACTCAGGCCTATGGGAAAACTAACTACTTCAGAAGACCAAGTGTTAGACAGAACCAAGGCACTGCATGGTCCTCGGACTCAGGCCTATGGGAAAACTAACTACTTCAAGACTAAGTGTTAGACAAAACCAAGGCACTGCATGGTCCTCGGACTCAGGCCTATGGGAAAACTAACTACTTCAGAAGACCAAGTGTTAGACAGAACCAAGGCACTGCATGGTCCTCGGACTCAGGCCTATGGGGAAACTAACTACTTCAAGACTAAGTGTTAGACAGAACCAAGGCACTGCATGGTCCTCGGACTCAGGCCTATGGGGAAACTAACTACTTCAAGACTAAGTGTTAGACAGAACCAAGGCACTGCATGGTCCTCGGACTCAGGCCTATGGGGAAACTAACTACTTCAAAGGGATCCTAAGTGTCTACTCGAAGAAATTCTACCTGGTCCTTAGGACACGAAAGGTCCGCCCGAGCATACATGCCCTCTCGTTATAATAATTGATGCCGCGATTGGCCGAGATACAATTGAAGTTAAAATTATACAAGTAAAAAAAAGAAGAGTGGATAACGCGCAAATGAACAAACAGCCAGCATAAGTCAGAAGAGAAAGTAAGGCTCGCATTACATTAAGTCCAGAAAATTACATGATAGGAGTCACATTACAAATTAAAAAAAAAATGCAAAATGCAAAAATAAAGCAAAGCAGGCGGAGGCGCCAAGGATCCTACTCCTTCTATTTAATTGCCCGCCCTAGTGGGTGGCTGGACCATGGCAGCCTCAGGACCCTCTGAGCTCTGGCTAAGTGAGATGGCTTGCAGAGGCACGGCAGGAATGGCAGCTTCCCCGGAGGAAGAAACCTGGGCATTAGAGGAGGGCTTTGCAACCTGCTGGAGCGCTTCCTCATTAGGGCCTTCACTTAGTTCAACCACCCTGGGAGGATCACTCCCTTGAACTGGCCTATCAACAGGCCCAGCGACCGAGGCTCCCTCACCTAGAGTAGCAGCAATTTCCTCAGCAGCCTCCTCGGCCTCAGAGCCATCTTGGGCAGCCTCGCGGATGGCAGGGGGGTAGTACATACTCTCCTCCTTCCACAGGTCAGACGAGGCCTCCACCCCAGCTTGTTTGAGGGCTTCACGCCAAGTCTGGGAGTAGTAGCGCCTGCATACCTCAGGGACTTGGGATTTGTAGGTAGCTTTTGTCTCGGCTACCTCAGCAGCATAAGCTACCTCCTCAGCTTCCTCCTTAGAGGCCCAGGCCTCCTCCCTACCTTGGTCTGCCTCAAATTTGACCCTCACAGCTTCCTCTTTGGCCCATTCAGCCACCTTCTTGGCCTCCTCAGTATCAGCCATCTTCTTCGTCAGGCCAGCTATCAGCTCCTCGGCGATCTTCAGCTGCTCCTCTATCTCACCCAGACGCTTCGTCTGAGCTTTGGCCTGCTTCTGGGCACCCTCAAGGCCTGACACTGCGCTATCCCGAGCCCTGGTCATTGCCTTTAGCTCCTCCCTGGCCTTGGTAAGGTCGTCCTCGGAGGTCTTGAGGGTCCGAGTGGCCTCCAAGCACTTCTCAAGCTTTGCATCCATGGCCTTTCCATGGTCATAGGCCGCCTTCTCCAGCCTATAGGTGGCCTGGATAGCCTGCCAAACAAAACGGATACATAATAAGCCGAGCTCAAAAAAGAAAGGAAGGCAGAAAAAACTGAAGCTAGAAAAATCACAAGTGATGAGGGTCTTACCATTCCCAGGTATTGCTTAAGGCTGAGGAAGACCTCCCTACTCCTCATGGTCCCTAGCTGCGCCATGTCCGCAGGAAGTAACATGTATCTCTCCACCGCGTCGGCCACGTATGCACCTTCGCCCTCCCTAAAATCCCTGAGGGAGGAGTCATCCCTCAAGGGACCCCGATGGAGCATTGGGGCGGGGAGCCAGGCCTAAACCTCGGGCTGGGCATTAACCTGTTTGTCCTGGGCTTTGGAGCCTATCTTCAGCTACTTTGAGGGCCGCCGAGTGTCATCCCCCTCCTGCGTGGGCCCAGACTTGTCCTCAATAGGCCTCTTGCCCTTATCCTTTTTCTGCTTAGGATCAGCGGGCTCGTGCCTGGACGGCGGGTTTGTCTGAGGCGGAGGAGGAGGAGGCCTAGATTGAGTAGAGGCAGACCTGGTCTAGGCAGGACGAGTCTTTGAAGAAGGAGGAGGAAGCTTTGGCTTGGACTTCCCCGGTTGCCCTTCTATTAGGTCGAGCAGATTGGCTTCGGGCTTCTTCTTGTAACCCATCTTAAGCCGAGAAGATGTCTCTGACGCTAAGAGGTCTGCTTCAGTCAGACGAGGATCACCCAAGTCTCCAGAAGGGTCCTCGGACTGGTGGACTTGTTCAAACACGTCAAAATCGTCCTCGGCAGGGCTAAAATCTGCAACTTCCTCTTCCCTCTCTAAGTTCTCTTCCGCGGCCTCTGAGAATGTGTGGGAGGAAGAGAGGCCTTCTAATGTGACGCCTTCTGAAGTGGAGGGATCCTCGGGAAACTCGAACCCATCCACGGTCACAGTTATTTTCTATAGCCGAGGATCCTTTGCTCTGATCACGTGCTTTGGGGCCGCGAACGATTTTTGGAGCGGGGTGTACCCCAAGATTTTGTGAGCGGCTCTAACTTGATGGTCAGCTTCATTCTCGAAAACTGCCGCCCTGAGCACTTTTTGCAAATCCTCCCTGTTGATCAGGTTGAAGTGGTGCGTGAAGGCCTGCGGATCTGCAGAAAGAAGACACACTCACGTTAGTAACCAAACAGTGCAAAAAAGAAATGACGCGTGAAACAAATTAAAATCTTTGAACCCCCTCCTACTCCCACTGCCCCACCTGGTGTCCCATCTGCCGTCGGGCAGTGACGGCCATCGTGCCACCCTCCGGACACGATGAGAAAATCCTCGTTCAGCCCCTTGTTGGACTCAGGAAGGCACTGGATAAGCCGGACCCTATCGTCCTTCGTCCTCATGTAGTACGACTTGTTCTTCAGGTGTTGAAGGTTGTAACAGTAGTTCACGTCGTGATGGGTCAACCTTAGCCCCATCTTCTCGTTCAGAACGTCCACACAACCCAGAATTCTGAAGATGTTGGAGGCGCACTGGGTGGGGGTTAACCGAAAGTATGTAAGGTAGCCCCTCGTCACCGGCCCCATGGGGATTCTCATGCCACCTTCGAGGAAGGCGATGATGGGTATCACCACCTCGCCCTCCTGCCTCCGGAGGAGCCACTCCCCTTCCTCACAATACCTCAAGCCCACGTTGGCAGGTATCTTATAGTCGGCGATGAATTTCTCCATCGCCTCCTCAATATAAACATACTTCTTAAGTCTACCCATCCCAAACGACGCCTAAGAGAGCTAAAGAAAGAGCAAATAAAAGAGAAGGAGGAGTAGAGAGGAAGAAAGCTCAGAGAGGGATAGAGCGACTTACAGAAATAAGGAGGAGCTCCTCGGACAGGCTTTTTATGCTGGGGAAACTTTGCTGGAATCAGGATATGTATGCGCAAGAGCTCTAGATTGCGAGTAAAGAAGGGGAAAAGCAGTTTGAGAGGGTATTTATACCCCAAATCGAGGAACCGTGCGGGTTTTCCCGCCCATAAATGCTAGGCGAATCCCCACCGTTCGATTGTCATCTGCCCGTTGAACGTGGGGAGCACAGAGCCGCCTGAATTTAATGAAGGACACGTTACGTACACCGAAGCGTCAGTAACGCGCCTGGGGCAGATGAAAAGGCTCCAACACTGACGAGGGACAAGACTCGATTGGACACGGAGCAGGTCTGAGGATGTCAAAATCCTTATTTCCGCCCGAGGATGCGGATAGCAAGATTTTGAGGGGCTATTGTGGGGCCAGAAAGAGTCAGGCAACCCCGGCCCACTTCGAGCCAGGCCCAAAGGCCCACGCCGAGGACGCGTCCAAGGTCCGAGGGCGAAAGTGTAAAACCCAATTGCCCAGGAAACAGTGCCGAGGATGATAACGTCCTCGGACCTCCGAGATCTAAAAGTTGACAAGCAGCACACCATCAAGGGGAGTCTCCCTGAGCATCCAAGGAGCAAAAAACAAGTACCAAGCACCAGCAAAGGAAGCATGGTTGAGGAGCAAGTCTCAGATGAACTGTCACCTCCACATTTAATGCCCTCAACTAATGCCCTGACCACATTAATGAGGATAGGACCCTTGAACAGTGCCGTCTTGGGCGCTGCAACCCACAGGAGGGATGGGAATGCGACTGATGGGACAGGCTCTCAAGTGGTGGCCTAGCTGATCAACAAATGTAGGGCTAGGATCAACTGAGAGAGATGTATATAATGTAAGAAGTCCCCCTATCTGGGGACGGACGGAGAAACCAGAATTAGGAAGTATTGTAGTGACCTGCATTCTCTCAAACCTTGTAACCATTCTTCAAAGAAATAATAAGAGCTCCAAGCCCTGAAGGGCCAATCCGAGGAGCGTTATTGTGCATCCCAGTTAACGTTTAAGTTATTAAGCACTCACGTATAACCATGCATGGCCGCTGCATTCCTCACTAGGGCCTAGTTCTTGAACCCATTCTCTATAAATTCATTGCAGGGTTAGCTGGGCTTGGGTCCACTCTCTCAACCCATAGAAGTGCCCAAAACCGGTCCCTACAGTTTCCATGATCATCCAATAATAATTAATACTTTAATGCATGAGTTTTGTTTTTATTATTATTTGTATGCAAGTATGTGTACCAATGTAACGGTAAGCTTTTATTTATCCAAACTTCTACTGTTTTGTTGGCTCGGTTCCTTTCGTTTCCTTCTCATACTTCTCATTTTATAAGTGCTATCAATCGGGCTAAAATAATTCCATCTTGTTTTACTGTTGTCTTAGGCCGCCCAATTGACCCATGTGGTGGAGGGTCGACTAAAGGGAGCACTAGAGGAGGCTGATAAAGAAAAGGTCATCAAGTAGGTAGCTAAGGCCATCCTGTAAGAGAAAACTCTGGGCTAAATGTAATGGAGCGGCAGGCAACTACTGCCGAGAAGGTGCTGGAGCTTGCCGAGATGACCAGCCTCCTTTCTGCTCGGGACAAGGAACTCGCCGACCACAAAGGCACGAAGAAAGCTTAGAAGCAGACCTACTGCAACAAAAGTTTCAGGGATGCCGAGAATTTAGCTGGTCCCATGATCTTTTAGGCCCGGAAGTTCGGGTTCACGGAAGGCTAAATGGCTGCAATTAATGCCGTTGGCCTCCCCGAGGACTCCCTTTTCAGGAGTGCTGACCGAGTCCCGCTGCCACAGGACATCGAGGTCGAGACCCAGGTTGCAGAGCAGGAGGACAATAGCGATAAAGAGGAGGGTACGGAGAGCCCAAAGACTAGGGAGCTATCAGAGCAGATTGACTCCGATGTAGTGTTGCTGGATGATGACAATCTGAGAACCGCTACTACCTTATCAAACCCAGACACAGTGCAACCTATAGTCACCTCAGATCCTCCGCTCACTAATCCTCCAGCTAGCCAGGAAGCACCCACAATAACTCCCATAGCCACTGATAACCCGAGCATCTAGACTCTGTTATTATGAATATTTGTATTATTTCTCTATCTCTTTTTCCCCATTTTCTTTTATTTTGGTGGATACTCCATGTATTTACTTAAGTGGATCGGTGCCCGTGTACTAAGCCCCCTTTCTCTTTTTTTCTTTTTTTTTTTTAAAATTTTTTTAAAATTTATTATTATTATTATTTTTTTAAGTTTATGTGAAACTGATGGTTAATTTTTTTTTTTCTTGCTTCATCTTTCATTTTTTTTTAATCCAATCCTGATTGTATGAGAAGGGTTAATGCCAACCATTTATTTTTATCAAGTTTTTACTCATTCGGTAACGTTATCAATATTTTGGCATTTGTGCTAAAAATCGCTTAAGTGTTAACGTTAGGTAACACAATAATTTAGATGTTTGGTAACAGCATCAACATTTTTATATTAACACTGAAAATTGCTTAAGTGTCAGCGTTCGATAATGCAATAATTTAGACGTTTGGTAACAACATCAACATTTAATTTTGATATTAACGCTGAAAATTGCATAAGTGTCATTGTTCGGTAACACCATAAATAATTTCGGCGTTTGGTAACAGCATCAACATTTTTATATTAACGTTAAAAATTGGTTAAGTGTTATTGTTCAGTAACACCATAAATAATTTTGGCGTTCATGGTTCACCGTTCTCATGTGTCCTCATTAGATAATATTGAAGATGCACTTTATATCCCCAATCAGGTTGCTAACCTACTATAGATTTTTCTTTTCGAGGACAAGTTCATCTTTGGTCGTTTGGTGATTAAAGGACGAATTTATGCCATGACCCATCCTTTAATTTGGGAAACTTTATTGAAGTTTCCACTTGGTCGGTGACTGGAGTCAGGCCGAGGCCAAGTTTCTATCCTTAGGATTATATTAAGGTTTCCACCTGGTCAGTGACAGGAGTCAGGCCAAGGCTAGGTTTCTATCCTTAGGAATATATTAAGGTTTCCACCTAGTCAGTGACAGGAGTTAGGTTGAGGCCAGGTATCTGTCCTTATGAATATATATTAAGTACATGCACAAATGCTTTACTATTTATTCATAATCTAAACCAGATCTATTAACTGAAATTCATTTACTTCCACTGTTCTCATCAGCCTACAAACTCAAACATGCATTCCATACTTAACATCACATTCACAGGTAGCATTTCTTTAGATTACTGACGTTTCATGGTCGGGGCAAGGGTCTTTCTTCCATATCTTCCAAGTAATAATCTCCTGCTCTAACCGTAGCTGTTACTTGGTAGGGTCCTTCCTAATTTAGGGCTAGTTTACTAGCATTATGATCCTTCATACTCCCAACAGCCTTACACAAAACAAGGTCTCCTGGCATAAACTCTTGAGGCCTCACTTTCTTGTTATATCCTAGAGCCAACTTTTATTGATAGTCAGCAAGCCGCATGGATACCATATCTCTTTGTTCTTCCAAGGCATCCAAATTCCCGAGCATACACTCATCATTATGGCATTGCGTAAAGCCTGCAACCTTTAAACTTGATAAGCTAATCTCTACTGGTATGACCGCTTTGGTGTCGTAGGTCATGGAGAAAGGTGTCTCACCTGTTGACCTTCTAGGAGTTGTTCAGTATGCCCGCATAACGTTCGGCAGCTCTTTGACCCAGTTTCACTTCGCCTCCTCCGGTCTCTTCTTCAAACCGTTAATGAATGTCTTATTTGTTGCTTCGGCCTACCCATTGCTCTGAGGATATGCAAGCAATGAGTACCTGTTAGTTATCTCGAGACTACCACAGTACTCCTAAAAAATCTTACTATCAAACTGCAACCTATTATTAGACATTAGTGCTTGGGGAACCCCAAACCTCATAATGATGTTCTTCCAAACAAATTCATTTACATCCACATGCCTAATATTTGCCAAGGTTTCAACTTCCACCTATTTGGTAAAATAGTCTGTGACTACCACCACATATCTTTTATTCCCCGAAGACTGATGATCGAGTTGAGATTTGCCCCTGGCAGGTGCAACATAGGTGCATGCCTTTAGCACCGATTACATCTTTTAACATAGTCAACCGCTTCTCATTGCATATTCGGCCACCAAAATCCTTGAGTCATGGCTCGGTGTTCAAGTGACCTACCCCCAAAGTGGCCACCATATATTCCCTCATGAAGCTCAACCAACAACTCGACAGTTTTGCTGGGATGAAGACACAACAGGTATGGTCCTCTAAACGAATGCCAGTACAACCTCCTATCTTTGAACAGCCAAAAACAAGCCGATGTTCTCCATACCTTCTTAGCTTCCTTGACATCCTTTGGCAAGGACCCGTTAGATTAAAAGGCTATGTATGGATCCAACCAACTTGGCTCCAGCTTCGACGTAGCCGTTACTAGCGTCTGCTGCTTAATGTTTGGTTACTCCAACAGTTTTACAATAATCATTCGGGGTATGCAGTCATCTAAGGAAGATGCCAACATAGCCAGAGAATTGGCATGACTATTCTGACTTCTCGGCACTCTATCCACACTAACTTTCTGGAGGTTTGACTGTAGATCCCCAAACAACTTTTAAGTACTATGACATACAATGATCCACTGCCTTGAAACTCCCATCTATTTGACTTACCACCAACCTTGAATTCAAGAACATCTCCACCTCCTCAGCTCCAAGTTTCTTTATTGCCCATAGCCCAGTGATGAGGGCTTCATACTCAGCTTTGTTGTTTAAGGCTGGGAAGCCCAGCCTAAGTGAATTCTCCAACTTTACACCCTCGAGTGACACCAACACTATCCCAACCCCTGACCCTCTTGCATTAGATACTTCATCCACGAACACTTTCCAACATCCGACTGTGACCCGACATATTCCTATAGAGCCCTGTGGAGGAGGGGTAAACTTAGCTACAAAGCCCGCAAGCACCTGCCCCTTAATGGAATTCCTTGGTTTGTAACGTATGTCAAACATCCCTAGTCTCGTCCCCCACTTTGTTATCCTCTTTGTGAAGTCCGACCTTCTTAACAACGGCTGTAAAAGGGTACTTGATTAATACCTATAATGTACGAGCTTGGAAGTAGTGCGATAATTTCCTTGTGGCATGTAAGGGCCATTTTCTCCAATGGCAAATATCGAGTCAACACCGAACTAACGTTATGGTCAGAGACTGCCAAGTACATGTACAAATCCTCCTCCAACTCGGTTTAGGATAAAATAGGTGGACTGGCTAGATAAGACTTTAAGTCTTTGAACACCAAATCGCACTCTTCCATCCAATGAAAACCCTTCCACTTCTTTAACAACTGGTAAAACGATCGGCATTTGTTTGCCGATCTTGACATGAACCTATTCAGTGCGGCAATCATGCCAGTAAGCTTTTGGACCTCTTTAGGAATGTTAGGCGAGTGTAGCTGTTGGATGGCCGTTATCTAGTTGACGTTCACCTTTATGCCACGGGTGGTGATCATGTACCCCAAGAACTTACCCGATCCTACCCCGAAGGCACATTTCTCTACGTTAAGGCGTAACTTGTACTGCCTCAAAATATCAAAGACATTCACCAAGTCACAGGCATGCACCACTCTTTCCTTCGTCTTCACCACCATATCATCGATATAGACCTCCACTGTTTTACCGATCAGCTCTGTGAACATATGTATAACCATTCGCTGGTATATAGCCCCTGCGTTCTTCAGCCCGAAGGGCATCACCGTGTAATGATAATTCCCCTCAGGCGTTATAAAGGAAGTCTTCTCTTGATCCTCGAGAGCCAAAGCAATTTGATGGTAACCTTGAAAGGCATCCAAAAAGCTCATCCGTTGGTGCCCGACCGTAGTGTTTACCAACTGATCTATTTTCGACATTGGAAAATGGTCCTTTAGGCATGCTCTATTAAGGTCAGTGAAGTCGACACAAACTCTCCACTTTTCATTATTCTTCTTAACCACCACTGTGTTAGCTAGCCATTCAGGAAAGAATACTTCCTTTGTGGCCCCCGACCATTTTAACTTTCTACCTCCTCCTTTACTGCCTCCACGTGGGGTTTTGTGGACTTCCTCGGTTTTTGTTTTTTGGTGGGACTTGGGGATTTACATTTACTCATGCATAATAAAATTTGGGTCAACCTCGGGTACTTTTTATGGACTCTAGGCAAACACGTCCATGTTCTGTATTAGCGATAACAAAATCTCTACTTGGTCTTTAGTAGACAAACTTTTCCCGATCCGGAAACACCTGTCGAAATATGGCAAGATTGATATTTGAACCAACTCTTCGGCTTTGTCTACTCCTGCCGATCCCTTGGCCATCGGTAATTGCTATAATGGCTCTCGATCAACCTGATCCTTTTGCTTAATTTCATGGTTTATTACTGCCACCAAGCACTTCCTTGCCATCTTCTGATCAACCTGGACTACCGTGACCCCATCTTCTATAGGAAATTTAATCTTTTGGTGCAGGGTTAATAGGACTACCCCCATAGCATGGATCCAAGGCTGCCCCAAGATTGTTGTGTAGGGTGAGAAAGCATTGACCACGTTAAAATTAACTTCCACCTCTTGCCCTTCGATTACTATTGGCCACTTTATCTACCCTTTGGGTGTCACGATTCTCCCGTTAAACCCTACGAGTAGGGTATCATATTTACTTAAATCATCTGGCTTCAACCCCAGTCCCTTGTACAGATCGGGGTACATTATCTTAGCCCCACTCCCTTGATCTTTCGTGACCCTTTTCACTAGGAAATCTCCAATCCGAGAGGTCGCCACTAAAGCGTCATCATGCGGCTGGGACGTCCCCTCCAAATCAACTTCACTAAAAGAGATCAGGGCGAAGGTTATTCGGGGCTTTTTCTTAGGTCGGTCTATGGTATCTGCCGCAGATGGTGATACTACGCTTAGAACTCCCCTTCGATTGTTCAAGCTCATGTCCCAAGAAGTTGCATGAATGACCTCGATAACTCCCAAGGGGGGTGGAAGAGCTCGGTTGTTTCGATTCCTCGACCCTTGGCCTACATTTACCCTTTCTTGGCCTACTAGAAACTCCTTGAGATGCCCTGCCTTCACCAGCTACTCTAGGCGATCTTTCAACACACGACATTGCTTGGTGGTATGCCCTCTTTTCCTATTATATGTGCAATATAAACTTTGATTCCTTCTGGCTAGGTCCTCACCCATTTTTCCTGGCCATCAGAAGTAAGGCTTGTTTTTAATGTGTTCTAGAATTTTATAGACAGGTTCTATAAACGTCACATTGACCCTTTTGGTACGCTATGCCGACCCCACCCCAGGGGCCCTTGGCTCTCTCTTGGTCCTCTACTGGAACTTTTCAGGACGATACTCTCTGCGATTTTGGGACGAAGCCGAGGCTTTGCCTTTTCCCTACAGTCTGTCATCTTCCAGTCTCTTATATTCCTTTATCCTTCTTATCAACTGATGCATGTCTTCAGGTGGCCACATGGTTAAAGAATCCCTCAATTTTGTCTCCTCTAGAAGACCTAATCGGAAAGTACTAGTTGCTACCTATTCATTCCCCCCCCCCCCCCAATCTCATTGTATAACTCCCAATACCTATTCGTATAAGATCGGAGGGTCTCTCCGCTCCTCATACTCATGGATAACAGCGGGCCTATCAACTGGGGAACTTTGCTGCATGTTATGAATCGGGCCCCGAACGCCTGCATTAACTCTCCAAAGTTTCAAATGGAACCCTTCCTTAAACCGTTAAACCACCTCATGGTAGTGGGTCCAAGACTGGACGGGAAAACTTTGCACATCAAACCATCATTCTGTGAGTACAGTGACATCATCTATATGTAGTGACTTACGTGCTCTACTGGGTCAGTTTTCCCATCATAAATAATGAACTGGGGGGGGGGGGGAGGTGAACCACCTCGGCATTTCCATATGTTCTACCTCTTCTAAAAAAGGTGATCGAGCGGCCCTCCTTAGGGCTCAACTCATGGTGTCCAACACCGCATTGTTATGGCTGTGCCGACCATGACAGGGAGACTCGTTACGTTGCGCCGCAGTTTCAAGAGACCTGTCCCTTGACCTTTGTGAGCCATCCCCTTGGGATGACTCTTTTACATTGTAATCGGGATCATCAGAAGACTCTTCCCAGTCCCTTCTACGATGTCTTCCCCTCAGCTCAATTTCAAGGTTGTTGACCTGCTTTCGCAGATTCTTTAACTGCCGTATCCGATCTCTTCGCCGAGACCGCTCGGGGATATAAGACACAGTTCGTTCCCCTTGTGAAGATCCTTCATTAGAATCAACTTTGGTCTCGTGCCCATCTTGCATATGTTGCTATTCTCTCCTACGTTCCCTTTCCTGCCTCCTCCAGCCCTTCGAAGAGGCCCTCAACTGATTTCCTCTTGCAGAACCCTTGCCAACATGCGGACCTTCCATGGTTGGACAACACCAAGCTAGTTCGAAGCCTTGAGTGGAGTAGGATCCCCATAGACAACGCCAATTGTGGTCACCAAAGACTGAATTGGTGATAGTATTTGGGACACAATTTATTTGTATGTGAGTTAAGACTTAATCCTACAGATTTGGCCCCAAACTTCACCTGGTTCGTTTACTCCAAACTATAATGCAAGAACTTCTTCTTGGTTTCCCTTAACTCCCCAGTGTTTCCCTATGTTTCTCTTTCTGTCTCTCACTCCTCAGCTTTTCCAACCCCAGATCCTTTGCCCACTTCTCCCTCTTATAGTCTCTTGTTAGTGGGGTAACCACCATTATTTTCCCCCTGCACACGTATTCCTATGTTCATCAGAATCCCAAGGGATCCTCACAACTTTAGAGGATTCCCTTGGAACTTGTTCTAGATGCCAAATAGTGTTCGGTGGCGGTTTCCTAAATGGCACTATTAGTCCTTGGCTACCGACCTCACTAGATTCGTGTTTCACCCTGACTTCCCTTGTCACTAGTCAGCTTTTAGCCAACCATTTAAGACTTCCTCAAGTAGTTGTCTCCTCGGCCCATCGTCCCGACCTCAGGGTAGGGCCTATTGTGATAGGGCCCGGGGTTAACTCCCTCCTTAGGTGCCAAGTTAAGCTCCTTTAATGGGCCTTGGGTCTTATGTTGGTTTTGATTAGGTGGGCTAACATGGGTCGTTTGGGCCCAACCCCCCACAACAACAAACCCAGAAAATTAACACAATTAAAACAAACCCAGAAAGTTAACACTAAACATTGGCCACAACAACAAGATCGGCGAAACAAAAACCACCACTCCCAATACATCAAAACCCATATCACAAAACCCACACTTCTTCAATCTCTAAAACCAGTTTGAAACCCAGAATCCGACCACCACAGTTCTTAAATCACTCCCCATTTGGTTGATCTTGAACCCACATGCCGCCGCCAGCCATGCCGTGACAGCAACCGATCTCAACATCTCCCTCTAACTCAAATCAAACCAATCTCAGCCTCTCTCTTTCTAAACCATATCAAACCCATCAAACCAAGATCCCAAGACCTTAGAGAGATAAATTTTGAGCTGAGAGAGAAAAAAGTTTTAGTCGAGAGAGAGATACCAAAATTGGAAAATGAAAGTGTGGCTGTGTGGTTTGAAATTAGAAACAAATTTATCAGCTGTGATGTTTTGGTGTCATGTGAGGGGTTTTATTTTGGATTTATTTGTGTTTAATTTTGTGTTAAGGTGGATCTGAAGTTATTTTTTATTTTTTTAAAGATAACTGACAGATGTTTTTGGGTTTTGAAGCAGTGTTTAAATATTATTGTTCAATTTTTAGTGCTGTGGTAATATGTGTTTGAGTGTTATAGAAATATGTGTTAGAAATGTTATTGTTGTTTAAATATTGAAAACTATTGTTTAAACAACAGTGCCAAATAGCCTCTTAGTGTGCCAGCGGTGCACTCCGTTTGCCACGTAGACTATTTCCGTTAGTAAGATGACGGTAGGGACCAAAACAAGATCGCTTTATTATTTTAGGGACTAAATGCGGTAAAATTAAAAAGTAGGGACCAAAGTGAGAATGAGATGAAAATGTAGGGAAAAAAATAATATTTTTGCCAAAAATATAACAATATATTTGAAAGGTTGTATAATGACTCATTAGGCCATTGGCTATGGACCTATTGCTTTGAGCTGAGTGGTGAGAAATTTTATACATGGTTTGGTAGAAGATTATTTTAATAATAAAAAATACTTAAGAAATGTAGTGATAGTAGAAAAATCAATTTCAATTATTTCACTCAATTATTGTGAAATTTCAAGTGTCGTGAGTCAATTTTTATGTATATATTATCTTATATACGTAAAACATTTTTAATTTTTTAATAGATAGTAGACAATAATTTTTTTTTCACTTCATTATTAACTTAAACATAATGGTACAATAATTATAAGAATTAGTAAGAACCATTTGAACGTGGCCACATTCATCACATTGCCAGTTAACTTTAAACTAACACATGGTGTACTCCTTGATTACTGACATTACAAGTGTCAGACATATATTAACTTAAACTATGTTATTTTGTTTTGAATTTGGGTTGAAGTGTATACACTTCTTTTGGAGTGTAAAGAACTTTGAACTGACGCATGGTGTACTCCTTGATTACTGGTATTATGAGTGTCAAACATGTATTAACTTAAACTATGTTATTTTGTTGAACTATGTTATTTTGAATTTGGGTTGAAGTGTATGTACTTCTTTTGGAGTGTAAAGAACTTATTTTAGATGGATGTTATATTTTTGTTGAACTATTTGAATGTGTGTTGAAGATTTGAAGTGTATGCACTATTTTTGAGATGTAAAAAAAAAAAAATTACCTCTAGACGGAAGTTATATTTAATATTATGTAGGTAGAAATGAGTTATATTACATTCACATTAACCCAATATTACCTGTTTATTAAGCGTGTAAAGTAGGTTGGGTTAGTCAACCTGCCTTATTAACAGGTTAGGTTAGGGTTGAAGGACCAAGACACGATTATTAAATGGGTTGGGTTTGGGTTGAGCCATTTAGTCGAATACCCCTATCTTAACACGACACAAACCCGACGTGCTAACCCGAATTGACATCTGCATAACATTTATTGTTGCTACACTTTTGATGAGCCACATTAATATAACATCTCAGTATACTTCGGTTTGGCTAAATTTAAGTAAGAGTCTTTATAAACCTTAAGGTTATGAATATATAAATATAATCTTTAGAGCAGTTACTCATTTGTTTTAATGTTATTACTTTTAAATGAATTGCATAAGGTTGATTATACCTTTAAGTAAAATAAATAAATGTATGTATGTATAATTTTTATTTAAATAAATTATTCAAATTCTTTATTCTATTAAAAGATATTATTATGATAATCAAAACTCATAACAAACTTATATTGAATATATATAATTTATTCTTCTAAATTTTATTGTAGATAATTTGTTCTTCCAAAAAATTAAACAATTTCAAAAAGTAATTTCCTTCACTCTATTTTTACAAATATATAATTTTATCATTTTTGATGTTTTTGATTGTTATTCTTTTATGAAATTGTCATATTCTTCTAACTATTTTTATTATGAATTATATTTTCCTAATTTCTTTTGGTAAAATTAAAATTTTTAAATTTCAAAGTTTTTATTCAAATTCTCATTCTCTTAAGGAGATTACTATGATAACCAAAACTTATTATATAATTAGAATTGATACTCAAATAATTAATACTTAATAGTACTCTCAGCCCAAACTTGTATTTTGCCATTCTTAAGTAGGTACACCGAATTGGACCGAAGTGATTTGAAATGGACCAAATAGACCTAAGTGGACCATATGGACCGAATAGATTGAAGTTAATTGAATTGCCAAATGGGCCAAATTGGACTGAAGTAGAATGATTGGACTGAATGGGCTGAAATAGGCTGAATTGACTAAAGTAGACAAAATGGACCTAATTTAATTGAGGTGGACCGATGTAGACCGAATTGGACCCAAATTGACCAAAGTGGACTGAAGTAGACCGAATTGATGAAGTGGACTGAAATAGACCGAAATGGACCGAACACCAATCTGTTATTAGCATAGCCAAGATTGTGTTTTGATATAGGGTCCATTTGGATACAACTTATTTTGCTGAAAACTAAAAACTGAAAATACTGTAACAAAATAAATTTTAAATGTGTGAATAGTGCCGTGGAACCTATTTTTAATGAAAAAGTTGCTGAAAAGTGAAGTTTGTAGGTCCCGTGAACAGTGCATGGGACCCACTGATGTGCACTGTATAAGGCGGAAAGGTCAACAACTGCGGTTGATAAAAAGAAAAAAGAAAAAAGAAGGAAACGTGAGAGACAAAATGCAAACGCGCAATAAGTTGGATCCAAACACTCACATAAAGTCAAATTCCTACTTCCAAAATAATCAATTATTAACTCAAACAAAATCAAATCAACCATAACTATAAGAGCGAAAGAGATATACTACTTGTAATGGATAAATCCAAAATAGAGTTTTTAAAAATCACAATGATTCGTCAATATAAAGTAGAGTTGCAAGAGAGAGAGAGAGAGAGAGAGAGAGAGAGAGAGAGTACTAATAATAAGAAATTTATAGAAAATAATAAGAGAAGAAAAAAGTAAAAATTAAAAAATATTGTAATAAACACTAAATTATCTAAGTCATGTTATGTTATGTAATAAAATAACATTATATTCTTTTATACTATCTTTATACATAATGCAATAGGATAAGATCTTTGAAATTAAAGAGAAAAAAATATATAACAACTTAAAAACACAACTTAATCACATCAACTCAAAATAAAGTTCCAAAAAAAAAAAAAAAATCATCAATCTAAAGTAGAGATGTAAGAAAATAAAATCCACCAAAAAATGAAAAAAAAAATTATATATACACACACACACACACATATATATATATATATATAGAGAGAGAGAGAGAGAGAGAGAGAGAGAGAGAGAGAGAGAGTGAGAGAACCTTTTATGTGTGGAAAAACAATGTATAGAATGAAATGGAGAATCGTAAATTCATAGTAAGAGAAGGGGAATAAGAAAAGCCAAAAATAAAGGAAGATAAAGGGATACAGGGAAAGTAATATTAAGATAGATAATAGTGGGGAGATGAAAAGGTAAAAGTGAGAGGAAAAGTTGGAGACAGTATAACATTAAGTTGGAAAATTAATAAGAAAAGAGAGAGAGAGAGAGAATGTTGGAAATTGGTGGATGATGTGACTGCTGATGTGGTTCAACATGAGCGTAGTAACAATAAATGCTACGCTTCAACTTTTTTTTTTTTTTTTTTTGAAACAGGAATCAATTCATTCATTAAAGAGAAATATGACAAGAATCAGAGTACAAAGCATCTCTGGCCGGAGGTGGGTCTTCCTCCAACCAGACCATTTCACCCTCTATCAACTTAGCATACTTAGCAAGTGAGTGTGCCACAGTATTGGCTGTCCTCACATGGTTAACATGAAAACTTCTAAAGCCCCTCCCCATACATCTGATATCATCATACACAAACCCAAGCCTAGCTCTATTAATACCTGCTGAGGAAATTGAGTTCATGACAGAAATGTTATCTCCCTCAAGTATGAGATCCCTGAATCCCAAATCCATAGCAACTTCCATTGCCTTCCTGCAAGCCAAAGCTTCTGCCTCCTCACTGTTCTGAACTGGTGGCCCTCTTGCCGAGACAGCAGCCATAGTCTCTCCCCTTTCATTGCAAATCACAACCCCAAACCCCGAAGCCTTCTGCCTTGGGAATATTGCTGCATCGACATTTATTTTATAGTTCAGCCCCGTAGGTGGCTTCCATCTCTCCAGCTATTGCACCGATGAAGATGGCAGTGGAACAGAGAGATGAGACTGAGCATCACGGTAATCATGCAGCATTGTTTCAGCTCTTTGAACCAGCACAGATGGATCCTGAATTGTACCTCAATGCAAAACAGCATTTCTTTGATTCCACAAAACCCAGCATTGAACTAAAAACAGCTCCATATCTTCCTCAGCTAACCGATCTACTAACCACTCAAATAACTTCACCATATCACCCATTAATGGGGACACTTCTACAAACTGATCCTACTTCCAGCGCAAACATCCTGGGCTACACCACACTCCCACATCACATGTATTACTGATTCCACCTCTTGCTTGCATGCCTCACACCCCTTATCCTCCACAACCTTTCGATGGAAGAGGTTCTCCCTTGTAGGCAGAATATTTTGGCACATTCTCCACCCAAATGCTTTTATTTTATTCAGCACCATAGAGCATCCACATCAGTATGTGGATAATCTTCTATAATACAAAAACTTCCTCATTTTACACTTTTTGGCCAAAAATCCTCCCACATCAGATCGTGTAAAACTGTGTAAACTCTTCTAAAAATTTCCATGAGCTACAGTAACCGTGGATATATACACAGTTACTGTAGCTCGTGTATAGATTATTTTAATAATTTCTAATTTCGCTCCTTTTTTTCTCTCTCTTCTCCATTTGCACAACCAACCTCTCATCATCTGCTTCTTCCTCCGATACACACTCCCACAGACAAAATAAAAAATCAACCACCACAAAATCAACAACAAAATAACCCACAGGCACCACAAAACCAAACACACCCACACACAGACACACCAATGGAGACAGAGAGAGTGGATCGGCGCTTGTGGCGGATCGGCGTGCTTGGATCGGAGTGCTTGGATTGGCGTTCTTCTCGTTGTGCTTGGATCAGAGTTCTTCTTGCCATGCTTGGATCGGAGTTTCAGATTGGCGCCGTGCTTGGATTGGAGTTTTAGATGGAAATTTTAGATCAGCGATGGTTCGAAGCTGTGGATTGGAGCGGTGGTTCAGAGCTGTGGATCGGAGCATGTGGGAGCTTGGATCGGAGCTCGTGGGAGCTGTGGAGCGGTATGGACTGAGAGGGAGAGTTGATTCAGAAATAGCAGAGATGGGTTACGGGTAGAGAGATGGTTATAGAGAGAGAGAGCAAAATCAGAAAAAATGGGCTGAGAGCGAGAGAGAGAGAGAGAGAGAGCGCGCGTGTATAATAAGGAGGTAGTTGAGAAAATAATAAAAAAATTGGAAAATTGATTATTTAAATAAAAGAGGTGATAAAATAGATGAATTGATGTGGGTGTTTTGTAAAAGTGAATGTGCAAAATAGAAAAAGTAGGTTTTTAGTGTAAAAATGGATGTGTAAAATACACGAACTGATGTGAATGCTCTAATACTTCCATAATTTTGGGCATACCATCTCACCCTTCTTCAAACCCGACCCTTCAAGTCCTCCATTCTCTTGCTGTTGCAAGCCATAAACTATATAATGTCCCGATCCCGCTGAATAATATCTGTTTTTGGTATGGAGCCACATCAAGGTATCCTGCACCTGCCTTTTACTCAATGGAATTCGTAAAATGGCCTCCATGTCATCTCGGTGAAAATTGGCAGCGATAAGTTCCCTATTCCAGTCATGAGTACTCCAATCTATAAGATTTGCAACTCGCTCCCATTCCTCTTCAAGTGGTGGGTGCAAAACCTTATTTGTTGGATAGTTCGAGATCTACCTATCCTTAACCACCCTTATGCTAACTCCATTTCCCACCCTCCAACAACAACCCTTTTGCAAAATTGGTTGTGTTGCTATCAAGCTTTTCCTTACATATGAACTGTTGGGAACATCAGTAGCCTTCGAGAATGTACTTCTAGGAAAATATCTAGCTTTAAAACATTCATATAACAAAGACCCATTCTCCTGCAATAACCTCCACCCTTGTTTTGCCAGCATAGCTAGATTGAAGCACCTTATGTCCTGAAAACCCATGCCAACTTCCTTTTTTGATTGAGATAGGGCCTTCCAACTTTTCCAATGTATTTTTCTTTCACTACACACCTGTCCCCACCAAAATCTAGCACATATTGTATTTAAATCATCACAAAGCTTCTTAGGCAACTAAAATACTCCCATAGTATATGTAGGTATCGATTGTGCAACTGCTTTAATAAGAACCTCATTTCTTGCTCTTGATAACAATTGGCCCTTCTAGCCTTGAATTTTCTTCCAAACTGTATCCTTAAGATAGGAAAAAGCTTGATTTTTAGATTTGCCAATCAAAGTACGAAGCCCAAGGTATGACTCAAACCGGTCCACCTCTCTAATGCCTAGTGTTGCTTTAATTCTCTCCTTCTGATCCACATCAGTATTACTGCTGAAGAAGACAAAAGACTATTCAAAATTAATGCCTTGACTTGAGGATGTTGCATAAACCTGTAACACATCAGAAATAGCTTGGACTTCCTCCTGGTTAGCACGACAAAATAATAACAAATCATCAGCAAACAAAAGATGGCTCATTGTAGGAGCTCTCCTACAAATAGACACCCCATGAATATGCCCCTTCCTTTCAGCCTTTGCAAGTAATGAGGAAAACCCTTCTGCACAAATCAGAAACAAGTAAGGCGATAAAGGATCACCCTGCTGGAGTCTTCTAGATGGTGTAATACTACCATAGGCTCTCCCATTAATCTGCACTGAAAAAGCTGGGGTCATTACACAAGTCATAACTATATCCACCCAAACATTAGGAAGACCCAGTCTAACCATTATACCCTTCAAAAAAATCCCACTCTACCCTGTCATATGCCTTACTAACATCCAATTTCAGGGCCATAGAACCCCTTTTCCAGTCCTTTTACAATGCATGGAATGCAACAATTCATATGCAATCAAAATATTATCAGTGATCAAACGACCAGGAACAAAAGCACTCAGAGTAGGTGATATGAGTTGAGGCAAAATAATTTTTAATCTGTTTGCCAACACCTTAGAAATAATTTTATAGATGACATTACATAAACTAATGAGCCTATAATCAGACATTTTTTCAAGTGACTTGACCTTTGGAATCAGAACAATGTGTGTATAATTAATATTAGATGGCATGGTACCAGAATGCATAAAATCTAATACAGTAGCAACCACATCAGTACCTATAATATGCCAAAATTTTTGGTAACAAAGAGCATTCATACCATCCCGTCTAGGAGCCTTTGTTGGTTCCATCTGGAACAACGTTGCTTTTATCTCCTTTGCTGTATAATCTTTGGATAACTCCTCTAGCATCTTTGGAGTAACTCTGTGGTTTACTGTATTAAGACAGTCATCCATCTGCCCATTCTCCTCTGAATTAAATAATGTCTCAAAATAATCAGTCGCCACATCTGCAATGTCTTCAATTTCTTCAACCCATTGTTGCTGATTATTGCGAAGGCCATGGATAAAATTTCTTCTCTGCCGTTGAGTGGCCTTTGAAGGAAAAAATTTTGAATTCTTGTCACCATGTTTCAGCCATGATACTCTTGATCGTTGGTGCCAAAAAATTTCTTGTTTAAGGAGAAGTCCATCCAATTTTTTGCTTGCCTCCAAGAATTCAGCCTTTGCTTCTTCTGTTTGATCACCATAAAGTAATTGCTCCACCCTTTTTTGCAACTTTTTAATTTCCTCAGTCTCAGGTTGCATCTTTGATGAGCCCCAAGCATTCAAACCAGCCCCACATTCTTTTATTTTTTCTTTAATAGTCACCAAGGCCGACTCCAGCCTCCCTCAACCAACCCATGCCTCCTCCACAACCTTCTCACATTCATCTAACATTAACCAATTCTCCTCAAATTTAAAGCTACGTGCACCCCTACCCCTTAACACCTTATTCATTTTTGTTTGCATAAGCAAAGGAAGATGATCTAAAGCATGTGTTCCAAGATGAGTTACCAAGCAATCCAAAAATCTGCTTTTCCATTCTATGTTGGCCACTACTCTATCTAAACGGAGCCTAGTATTCGCATCCCCCGGTCTCCTACTTGTCCATGTAAATGGAAAACCACGATACCCTAAGTCAGCCAAGCCATTCTCCTCCAAAGCACACCCAAATTCCTCCATTTTCCTAGCCGACGGTGGACATGCACTCTGTTTTTCTGCTGCATAAAGAATGGAATTGAAATCACCTATACAACACCAAGGGCCTTTTGCAAACATAGCCAAGTGAGAAAACAAAACCCATGACTTGCTCTTCTAATCAGATTCAGGCCATCCATAAAACCCCGTTAAAAACCTCTCAAAACCATCATCCTCCCTGACTTTGACCAAAATATGATGCTCAGAATAATTTATCAAATCCAATTGGATATCCTGCTTCTAAAGCAAAGGCAATCCGCCTCCTGCATTTGGTTTCTTCACAAACAACTTATTCTTAAAAGGTAAATCCTTATACAAATCATTAAAACCATCCTCATCTAAACATGTTTCCATAAGAAAACACACGTCGGGAACTTGATCTTTCACAAATTTGAGAAGGCTAAGACCTGTCCAAGGGTTCCCAAGCCTTTGGCAGTTCCAACTTAATAGTCTCATTGTGATCGGCGAGGGCGATTCGACACCCCGGCCGCTGTAGTGTTTTGTGATTGCTACACCTCAGTCTTCTCCTTTTTCTACCTCTGTTCTGCATGTTCTTTTCCTTCATCATCCTCTTTTTGGTCCATATCTCTTTTACCCAATACAGTAACCTGTTTTTTATCACTATCACTCAGCCCACAAACCATCCCTCCTAACCTCTTCCAAGTGGGCCTATTTTTAATTTCAAGAAGCCCAACCAAAGCCTGACCCTCCACCTATCCTGTCTCCTTAACCAGCCCAATACCCTTTTCAAGCGATTTTGGTTTTGCCACATCATCCTTGTTTAAATTTGAAACCAGAGAGATATTAGTAGCTAGCACGGAATCTTTAATTTCCATATCTAGCCCCATATCTCCTTCTTTTTCGGCGCCAACATCATCCAATCCCGAGACAGGTCCTGCATTCACGAAGTAACTCTACACATGTAACTCTCCTATCCCCGTATTGCGTGTTAGGGTAACTGTCTACTTCTCTTGCTCAACCGCCACTGCCACCACACCCACCTCTGCATTTGCACTATTCTCTCCACTTTGTTCCTCCATAGCAGCCCATGTAAGCTCAAGTTCTCTCTTAGGTGGTGATCGAGGACGCCTACCACTCGCCTTTAACCATTCACCGTACTGACCGACGACCTCTCCAGTCTTAGTACATGCAAAGTAAGATGCACAATGCTTCAAATCATGGTCTAACATACCGCAGACGTGATAGTGCATTGGCAATCTCTTGTATCTAAACTTTACCCAAACTCTCTATCCACCCGAGTTTAACGAATAACCTCCTCGCCGCAATGGTTTCTCTAAGGGAATGGCCACCTTAACTCTCATAAAGAGGTTTTGCACAATATGCCCTTGCCATTGCTTAACTTCAACAACCCTTCTCAATCTCTGCCCCGCCTCTTCCGCGACTTGTGAGCATACCATATCAAACAGTGCATCCCATATCTGTATCCATATAGGCAAGGAGTCAAAGCGCACATTCTTCGCCGTCATCCCTGCTTCCCAACGACATAATAATAAAACTTGATTATCAAACACCCACAAACCCTATTTCCATATCAAACTTTGTTTGGAACTTGAATTGGAACAGATTCGATCCCACTTCGCTGACTACCACACTATCTTCCAGCCCCCACACTCTCATCAATGTACTCAGCACTGCCCTCTTGTTAAATAGTTTACATGAAAGAAACTTCCCTATCAGGCTTTGAGTGCAGCTCTCAATTTCCTCACGTCTACCTTCCTCTGATATTGGTATTACTTCCTCTTCCTCCGCCGTTAACTTCATATTCACAAGCCCATTAATCACATCATCTGCCATCCTAACCAGTAAAACCACTAAGAAATAAAACGAACAGAAAACTCAAGCCCCTAGAAACCCTAAGGGGAATAGACCTCGTATGCACGAGGTCTATATGTATTCAACTCACTGCTCTCACATGCAAAAGATTCAGTTCTTTCTCAAATGATGGCATTTTGTGGTGATATGCATTTCACCTTATTGTTATCCTTACCTCAACATTTTAAGAATTAGGCCAACTACTTACCTGCAAAGACACTTCATCAATTGGTAAGCAGCAAGAAGGCAAAGGTTTGAAATTTTGTACAATGTAGTGGACAAAACATAGCATTGCTGCACATCCTGATGTCAAGATATTTTGAAAGGGCATCTTATAAGTAATAAGTTTAGACCTTAAAGAATGAGAATATCATAGATTAGAATTCTAGTGACTAAAGCAATTACACTAATATCAATCAAATATGGTTAGTTTTTATGCTAGACTCCATCTTCAGCAGGAGAAGTGGGATTATTTTATCAGAAATATCTTCTGCTCTGAAGGAACCCACAGGTGGTTCAAGCCTTACATCAGACGTGCATCCTTCCAAGTGTTCCTTGTTCTAGTTGGAGGGATTCACTAATAAATACTTGCCCAGTTGAACCATTTACTCTAATACCACTTGTTGGGTGAGATTGAGGGGTTAATATAACACATAGGGACATCATTTGACCCAAAAACTTAAGCCTATTAACCACTCACTCTCGTCATTAATATCTCATGTGGGACTTCAACACTTAACTAACCACACCACTCACATGTGAATATACCAACAGTGTAAATTCTCCATTTATCAACTTATAATCATGTTCAAATGTCATAGCCAACTATTAGCCAACTATCAAACTAGGCATACAGCTTACCTATAACCAACTAATTCTTTAATTTGAGCAGTTAGTCACAATTCCAAGATCTAAATAACCCTACATGAAAAACACCAAACTGCAAGATAGACGACATTTCCTGTGGTAGGCATTAGACATAATATAATTTGGTAAACCAGCAACCTTCCATTTTAACAAGTATTTAAAGTCTCAGGCTAAAATGTAGGAAGGAAAAAAGATCAATTGACTTTAATGAAAATAGTTGATTAAACTTAAACACAAATTAGTATCACCAAATGGGCATTTGGTCTAGTGGTATGATTCTCGCTTTGGGTGCGAGAGGTCCCGAGTTCGATTCTCGGAATGCCCCATTCATTTAATTCTCTTTACAATATTTTTCTGTTAAGATTTTAATATTGCTGAGAAATAATCTCAGCAAAGTCAAGTCAATAACTACAAACTTAGGTTTCAATAGATCCAAATATATCTTAGATCTGACAAGACTATTCATTAGGTAATACTTATATAAAAAAAAAGAAAAAAGAATAAAGTAATAAATAAGGTTTCAGAAAATGCTGAATCAAGGAAGGGGAGCTACTAGCTAGGAAACATTTACCTCCAGAGGTTGTGTATTCATTTCACTGCCACATATGCAAAAGTTTTAGTTCATTCTCAGATAATGACAAAACATAGCATTGCTGCACATCCTGATGTAAAGGTATTGGAAAGGGCATGTTATAAGTTATATAAGTTTAGACTTCAGAGAATGAGAATATCATTGACTAAAATTCTAGTGGCTGCAGCAACTGCATTGATACCAAATCAAATATGGTTAGTTTTTATGCTAGAACCCAATTTTCATCTTATTTTGTTTCCCTACAAGAGAATTGTAGTTGTTACAAGTAAGAGATATTATGGCCTAAAGGAGCCCGAAGTACAGTAGTCCTAGATTAGTCTAGGATTTACCTAGCTTTTCTATGGAAAGAGAGAGAGAGAAGTCAAATAAAGAGAGCTCAAGTAGTAATTGACATTAGGGGTACTTAGCAAAGAAAAAATAATTGACATAGGTAACCGGTAACATAAACATGTGCCAGAGACAACTAACCTCAAATACATTGATTTATGAATTAGTCAATTACAGCTCATGGGTGAAGAATATAATATGATAATTCTACATCATAGAGATTATGTCCATCTATGAAGAATATAATATGATAATTCTACATCATAGAGATTATGTCCATCTATGACAAATCATAAATTAAACTACTTAATAGAATTAAATGATCAAATGGTAGGGCATTTGGTCTAGTGGTATGATTCTCGCTTAGGGTGCGAGAGGTCCCGAGTTCAATTCTCGGAATGCCCCATATTTTTGAACTTGATTTTAAATTACAAAATTTTCCATTTGGAATGCCCCTATCTTATAACCTGATTCTAAAATCAACTTAACCACACTTTATTCCATTTATCCTTAAAGAAGTATAGAACCATGGGATAGGAGCATATTTCATAGGATCCTTGATTTTTGATTACTCAGTCAGCTGGAGTGAACTAAATTAGTAACAATTTGGGATTTACCCCAAAAAAAAAAATGTATAAAATAAAAATGGATAGCTCCTAAATTAGGAGTGAACTTAGCCATGCAATGCAGTCAAAGGATAGCCAGCTAGACTACACAAAACGAGGACATAGCTTTCACAAATAAATATTCAACAGAACCAGTAAATTATTATGAAAACTATTAGTATTACCAAGTAATCAAAATTTGTAGGGATTTTCAGCAGCTTAAAAAGGCAGAGATTAAAGGTCAGAAAGAGAATAAAATTTGATTTTATGCAGTAGTTAGACTACATTAGGAAAATGCTTGGTTCAATTAAGATATCACCTCCACTTGAACGCAGATTGTAATTGCAAAATCTTCGAGACATATAGCGTCTGCATTAATGAGTAATCTAATAGGTAATAAGTTTAATCTTCAAAGAATGAGAATATGATAGATTAAAATTCTAGTGACTGATGCAACTACGCTGATATCAAATCAGATATGGTTAGTTTTTATGCTAGACTCCATCTTCAGCAGGAGAAGTGGGGCTTACTTTATCATAAATATTTTAGATCCAATAGATCCAAATCCATCCAAATATATCTTAGATCTGACACTACATTTGGTGAATGAATGCGTCATTCATTGTTCCTTATCTTTGTGTTCTATTGGAGTTGGATTCACATATACAAGAAAATGCTCCTTTAGCAATTCAATGGATTTCAAATTTTCAACATTTGGTTTTAATTCATAAATGAATAATAAAACTATGTTGGGAGTCAAACCAACAAACATCAAATGGATATGATGAATGTGGTTAGGTACTTAGATGAGGTTGAACTACTTGACACTCGATCTAGTGGTATGTATGATTTATGCTTCAACAATAAGAGGTCCTAAGGAGTTCAATTCTTAAAATGTTCAGTTTCTAATCTGTCACTTTAAATATCAGTGCCAACTATCAAAGTAGGCTTACTATAGCCAGCTTATAACCTCTTTAGCTTGAACTGTTAGTCACAATTCCGAGATTAAAGACCCTACCTGAAAACACCAAACTGTGACATAGCTCAATTTTTCCTACATTTCCTGCCGCAACTGTTACACATTAGTATAAGTTGGTAATCTAGCAACCTTGCATTTTACAATTCAAAGTCTCAACCTAGAAGGTAGGTTGGGGGGAAGATATCAACTTTAGTGAAAATGGTTAATTCAAACTTAAGCACAAATAACACCATCAAATGGGCATTTGGTCTAGTGGTATGATTCTCGCTTTGGGTGTGAGAGGTCCCGAGTTCGATTCTCGGAATGCCCCATTCATTAAATGTTGTTTCCTAAAGTTTTGAAGTATTTCAGTTCAGTTTTTAATAATGCTTAATGTATACTGAGCAAAGTCAAGTCAAGAACTGCAAAATTAGGTTTCAATAAAGCCAAATATATCTTAAATATTACACTGCAAAATTCGGTTTCAATAAAGCCAAATATATCTTAAATATTACAAGACTATTAAGTTATGAATGAAGTAATAAATCAGGCATCAGAAGATGCTGAATTAAGGAAGGGGAGCTAGGAAACAAACCCAAATTTATCATACTTTATAACCTGAGGGGGAAATTTCCCACCGGAGGTTATGGAATGAACTCACTGCCTCCACATGCAAAAGATTTAGTTGTTTCTTGGATGATGGCATTTTGTGGTGATTGGCATATCACCTGATTTTCCTCCTAACCTCAATATTCTAGAATTAGGCCAATTACTAATAAAAATGAATCACTCACCTGTCAAGACACTCATCAATAGGTAAGCAGCTAGGAGCCAATGGTTCCAACTTTTGTACAATCTAATGGACAGAAGATAGCTTTGCTGCACATCTTGATGTAAAGGTATTTGGTAAGGGCATCTTAAAAGTTATAAGTTTAGACTTCAGACTTACCAAAAAAAACAAAAAATTTTTGGACATCAGAAGATGAAAATATCATAGATCAAAATTCTAGTGACTGCAGAACTGCACTGATGCCAAATCAAATATAATAAGTAACCTCGCCACTTAGACATGAATATGCCAACAGGGTAATATTCTCCATTCATCATGTTTAAAAGTCATAGCCAACTATCAAACCAGGCTTAAAGCTTTCTAAAACCAGCTAATTTCTTTACTTTTTGTTGGTAGTCACAATTCCAAGATTTAAAGATTCCTTCATGAAAACACTAAACTATGAGATAGCTTAATTTTACCTACATTTCCTGCAGCAAGCATTAGACATTAGTATAATTTGGTTACCTAGCAACCTTCCATTTTTACTAGTCTTTTTAAGTCTTAGTCTACAGTCTAGTGGGAGAAAAGCTCAACTGACTTTAATGGAAATGGTTGAGTAAACTTAAAACACAAAATAGTATCACCAAATGGGCATTTGGTCTAGTGGTATGATTCTCGCTTTGGGTGCGAGAGGTCCTGAGTTCGATTCTCAGAATGCCCCATTCATTTATTGTTCTTTACTAATAATTTTTTTTTTCAGTTCAGATTTTAATATTGCTGAAAAATAAATTGAGCAAAGTCAAGTCATTAACTGCAAAACCAGTTTTCAATAAATCCATATGTATCTTAGATCTGATAAGACTATTTATTAATGAATAAAGTAATAAATTTGGTTTCAGAAGATGCTGAAACAAGGAAGGGGATACAGGAAACAAACCCAAATTTACCATCCTTTATTCCTTTAATGCAACCAGAGGTTATATGTATTCAACTCACTGCCCACACTTGCAAAAGATTCAGTTCTTTCTCAAATGATGGCATTTTGTGGTGATATGCATTTCACCTTATTGTTCTCCTTACCTTAACATTTTAAGAATTAGGCCAATTACTCTCTACAAAAACCAACTACTTACCTGCAAAGACACTTCATCAATAGGTAAACAGCGAGAAGGCAATGGTTTTAAATTTTGTACAATGTAGTGGGCAAAACATAGCATTGCTGCACATCCTGATGTAAAGGAATTTGGCAAGGGCATCTATAAGTAATAAGTTTAGACTTCAAAGAATGAGAATATTATTGATTAAAATTCTAGTGACTGAAGCAACTACATAGATATCAAATCAAATATGGTTAGTTTTTATACTAGACTCCATCTTCAGCAGGAGAAGTGGGCTTATTTTATCAGAAATATCTTCTCCTCTGAAGGTTCCCACAAGTGGTTAAAGCATTAAATCAGATGTGCATCCTTCCAAGTGTTCCTTGTTCTGGTTGGTGGAATTCACTAACGAACACTTGCCCAGTTGAACCATTTACTCTAATACCACTTATTGGGGAGATTGAGGGGATAATATAACATATAGGGACATCATTTGACCCAAAAGCTTAAGCCTATTAATCACTCACTCTTGTCATTAGTATCTCATGTGGGACTTCAACACTTAACTAACCACACCACTCACACATGAATATTCCAATAGGGTAATATTGTCCATTCATCAACTTATAATCATGTTCTCATAGCCAACTATCAAACTAGGCTTACAGCTTACCTATAAAAAGCTAATTCTTTAATTTGAGCTGTTAGTCACAATTCCAAGATCTAAAGAACCCTATATGAAAACACCAAACTGAGAGATACCCAACATTTCCTGCAGCAGGCATTAGACATTAGTATAATTTGGTAAACCAGCAACCTTCCATTTTTACAAGTATTTAAAGTCTCAGGCTAAAAGGTAGGAGGGAAGAAAGATCAATTGACTATAATGAAAATAGTTTATTAAACTTAAACACAAGATAGTATCACCTAATGGGCATTTGGTCTAGTGGTATGATTCTCGCTTTGGGTGCGAGAGGTCCCGAGTTCGATTCTCGGAATGCCCCATTCACTTAATTCTCTTTACAATGTTTATCTGTTCAGATTTTAATATTTTTGAGAAATATACTGAGCAAACTCAAGTCAATAACTACAAACTTAGGTTTCAATAGATCCAAATATATCTTAGATCTGACAAGACAATTCATTAATGAATAAAGTAATACTTTAAAAAAAAATGAATAAAGTAATAAATAAGGTTTCAGAAAATGCTGAATCAAGGAAGGGGAGCTAGTAGCTAGGAAACATTTACCTCCAGAGGTTGTGTATTCAAATCGCTGCCACACATGCAAAAGTTTTAGTTCATTCTCAGACTGCACATCCTTATGTAAGGGTATAGGAAAGGGCATGTTATAAGTTATATAAGTTTAGACTTCAGAGAATGAGAATATCATAGACTAAAATTCTAGTGGCTGCAGCCTGCAGCAACTGCATTGATACCAAATCAAATATGGCTAGTTTTTATGCTAGAACCAAATTTTCATCTTACTTTGTTTCCCTAAAGGAGAATTGTAGTTGTTACTAGTAAGAGATATTATGGTCTAAAGGAACCCAAACCTATTGTAAGCTTTTGTACTTGTAGAACAAGTACAGTAGTCCTAGATTAGTCTAGGATATACCTAGCTTTCTATGAAGAAAGAGAGAGAGAAGTCGAATAAAGAGAGATCAAGTAGTAATTGACATAAGGGGTACTTAGCAAAGAAAAAATAATTCACATAGGGTAACATAAACATATGCCAGAGAGGACTAACCTTATATACCTTGATATCTGAATTCGTCAGTTACAGCTCATGGCCTCACGGGTGAAGGATCTAATATGATAATTTAACATTGTAGAGATTAAGTCTATCTATGAAAAATCATAAATTAAAAATTACTTAATAAAAATAAATGAACAAATAGTAGGGCATTTGGTCTAGTGGTATGATTCTCGCTTAGGATGCGAGAGGTCCTGAGTTCAATTCTCGGAATGCCCTACATTTTTAACTTCATTTTAAATTACAAAATTTTTTATTTGGAATGCCTCCGCATTTACAAATTATGTTGTTTACTAAAGTTTTGAAGTATTTCAGTTCAGTTTTTAATTATGCTTAAAATATACAGAGCAAAGTCAAGTCAAGAACTGCAAGATGAAGATTCAATAAAGCCAAATATATCTTACATATGACAAGACTCTTCATTTATGAATGAAGTAATAAATTTGGCATTAGAAGATGCTGAATTAAGGAAGGGGAGCTAGGAAAAAAACCCAAGTTTATCATACTTTATTACCTGAGGGGGTAATATGCCACTAGAGGTTATGTAATGAAATCACTGCCTCCACATGCAAAAGTTTCAGTTGTTTCTTGGTTGATGACATTTTGTGGTGATTGGCATATCACCTGATTTTCCTCCTAACCTCAATATTCTATAATTTGGCCAATCTCTAAAAAAATCAATCACTCACCTGTCAAGACACTTCATCAATAGGTAAGCAGCTAGAAGCCAATGGTTCCAAATTTTGTACATTCTAACAGACAGAAGATAGCTTTGTTGCACATCTTAACGTAAAGGTAACTGGAAACGGCATCTTAAAAGTTATAAGTTTAGACCTCATACTTACCCCAAAAAAAAAAAAAAAAAAAGTTTAGACATCAGAAGATGTAAATATCACAGATTAAAATTCTAGTGATTGCAGCAACTTCACTGATGCCAATTCAAATATAATAAGTTTTTATGGACGCCAGAAATGAATTATCAGCTTTTAGAACCCTATCAAGCTGCAAGGGTGGTTCAAGCTATACTCTTGTGTTTGAATTCAGGCATAACACATTGGGGAGATTCCAATTAAGGGGATAATATATATAAAAGCATAAGCCATTTAACCACTCACTCTTCTCATTAGTATCCCATATGGGACTTTAAGATTTAATTAACCACAAAACTCACACGTGAATATGCCAACAGGACAATATTCTTCATTCATCATGTTTAAATGTCATAGCCAACTATCAAATCAGGCTTACAGCTTACTATAACCAGCAAATTTCTTTAATTTTAGTTGTTAGTCATAATTCTGAGATTCAAAGAATCCTTCACGAAAACACCAAACTGTAAGATAGCTCAATTTTACCAACATTTCCTGCAGCAAGCATTAGAAAATATTATAATTGGTAACCCATCAACCTTCTATTTTTACTAGTCTTTTAAGTCTCAGACTACAAGCTAGGGGGAGAAAAGATCAATTGACTTTAATGAAAATGGTTGAGTAAACTTAAAACACAAAATATTAACACCAAATGGGCATTTGGTCTAGTGGTATGATTCTCGCTTTGGGTGCGAGAGGTCCCGAGTTCGATTCTCGGAATGCCCCACTCATTTAATGTTTTCAAGTTCATATTTTAATATTGCTAAAAAATAAACTGAGCAAAGTCAAGTCAAAAACTGCAAACTTAGGTTTCAGTAGATCCAAATATATCTTAGATCTGACAAGACTATTCATTAATGAATAAAGTAATGATAAGGTTACAGAGGATGCTGAATCAAGGAAGGGGAGCTACTAGCAAACCTAAATTTGTTATCCTTTATTACCTGTGAGGAACATTTACCACCAGAGGTTGTGTATTCAACTCACTGCCCCACATGCAAAGGTTTTAGTTCTTTCTCAGATAATGGCATTTGGTGGTGATTGGCATATCACCTAATTGTCCTCCTCACTTCAAATGTTTCAAGAATTAGGCCAATTTCTCTTAACAGAAACCAACTACATACCTGTAAAGACACTTCATCAATAGGTAAGCAGCAATAAGCCAAATTTTGTACAATGTACCGGACAAAAATAGCATTGCTGCACATCCTGATGTAAAGGACTAAAGGTATTTTGAAGGGCATGTTACAAGTTTGGACTTCAGAGAATGAGAATATCACAGACTAAAATTCTAGTGACTGCAGCAACTGCATAGATACCAAATCAAATATGGTTAGTTTTTATGTTAGACTCCATCTTAAGCTGGAGAAAACATTCGGTTGATTGGCACCAAAACAAAAGAACCCAATTTTCATCTTACTTTGTTTCCCTACAGCCTACAGGGGAATTGTAGGTGTTACTAGTTCGAGATATTATGGTCTAAGGAGCCCAAACCTATTGTAATTTATTGCACTTGTACTGTAATCCTAGATCTAGTCTATGATTTACTTTAGCTTTTTTATATGAAGAAAGAGAGAGAAAAGTCAAATATTGAGAGCTCAAGTAGTAATTGACAAAACAGGTACTTAGCAAATAAACACAATTGACATAGGTAGCCGGTAACATAAACATGTGCCAGAGACGACTAACCTCAAATACCTTGATTTCTGAATTCGTCAATTACAACAGCTCATGGGTGAAGAATATAATATAATAATTCTCCAACTATGAAAAATCATAAATTAAATTGCTTGATTGAGAAACATGATCTAATAGTAGGGCATTTGGTCCAGTGGTATGATTCTCGCTTAGGGTGCAATAGGTCCCGAGTTCAATTCTCGGAATGCCCCATTTGTTTTACCTTCATTTTTAAATTACAATTTTTTTCATTTCGGAATGCCCCCAATATTTATAACCAGATTCTAAAATCTTTTTTTTTTTTTTTTTTGGAGAAAGATGATTCTAAAATCAACTTAACCACACTTTTTTCCATTTATCCTAAAAGAAGAAAAGAACCATGGGATAGGATCATATTTCATAGGACCCTTGATTTTTTATTACTCAATCAGCTGGAGTGAACTAAATTACTAACAATTTGGGATTTATAAAAAAAAAAAAAAAAAAATGTATAAAGTAAAAATGCATAGCTCCTAAATTAGGAGTGAACTTAGCCGTGCAATGCAATTCAACAGAACTAGCAAATTATTATGAAAAATATCAGGGAAATGCTTGGTTCAATTAAACTATCACCTCCAATTGAACGCCGATAATAATTGCAACATCTTCGAGATAGCGTCTACATTGCAATTTTAAAAAAAAAAAAAAAAAGGGGGGGGGGGGGGGGGGGGGGGGGGGGGAAGAGCAGTTATATAAATGAAAATGCATAACAAATTGATGTTGGCCATAGTTATGAATACTAGTAAGTTATCTGTGTGATGCAAGGATAATGTTGTAATGTTTTATTTAAGATGGTTTAGGAGAATATTGTATATGTATTGTAGCATAATTTTTATATAACTTTATTAGTAATGAGTCTATCATAAAAACAACAATTATAAATTGCATATACATATTCATTATAATTATTGAATTGAAAAAAAAAAAAAAAAAAAAAAAAAAAAAAAACTTTGGAGGAATATCATAGAATAAAAGTTGATATAGAATGTGGCTTTCTTTTTTTCCTTAATTCTTAAAAAAAAAAAAAAAATTACACATTCCAAACACCCACAGTCAATTACATCATTTATAAAACCCACAAATCCACAATGTTTGACCTTAATATCAAAATCGTAATTGCCGTTGTCACTCAATATAAAATGCAAGCCCCCCTTTCTTGGTTATAGCCAACTCATACAGGTTAGGATTAGATGAAACAACAATGTTAGAGTTAAGTAAGTATCGTCGAAAGATTGAAGGTAAATGACATTATTTTTGGTCTGTGTGTATTTGACATGAAATAACATAAAGGGCTATGGGTAGGTACTAGGTGAAAATTGTGAATTAAAAAGAAAAGAGTTTTGTGTGTATGTGTGAGAGATGAAAAGTCTTGAAACATTGAACTAAAGAATACAAAAAATATTTATTTTTAAATTAGAAAAAACTTGAAACATTGAAACAAAAAAGTCAATATTTAATTTGTTCTTATTTTTGATGTGACACTTGATAATATTTTAATTCTCTTTACATAGAACGCGCTACTTGGCAAAACTTCATATTTTCCCACATGTGGTCTCTACTTTATATATATATATATATATATATATATATATATATATATATATATATATAAAATAAAGATTGATTGCGTTTTTAAAACTAGGAGAAGGTGTTTTGAAATAGCAACTCACAGGATGCCTTTTCAAAATCGCTAAAAAATTGCGCTTTTAAAACTTTGAATAGTCCTAACTATAGTTGTCGATAGGTTTGTCCACTAGTTGATTTAAGCTAGGTTTATGCTCAACTTAGACCCCACCTGCTCGCATTGAGTGGCAAAAGGAGAGAGCAGTCGACGACCACTAATAACCACGAGCCGAGTCAGTTTTGGTTCGGGTGGACGATAGTCGAATTCAGGCAAAATCAACGAAGGAGTGGAGGTGAAGCGGGTTGCCAAATATCGAAGGATCTGGTCAAGATCTCGATGAAATCTCACTGGATCTAGACGAATTTGAAATTGAGAGAGAGGGAGGACATTAGCTAAGGGCGCGAATGAAAGTTTTTTGCCAGCTTGGGTTGGTCAGTTTAGTTTTCATTCGGTTTCAAGCTCCAAAACCGCCACCTGAGCTGCTCACACCGAT
The DNA here is from genome assembly GCA_019022515.1 of Quercus aquifolioides. Lineage (NCBI taxonomy): Eukaryota > Viridiplantae > Streptophyta > Magnoliopsida > Fagales > Fagaceae > Quercus > Quercus aquifolioides. The sequence goes on from CM032332.1 coordinate 34,335,477, forward strand.
TGTTGATGTTGAAGACCCATTGTCGAATAGAGTTGATTTCAGTTCGTCTGCCGCTAAGTTGGATGGTTCTGTAAGGTTACTGATTAGTCTTGACAACCCTAATTGTCAAAATGTAAATCATATTGTGAATCGATTTTTTTAATTTATCTATATCGTATATCGTAAAGTATTTGGAAAAGGCATCTTATAAGTAATAAGTTTGGACTTCAAAGAATGAGAATATCATATATTAAAATTCTAGTGACTGTAACAATTATATTGATATCAAATTAAATATGGTTAGTTTTTATGCTAGACTCCTTCGACTCTAATACCACTTATTGGGGAGATGGAGGAGTTAATGTTGGAAAATCTGGTTTTGTATCTCATACAAAATACACAGTGGAAGCAACAAACATGGATCTATTTCATTCATGATTGATAACATGCACTATGTAAATTTAAGAATTTAAGAACAAGATAGCGTACCTTGGTGCGGTGAAATTCAAAACAAAATATTAGAAGTACTTGGGAACACTTTCAATCTTCACTCCAATTCCACTTTATGCCCAAGAAGTGTGGTCTCTCAATCAGTTTCCAAGGGAGAATAATTGAGTGGCTTCACTCACACATACACACCATTTCACAATAATGTCTCTCTTTCTCTAATAAATTTTTTTGTATGTCTCTCCCTTTATAACTAACTGATTATCTAATTGGGCTGGCCTATTAGGCTTTTCCAATTGGGTTTTAGTGTGTGGCTTGGAGTGGGACCAAAAGGGACCAATAAGACACTAGCTTCAATGGGCCTTGGGCTTTTCTGTCAACTCTTGACAAGTCCAAAGTTACCATTAATTATATTTAATACCACTATATAAATATAATTGCACTCTAGACCTTATTAATAAATTATATCCCAAGACTTTATTATACATGCAACACTTTCATAAAATATTCATAGTAATACAAAGTCAAGAATGTAGGCTGCCACTTTGAAGATTACTACATCTTAATCATTGAGTACCCAGTTTAATCCTTTAAGTTATTCATCATATATTTATGAAATCCAATTTCATAAATATGTACTTTAGTAACTCTTTACTAAAGTGGTTAGGCCTAACACTCTAAATAAGCAAACATATTAAACTTATCTCAAGAGAATATTTTATATCTCCGTTAAGAGATTATGAATTTTATCTTGAGAATATATGTTCCATCAATACTAAATGTGGCTGCCCAACATACTGAGATTTTGACCGTTACTTTAGATCTCACTCTTGATATATCAAAGCAACCTACACTTCATGATTAGGTCCATTATTCTCTCAGGATTAAGAGTTCATGTAAATAGAAGTCGTGAGATTTATTATTCATTTGACAGTCGTTATGAGAATAATAAATCTTACAGCGGTCCAGTTCAATATGTTTTAACTCTTAAAACATATCAACACATCAACTAGAAGTCTCCACTTCCATGATCAAGACAAATCATCTTAGTTGATATGTTATAGTTTTCGCAGATGAAATGCTCAATTTCATCACCGACTACGAACTAAAATTCTGAGTTTACAAAGAACTTGTAACTTATATCTTTTGTGACTAAATCACATAAATCACATATTATGCATCTCATGGACTATATGATAATGTCCGAATATTCATGTTACCATTATTTCAGATAATAATAAAACAAATTTATTAATCACAACATTAAGTCATACATAATGTCATACATAGCATCATACAATAGGATTTAAGGGCACTAATCCTAACAATCTCCCACTTGCCCTAAAAACTATTGTGCACTAATCTAACTCTCATTCCTTCCAAATGTGACTCAAAAGTCCTTTGAGGTAAGACTTTGGTAAGTGGATCTGCTAGATTATTTGCACTTTCAATCTTTGCAACCACTACATCTCATCGAGCAATAATGTCTCGAATAATGTGGTATTTTCTCTAAATGTGCTTTCCTTTCTTATGATTCCTTGGATCTTTGAATTGTGCAACCGCTCCACTATTGTCGTAAAACAATGTGATGGGAACTTGCTCCATTCTTATAACACCAAGATCAAAAAGGAATTTCTTGAGCCAAACAGCTTCCTTTGTTGCTTCACAAGCAACAACGTACTCAGCTTCCATGGTGGAGTCTGAAATACAAGATTGGCTAACACTCCTCCAACTTATGGCTCCACCTCCCAAGGTGAAAACACATCCTGAAGTGGATTTTCTGAAATCTAGATCCGATTGAAAGTTTGAATCTGTATAGCCAATGGGAATCAAATCCTCACACCGGTAAACAAGCATATAATCTCTCGTTCTCCGAAGATACTTGAGAATATGCTTTACAGCTTGCCAATGTTTTGGTCCTAGATTTGATTGATATCGGCTGACCATGCCAACTGAATAACAGATATCTGGTCTAGTACAAAGCATGGCATACATGAGACTTCCTACTGCAGAAGTATAAGGAACTTGTCTCATCATATTTTATTCCTCTTGAGTCTTAGGCCTTTGGTTATTAGACAAAGGAACTCCATGTCTGAAAAGAAGTAATCATTTCTTGGAGTTTTGCATGCTAAACCATTCTAAAACCTTATCTATATACCCAGTTTGTGATAAACCTAACATCTTATTCTTGCGATCTCGCCAAAGCTTGATCCCTAGAATAAATTTAGCTTCACCTAAGTCCTTCATATCAAATTGGCTTGACAACCAAACCTTTATTGATGACATTACCCCTACATCATTCCCAATGAGTAGAATATCATCAACATAAAGCACTAGGAACATTACTACTTTATCTCGATGTCTTTTGTACACACATGATTCATCAAGATTTTGTTCAAAACCAAATGACTTGATTGCTTGATCAAATCTGATGTTCCATGACCTAGATGCTTGCTTAAGTCCATAAATGGACATTTTCAACTTGTATACCATATGCTCTTGGTTCTTTGCTATGAAACCTTCTGGTTGCATCATATAGATTTCTTCTTCAAGATTGCCATTGATTGCCATTGAGAAAAGCAATCTTGACATCCATTTGCCAAATCTCATAATCATAATAAGCAGCAATGGATAAGAGAATTCTGATAAATTTAAGCATTGCTACTAGTGAAAAGGTTTCTTCATAATCAATACCTTCTTTTTGTGTATACCCTTTCACCACTAGCTTTGCTTTAAAGGTTTTAACCTTTCCATCTATCCCTCTCTTCCTCTTGTAAACTCATTTGCAACCAACAGGTTTAATGCCGTTAGGGGCCTTTACAAGATCCCAAACTTGATTGGAATATATAGAATCCAATTCAGATTTCATAGCTTTGACCTAATGGTGTGCATCTATATCATTCATTGCCTCTTCATAAGTGTAGGGATACGATTCAGCCTCTTCTAAGATAGCTTCATAAGTTTCTCCCAAACCTATAAATCTTATAGGAGGCCGAACAATTCTCCCACTACGACGAGGCACCTGTGTACTAGTCAGCTCATGAGTAATATCTTGTGGTGTATCTAATACAGCCACATCATCCCTAGTTTCATCAATTGGTTGTTCATTTACAGGTTCATTCATTTCAGCCAAAACAACTTTATTTCTAGGATTAAAATTATTCACATAATCATCCTCCAAAAATTTGGCATGTGTGCTAACAAACACTTTGTTATCTTTATGATTATAGAATAAATAACCCTTTGTTTCCTTTAAATATCCTAAAAACATGCATACTTCGGTTTTAGTTTCCAACTTATCAGACTTCCTTTTCAACACATGTGCTGGACATCCCCAAATGTGGAGATATTTCATACTAGACTTACGCCTACTCCACAATTCCTTAGGTGTGTTGGGAACATATTTTGATGGAACTAAATTTAAAATATGCATAGCAGTTTTTAGTGCATATCCCCAAAAAGAAACTAGTAAAGTTGAATAGCTCATCATGGACCTAACCATTTCCAAAAGAGTCTTATTCCTTCTTTTTGCTACACCATTCTGTTGGGGAGTTCCAGGTGCAGTTAATTGGGATACAATCCCATTTTGAGTTAAGTAATCCTTGAAATCCCCAAGAAGGTATTCGCCACCACGATCAGATCGAATGGCCTTTATGCGTTTACCTAATTGATTCTTAACTTTAGCCCTAAACTCTTTGAACTTTTCAAAGGCTTCGGACTTCCGTCTCATTAGGTACACATAACCATATTTTGAGTAATCATTGGTAAAAGTGATGAAGTACTCATAACCTCTTTTTGCTTGGGTTGACATAGGACCACATACATCCGTATGAACTAATTCAAGCAATTCTCGGGCTCTTCTACCTTTTGCATTAAAAGGTCGTTTGGTCATTTTGCCATCCAAACAAGATTCACAAACTGGAAATTCATCAAAGTCCAATGGCTTTAAGAGTCCATCTTTGATCAGTCTTTGAATTCTATTTGGATTAATATGACTCAAACGCAAGTGCTAAAGATATGTTTCATTAGTAGAAGGAAACTTTCTCTTTAATGATTTTACATGAGAGTTATGATCTAATTCAAAATTATAAAATTTATGCTTATCAAGAGTTAAAATATAAAGACCATCCACAATATTGCCAGAACAGATAAACACTTTATCCTTCTTTATTACAACATTATCTTTTAGGATAACATAATATCCATGTTTACCTAAATAAGTTGCAGAAATTAAATTCTTACGAACATTAGGTACATACAAACAGTCTTCCAATATAAAAACTCTAGATTCAAAACATAAATTAAACACTCCAATAGCTACAACTAGAATCCTGCTTCCATCAGCCAAGGTAAGAAACATTTCCCTTTCATTCAGCTTTCTGGTCTCCTGAAACTCCTGCAAGGATTTGCAGATATGATTAGTACAACCTGAATCCACACACCAGGAATCTGTGGGATTTTGTACCAAACATGTTTCAAGAAGGAATGTACTGTTCATACCTTTATTCTTGGCAGCCTTAAATATTGGACAATTCTTCTTCCAATGTCCTTTCTCACTACAATGGAAACACTTTCCTTTGGTTTTTTTTCCTTTGTTGGCAACTCCTAAAGCAACTTGTTTACCATCTTTCTTGGAGAAGTCCTTCTTCTTCTTCTTCTTACCCTTGCCTTTCGACTTAGGTTGAGAAGTAGAAGCTTCAGCCATATTAGCATCAACACTAGAAGTACCAAGGATGCCTTCCGCCGCTACCAACTCATTCATCAATTCAGACAATGTATAAATCTTTTTGTTCATATTATAGTTAAGTCTGAATTCCTTGAATCATTCTGGTAGTGACTGGAGTATCATATCCACTTAGGATTCTCCATCAATATCGGCACCTAAAACTTCCAATGTATTCAGATTAGAGATCATCCTAAGACAATGCTCCCTCACTGAAGTACCTTCAGCCATTTTGGTATTATAAATCTGCCTCATAGTTTCTTGCCTTGTAGAACGGCCTTGCTCACCAAACATCTCATTCAGACTTAGCATTATGTCCGAAGCTAGTTCTACATCCTGCATTTGATGTTGTAGAACATTTGAAATAGATGCTAGGATATAGCACTTAGCTATCTCATTAGATTTTTGCCAACAATCATATCGCTGTTTTTCCTCAAGAGGAGCATCTAATGATGGAAAGCTAGGACATGGTCGAGTATGCACATATTTGTGCTCTTCAGCAGTAAGAACAATGTCCAAATTTCTTTTCCAGTCAACATAGTTGGATCCAGTTAGTTTATTTTGATTAAAAATAGCAACAAATGGGCTAAATGATGCCATGATTTTAAATCTGAAAATAACAAACATGAATATAATAAGTAAACTAGACATTATTAATTTAGCATATAAGTATATAATATGGAACCTTATAAAACCATAAAATAATATATGCAACGACAACTCAATCCATGTCTATAATTCCTTGGTAGCAAGTTTATTATAAACACATTAATTGATTGAGAACTATTCTCATTATTAGTGCTATCATGATAACTCTTATCATACACTAATAATATGCCATATTAGCCTTAGCCTCTAAGTAATAATGACATAGCTCATTTGGGAGGTTAACATTACACTTAGTCTAGTGTACACTATTATCTAGAATCATGTGTAGCCACATTTTATCTCCCTTATAATGTTTAAACGTGTAGTACAATGGAACAAAACACCCTCCTTTGGGATCGCGAGACATATACGCCAAGACGAGGTGCTTGTCCACACTACTTTAAACAGGTTAGTTCAATTTTGTAGTACTATGAAGTAAACACCCTCCTTTGGGATCGCAAGGCATATACACCAAGACGAGGTGCTTACCCACACTACTATAAACCAATAATGGAGGCCATGAGATCCAACCTTTGTATCTCTCTCCCACTAGATATTTTAAATTAAAGGTTTTTAAGATCAAGAACCATAATAATGCTAGAAACCCTTGAAAACATAATCCTAATCTCATTAGGAATAAATTTCATTAAAGTATTTTAACAGGAAACCAAAATACGTTATTCTAGCATTAATATACTGTTTGACTATAAATATATGATGCAAGGCAAGCAACAATATGATGAATCCTTTATAAACAATTTACATGTAAACCCACATATTTTATATATAAAATATAATATACAGATTGTACAACCAAGGCAAATATTACATGCTTATAAGATGGCCGTCAAGAACTTGCATATAAACCCATATATATATAATTGAAAGCATGTTAATGGTGGAATGAAAATGCCACATGGGTCCACGAAACCATGCAAGATCAAAAGCCTTATAATAATCAAACCATGCAAGCCTTATATTTATATTTATATCCAAGCGGTGCAAAGCATCATTCACACACTTGACAGTTACATTCAATAGTCAATAACTATATCCATTCCAAGAAAACAAGAGACCGACACATCAAACTCAATCAATGTATTATAGGTTTATGTGTTTGTCTCTAATACAAAGACTATTGTGTTCATGTCAATGGCATTGGGAACGGTTATCAAACAAAATTCAACTGTCAATTATAACCAACCAATGCAAAACCAAATACTCATGCTTTGACCGATATACGAGTTTTATGTAAGAAACTTTACTTGGCAAAAAAATTTAAATCACCAAGAAAACTACTTTCTCTGATTCTAAAATCTCAATCACATGTTATACAAACATGAAATGAAAACCTAGTTCTGATACCAATTGTTGGAAAATTTGGTTTTGTATCTCATACAAAACACACAGCGGAAACAACAAACATGGATCTATTTCATTCATGATTGATAACATGCACTATGTAAATTTTAGAATTTAAGAACAAGATAGCGTACCTTGGTGCGGTGAAATTCAAAACAAAAGATTAGAAGTACTTGAGAACATTTTTAATCTTCACTCCAATTCCACTTTACTCCCAAGAAGTGTGGTCTCTCAATTAGTTTCCAAGGGAGAATAATTGAGTGGCTTCACTCACACAGACACACCATTTCACAATGATGTCTCTCTTTCTCTAATAAAAAATTTTGTATGTCTCTCCCTTTATAACTAACTGATTATCTAATTGGGCTGGTCTATTAGGCCTAACACTTTAAATAAGCCTTTCCAATTGGGCTTTAGTGTGTGGCTTGGAGCGGGACCAAAAGGGACCAATAAGACATTAGCTCCAATGGACTTTGGGCTTTTTTGTCAATTCTTGACAAGTCCAAAGTTACCATTAATTATATTTAATACCACTATATAAATATAATTGCACTCTAGGTCTTATTAATAAATTATATCCCAAGACTTTATTATACGTGCAACCCCTTCATAAAATATTTGTAGTAATACAAAGTCATGAATGTAGACTGCCATTTTGAATATTACTACATCTTAATTCTTGAGTACCCGGTTTAATCCTTTAAGTTATTCATCATATATTTATGAAATCCAATTTCATAAATATATACTTTAGTAACTCCTTACTAAAGTGGGTTACTAAAGTGGTTAGGCCTAACACTCTAAATAAGAGACCCATTAAACTTATCGCAAGTGAATATTTTATATCTCCGTTAAGAGATTATGAATTCCATCTTGAGAATATATGTTACGTCAATACTAAATGTGGCTGCCCAACATACTGAGATTTTGACCATTACTTTAGATCTCACTCTTGATATATCAAAACAACCTACACTTCATGATCACATCCATTATTCTCTCAGGATTAAGAGTTTATGTAAATAGAAGTCGTGAGATTTATTATTCATTTGACAGTCGTTATGAGAATAATAAATCTCACAGCGATCCAGTTCAATATGTCTTAACTCTTAAAACATATCAACACATTAACTAGAAGTCTTCACTTCTGTTAACAATAGTCTGTATATTGATGTGTATAAAACAATGTACAAAAGAGAGCCTTATATAGGCTAGGTACAAAAGAGAGCCTTATATAGGCTAGGTATGTGTGTAGTACAAGTAACATGAGTGCAGTACAAGTAATATACTGGGCTAAGCCCAATGAGCTAATCTAGCCTAATCTATACACTAACAACTTCCATGATCAAGACAAATCATCTTAGTTGATATGTTATAGTTTTCGCAGATGAAATGCCCAATTTCATCATCGACTACGAACTAAAATTCTGAGTTTATAAAGAACTTGTGACTTATATCTTCTGTGACTAAATCACATAAATCACATACTATGTATCTCATGGACTATATGATAATGTCCGAATATTCATGTTACCATTATTTCAGATAATAATAAAACAAATTTATTAATCACAATATTAAGTCATACATAATGTCATACATAGCATCATACAATAGGATTTAAGGGCACTAATCCTAATAGTTAATACATAGGGAAATCACTTGATCCAAAAGGTTAAGCTATTAAGCACTCACTCTTGTCAATTGTATTTCATGTGAGATTTTGACACTTAACTAACCACACCACTTACTTGTGAATATTCCTACAAGGTAATATTCTTCATTCATCAAATTATAAGTGGCGAAAATCACATTTTCGTCCCTATATTTTCAAGCGATTCCCACTTTGGTCCCTAGATTTTATTTTCACCGCTTTTAGTCCCTATCCTGAAAAACGCTTCTCGTTTTGGTCCCTGCCGTTACATCAGAGACGGAAAATGCACACGTGGCAAACGGAGTGCACAGTTGGCACACTAAAAGCTGACGTGGCCATTAAAATAATAATAAAAAATGCCACGTTAGCATCTAAATTAAAAAAAATTAATTTTTTAATTTTAACTAAATAAAAAAATTAAAAACAGAATTAAAAACTAAAATTCATGTGTATTGAGATCTAAGTGTGTCTTGAATAAGAACTCCAAGAACACAAATCCAGATCCAAGAACACAAACCCAGAAATTAAAAAAAAAAAAAAAAAAAAAAAAAAAACCCAGTAAATCTTTGTCCCTGAGAAACTTTCTCCTATCCCTCAGATCTGAAAATTTTCGTTTCCTTCTTCCAATTTTGCCCTCCGAAATTCCGGCCGAAATGAACGACTTCGAGGGCCTATTAGCCTCCGATTTCGGCTTCAAACCCCAAGGCAAATCGGCTCCGATGGCCGGTTCCAAATCCACCTCCATCGTCAGAGGATCATCAACGCGTCCTCGCTCCTCCTCCAATTCCTTTGAAGATCGCGATTCTCTCTTCACCACTGCCAACCCACAGCAGAAATCCCAAGATTTTGGTTCCAGATTCGGCGATCTCTTTGGCTCCGCTCGCTACGCCTCCTCCACCTATCTACGACAAGCCGGTTTACGATGATGACATTTTCGACGGCGTCCCCTGGCTCAAGAGCTCGGCGGCTAACGTTAAAAACCCAGATCTTTTTTTTTTTTTTTTTTTTTTTTTTTAATTTCTGGGTTTGCTAACGTTATTTAATAACGTTATTTATTGAAACTTAAATTTTAATGTAATCTTATTAAATAACGTTTTTTCATCTTCTTAGTTTGCTAACGTTAAAAACCCAGATCTTTCATCTTCTCAGAGGCAAAGATTTACTGGTATTTTTTTTTTTTTTTTTTTTTTTTTAATTTCTGGGTTTGTATTCTTGGATTTGGGTTTGTGTTCTTGGAGTTCTTATTCAAGACACACTTAGATCTCAATTCACATGAATTTTAGTTTTTAATTCTGTTTTTAATTTTTTTATTTAGTTAAAATTAAAAAAATTAATATTTTTTTAATTTAGATGCTGACGTGGCATTTTTTATTATTATTTTAATGACCACGTCAGCTTTTAGTGTGCCAACTGTGCACTCCGTTTGCCATGTGTGCATTTTCCGTCTCTGATGTAACGGCAGGGACCAAAATGAGAAGCGTTTTTCAGGATAGGGACTAAAAGCGGTGAAAATAAAATCTAGGGACCAAAGTGGGAATCGCCTGAAAATATAGGGACGAAAATGTGATTTTCGCCTTTTTTTTTCATTTAACATTAGATTGCTAAGGATTTCGTTAGTTGCCTAGTTTCAAAACAAAGTGGAAAAGTAGCATCTTGAGTTTTTAAAACTCGAGTTTAGGGTAGAATCGAGTTTCTAATACTCGAGATCCTGAGCTACTAAACATTTGACGTGGAATTTTTTCCACGTGGAGACACGTGGAATCGAGTTTCTAATACTCGATTTGTGATCATATTTCAAGCACAGGCTCAACTTTTATTTCAAACTCTCACTCTCACTTCTCATTCTCACTTAAGCATCTAGAACACTTCACTCTCCTTCACACCCAAACATACAAACCCCAAACCCTCACTCCATTGGAGACAAGCGCATCTCATCGGCGGCAGAAAACCCATCGGCGGAGGAAAACTCTCGTCTCCTCTCATCGATGACCTCTCACTCGAGTTTTATAGCCTCGATTCCACTAGGAATTTTTTTCCCCTTAATTTCCACATGCCCCCAAACTAGATACATAAACACTTAGGTTCTTTTTTGACATGCAGGCAGCACCAGAACCACACAAAAGTAGCAAACCAAAAACAGGAAAATAGTGCAGATATATTTCAACAACAATTCTTGAAAGATAAACAATATTTTTCATTCTTCATATTCATGCATTGAGTCATCATTGATGAATCCTCATTCCAATTTTTTTTAATGACCATTACCAAAAGATTGGGCACCTACCTGATTTTATTCTGGTAGAAATCGAGTCTTGCAGACTCGAGATTAGTGAGGCGCCAATTCGTTGTGGTAGTGTGGTGTGTTTTTTGACTCTATTTAATAAGAAATCGAGTTTTGGAAACTCAAGACATAACTCGAGTCTTGTAGACTTGAGATCCATGTGGCATAAAACTGCCACATCCTCAAGGGAAACTTGAGTCTTGTAGACTCGAGATTGATACTGAACTCGAGATTTGGACACTCGAGATGCTACTTTCAAAAATCTTTCAACTCACACGCTAACTTATAATATTCTTGCCCACCACTATGCTAGGGGGCAAATTACCCCCAAATTATAATCATGCTTATAGCTTACTACAACCAGCAAATTTCTTTAATTTGAGCTATTAGTCACAATTCTGAAATCTATAGAACCCTACACGAAAACACCAAAGTAAGATAGCTCAATTTTACCTACATTTCTTGCTACAAGCATTTGACATTAGTATAATTTGGTAATCCATTAACCTTCTTTTAGCTCCGTTTTCTTGCAACAAACATTCTCAGTAAAATATTTTGAAGTGTTTGGCGTGACATTTAAAATTTTTCAAGCATAAACCACCAAAATCGATGGCTTAGCCAATGAAGCCACCAATGTTGGAGGTCTGTGACCAGAGTGTCAACACGTCCACTAGACTAGCATCACTTGCCACTAGACTGACAGCTCAGCCACCAAAGCCATCAATGTTGAAGGTTTGATGACCAGACCACTGGTTTGGTAGCTCTGTCGATCAATCTAGCAGCTCTAATCTAGCAGCTCCGACTACTAAATTGCTGGCATCGGCAACCTAGCCACCAGATGGGAGAGGAAGAGCCAATGTATGTTTTTGTAAAATGTTTTACCAAGTTTTTAAAGGTAAACCGTTTTACCACAATTTACAAAGAATTTTACAATAAACTTGAAAATATTTTCAAATTTGACCACATTTACAATGAAACAAACAGAGTGAGAGGCGACAAGATAGGGGGGAAAAGATCAATTGACTTCAATGAAAATGGTTGATTAAACTTAAATACAAATTAGTTTCAGCAAATTGGGCATTTGGTCTAGTGGTATGATTCTTGCTTTGAGTGCGAGAGGTCCAGAGATTGATTCTCGGAATACCCCATTCATGTTCTTTACTAATAATTTTTTCCAATTCAGATTTTAATATTGCTGAAAAATAAACTGAACAAAGTCAAGTCAATAACTTCAATTATCAACTCACTGCCCACACATGCAAAAAATTCAGTTCTTTCTCGGCTGATGGCATTTTGTGGTGATTGGCATTTCACCTAATTGTCCTCCTCACCTCAATATTCTAGATTTAAGCCAGTTACTTACAAAAATCAACCACTCACCTGTCTCATCAATTGGTAAGTTGCAAGAAGCCAAAGGTTTTAAATTTTGTACACTGTGGTGGACAAAGCATAGCATTGCTGCACATCTTGATGTAAAGGTATTTGGAAAGGGCTAAAGAACAACAGAGTTGATGACAGAATCTTCTCTGACACATTAGGAGAGACCCGAAACTGTGTATATATAATATTTGTTCTACAATGGTAAAGATATTTTACAAGGAAAGTTAATTACTACATGGTCAACTATGATTTGAACTTGGACACAATCTGTCATCCATGATTCTTGTATTGACATGTGCAGCTGTATATGGTCTGCAGTTATTGTTGACAAGATTTGTGGGATTGGTAGAAATGTAGAGATAGACTTGTTTGAATTGTGGTACACGTGCTCCTCTGTATGGGCCATGGATGAAGCAACGTTTTATTCCTTATTATGTTGTTCCATCAACTCTGTTGTGTTACGATCCAAGTGTCCTACATGGCTTAAGTGCAAGCTTAACAGAGCACCCTTCCCTTGCAAGTATCAGAGCATCACCACAAATATAAATGGTTCACATAGAAGATGCATCAACGAAACCAAAAGCCATGATAATCTCCTCCAATGGCAAGGAAGAATCAATCCCAGCATTTGCAACTTGGAAACAAAATGACAGACTCATAAGAAGTTTAGATTCCTTACTAAGGGCATCTTATAAGTAATAAGTTTAGATTTCAAACACATTAAAAGAAGAAAAAAAAAAATCAGACTTCAAAAAATGAGAATATCATAGATTAAAACTCTAGTGACTGCAGCAACTACACTGATACCGAATCAAATATGGTAGAAGTGGGCTTTTCAAAAGAAAGGGGATTCTCACATAATGACGATCAAGTACCAGTTGAGGAATATAGATAAGAATAAATTTGGGCCAACCCGCAAGCAAGTTGGAGAAAGCGCTTGATGAGCCCCTCCAAAAAGTAGAGTAGTTCTGGTGCAACCACATATATCCTACAGAAAAGTTTTGCTGTTTCACTGAGTCGGTGCGAACAGGAAAAAACCATTACCTGCAAAAGGGATGGGATCCTATGAAGGAACCCACAGCATGGTTGAAATTCTAGATTTTGTGGAATGTCGTGTTACGCCAGCAATGAAGTTCAAGCCTTTCATCGGATGCATCCTTCCAAGTCCTCATAACACCTTGGTATGATTTCAATATGCAGAATGATTAATATAACATATAAGGACATCACTTGACTCAAAAGCTAAACCTATTAACCACTCACTCGTCTATATCTATATATATCTAAAAGCTAAAGCGTAGCATTTATTATTGCTATGCTCCTGTTGAGCCACATTAGCGGCCACATTATCTACCTATTTCTCATTTCTCTCTACTATTTCCAACCATAACTTCTCTTTTACCTTTTCATCTCTCCACTATTCTTAACCTTAATGTCACTCTTGATTTATCTTTTCCTCTTCCTTTTATTTTGACTCTTCTTATCCCTATTCTATTACTATAAATATGACATTCTCTATATCCCATTCTATACATATTTTCTCACATGAAAAAGGTTATTACTCTCTCTCTCTCTCTCTCAAGTTTTATTTTTGTGTGAATTTTTTATTTTTTGTATCCTTACTTTAGATTGATGTATTTATGTCTTCTTTAGAATTTTACTTTGGGTTGCAATTTGGTTTTGTGTTTTTAAGTTATTGTTGAGGGTCATTTGTTTGGAATTCGAATAGAAAGAAGGTAGCCCAACCTAGCAACACGGGCAGCAGAGGAATGGCAAGCATAGAGTGAAGCCATTAAGCCCAAGCGGCAGGAATAATGGATCATAGGCCCATAACATGAACGAATGGGTCTTAAGGAAGCAAATGGGCCCAAAGGGCCCGGAAAGAGAGAAATGACATCCATGGGCAGTATATGGTATGGAAAAGTGAGAATGGGCTGCGGCAGGCCCAAGACAATGTAAACAAAGAAAGTAGGGGTTGATGGCAAGCCCATGAACCCCAAGGATGAGAATAAAGAAATTGGGTCGGGGAAGCCCAATCAAGTTAGTAAAAGCCCATGGGAATGCAGAGTTAGTAAGTGGGCTGAGGAAGTCTAAAGGAAGTAAATGGGCCGGAAAGACCTAAGGGAAAAACGAAAGGGACACTAGAGCCCATAAGTAAGAACACTAGTGACCATATTAAGCCACTAGGGGAAAGAATGGAACGGTAGGCTTGAAAAGAGGCTCAATAGGAGTAAATCGCCACGGCAGGAAATGCCAAGTAATGTGGTAGGAAGCCAGGGTAATTAAGAAGTGGGCTGAAAGAAATAAGAAGCCCAGTACCAAGTAAAGCCCAGAAAGTAAGGGAGCGGGAAATCAAAGTAGCAGCCCATAAAAGGCAAAGAACAGACGGCAGGCAGTACAGGCAAAGTCTCCAGTCCACGGCGGACGCATGAGCAACAGGCAGACTTCAGATATATACGGACAGAAGGCACGCGCAAGGCCCAGGCACCACCAGCCTGTACCTAGCCAATACGGGACGTGGTGGGGGTCGTGGGTCAAAGGTAAAAGGGCGTGGTTTGGCGGTGGGGAGAGGGGAAAACCTGTTTTAGGGTTCCTGCTCAAGCTCTTTTGGGGGATATGTCCTGCTGGGATGACATACTCCCTAAAAGAGGCAAGTCTGAGTATGAACCACTAGGTACATGCCATGAGGGATAGAGAGAGAAAAAAATAGCACCGCGGCAAGAAGAGGTGCCACGGCAGACTAACATACAAAATAGTTGTCTTTGTCTGGAAGTAGGGAGTGGCTCGCAGACGGAACAGTGATGGTCGGCAAGTACACCCGGGCCAGACAAATGTGGTTAAGGGGTAGAATAGTAAAATCCGGTCACGGCAGGCACTATAAAAGAAAGCCTTTGCCGTGCACAGAACAACAACAGAGGGATATAGAGAGGAAAAAGGAAATACAACACAGAAATCACTACGGAAAGACTAAGAGAGAAAAGGATCAGTGTAAGGAAAGAAAGAAAAGATAAAAAGAGAGAAAGAAATAAACAAGAGTTAGAAGGCATGCACCGATAGGTTTCTTCCCTTCTCTCCCTCTCAAATCCCTACTTTCTTCTGTGAATAATTATCCTAGGCATTATCCATTCAGGTCCACCTTCCTCAAATCCATTAATTTCCATAGCAGGATTCTTTTCCTTGGAGGTTAATTGTATTAAGAGGAGGTGTTCTTCCTCTTGGGCTCTACCCCCGTAGACTAAACTTGATCTAGTTTTTCTTTAAATTTTTTATTAGACCTTATTACCATTTTCTCCTCTTAATTTATTCACAAAAGTCATTAATATTACTGTGATTATGGATTATTTAGTCATTCTCTACTAAAGAAGAGGACATCTGGTCATTCCACAATACTCTGTGTTATTTATTGTATCTGTCTGCCACTATTTATTGTATATGTTTGCCACGAGCTTCTTTGAAACAGCTTTGCCTGTCGTAAGCACTCTCCTAGCAGACGAGGCATAGTTTGTGCACAAGCCGGCTAAATTGAGTTCTAGTTGGACCGGTTTCAACTCCCACAACCCAGAACACTTGGGCCTACTACCACAAAGGGGCAGCCCAGCCCAACACAACACAAAAAAGGCCCCCACATTACAATGGCGACTTCACTGGGGAGTTGAGAAACAAATAAGGACATAAGCCCTCGCAAACAAATGCCTCCAAAGTCCAGGACAACGTGAAATATGAGTGCTGTACCCTCGCAAGCAGAGTCTAGGCCAACGACGCCTAACCAACGGAATGGGGGCTGGACCCCAGCCACCACCAAGAATTCCTACTGACAATGCCAACATTTTTATTGAAGTCTTGCAATCACTACAACATTCGCAACAGCAAATGATGGAAGAAATCCGTAAGCTAAAAGCAAACAAAACAAAAGAAAAAGGGAGCCAACATGACCCGGAGCATGTGGCAGACAAAGAAGAGACACCAGCAGGAGGTGTCCCACAGAATGTGGAGCAACGCTTCATCACTATGGCTGAAGTAGCGGCCCTCCTGGAGCAGGAAAGGGCCAGAGGGCCTAAAGAGAGATTTTACGCACGAAGGCCTCCTTACCCACTAAGGGTACTTAGCAAGCCGTACCCTGAGAGGTACGAGCCACGGGCCTTCGCACAGTACGATAGCAGGAAAGGAAGTGTTGTTGAGCACGTGAGCAAATTCATAGACACTCTTGGCCTTTACGCCGCAGATGAAGACTTGTGTTTTTGGGAGTTTTCTAAATCACTCTGCGACCGAGCATACACCTGGTACATCGGTTTGAAGCCAGGATTGATCCCAACATGGGATGACATGGTGGACGTATTTTGCACCAAGTATTTTCACGGAGAAGAAACAGTAACACTTGCGACTCTGCAAGCAACAAAGCAAAGAAGTGGCGAGGACCTGATGGAATATATCAAAAGGTTCAGGGACATAGCGCTAGATTGTTATGACCATTGTGAAGAAAAAACGTTGGTAGAGATGTGCATGACAAACATGATCAGGGAATACAGGGCAGTTCTCGAAAATTTGGAGATTTCTCAATTTGCACAATTGCTGCAGAAAGCCAGAAAGACTGCCCAGTCCGTAAAGCCAAGTTCGGACAAGAGAAACGCCCCGCAGGCAATGGCAATGTCCACTGGCGAGTGGAGAAGGAAGACTGAGGAGAAGGAATACGATACTCCCCCACCCATACCGTGTACTCCTAAGGAGTAAGACATACTGCTAGACAAGTGGATAGTAGACGGAGTTTTCAAACCAAATCAAGTTACTAGAGAACCCACTAAAGAGGAGTGGAGGGACCCACGCTTCTGCCGTTTGCACAACTACGTGCAACATCCTACTGCAGAATGTTGGGCGCTCTGCAGACTGGCGAACCACAGGATCAAAGAAGGGACTCTAGAGTTGTCCCAACAAGAGGTTCAAAGAAATCCTCTCCCAAACCACAAGGGGAAGGGTGTAGCGGCAGTAGTAATTTGTGCAGATCCAGGGAAGGATGAAGAAGAGAATCCAACCCTGCCTGCTGTAGCAATTACCACCTTACATCAGAGCTCAAAATTCAAAAATTTGTTTGACCAGTTGGGATTCACAACAAAGGAAAGGAAAGTAGCCACGGAGGCCTTAGTGAGCATCGCCTCTAGGGCAGGAGTAGAATGCTTATTGGCAAAAATATAGGAGGACATAGCTCTCTTACAGGAGTCAACTGAGATCACTTTTAGTAATGAGGATATGGAAGTAGGGTATCCAGACCACAGAAGGCCCCTCTACCTGGCAGAGTCCATAAATCAAATCCCCATAAAGAGGGCCTTAGTAGACACAGGTGCTTCCGTGAACCTCATTCCATTAAGCACTCTGCAAGCCGCAGGAATTTCAGAAAGAAAAATTCAAGGATGCCCAATGGAAGTAACAGGATTTGGCGGAAGAGGAGAGTATATCGCAGGCCATATCCAGCTGTGGTTAAAAGTGGGACCCATAACTTTTTTAGCTCGGTTCCACGTGGTGAAAACAGAGGTCTCGTACCACGTGCTTTTGGGGAGACCGTGGTTGCATAAACACCGGCTAGTTCCTTCCACATACCACCAATGTATGAAGGGAAGGATGAATGGCAGGATGATACGCATAGCAGCGAACCACTCACCATTCAAGCAGGCAGAGGCTCATCTAGTGGAAACCATGTTCTATGACCAATGGGCCCCATCCAGAGAAAGCTCAGTATCAAGACCACAAGGTACCTTCGTACCTAGGTGGGAGACATCTAGGATGATCCGGAGTCTGATATGAGGGAGTTGTTGGCACGAAAAAAGGAAGAGGAAGGAAGCGCCTGCTGCAGGACCAGACGATACACCGCATTGTGTTAGGACCCGAGGTCCTGATGGCAGGATCGTGTACAGATTTTGAAGGTGCGCGGGGCCCACGAGTGAAGCACAGGAGGGCCCTACCCAAGAGTGGCAGCACGAGAATTTGGCGTGTTGCTTGGTTCAAGAAAGTTCAGAGGAAGAAAGCAATAGAAAGGAGAATGAATAAGTTGTGGCAAAAAAAAGAAGTATAGGTTACGGCAGAAGAAGAAATGGAGGAAGTTGACCTGGGGTCTGCTTCGCAAGGGCTGAGGCCCATCTCAATTAGTGCAAGTTTGATAGAAAAAGAAAAATCGAAACTGACACTGCTGTTGAAAGAATTCAAAGATGTCTTCGCATGGGACTACAGTGAGATGCCAGGGTTAGACCCCGAGCTAGTTGCACATACACTAAATGTGGACCCAGAGGCCAGGCCAGGCCAGTGGCCTAGCCTGCTAGGATATTTCACAAGGAAATAGAAGGGAAAATAGTCAAAGAAGTGCAGAAATTGCTAGCCGCAGGATTCATCAAGCCTATTCAACACCCTCGCTGGCTATCCAACATAGTGCCGGTGAAGAAGAAGAACGGCCAGATAACATGTTGTGTAGACTTCAGAAATCTCAACAAAGCCTGTCTAAAGAACGAGTTCCCATTGCCAAATATGGATTTACTGGTAGATTCTGCGACAGGAAGTGCCATGTTCTTGTTCATGGATGGTTTCAGTGGGTATAACCAGATCAAAATGGCACCAAAGGATGCGGAGAAAACTGCTTTCAGAACACCCATGGGAAATTTCTACTACACTGTGATGCCCTTTGGGTTGAAAAACGCAGGTGCAACTTATCAACGAGCAATGACGGTTATATTTCACAATATGATGCATCAGGAGTTAGAAGACTATGTGGACGACATAGTGGTTAAGTCAAAAAAGAGAGAGGAACACTTCTATGTGTTGAAAAAGGTGTTCGAAAGATGCAGGACCTTCAAATTAAGGATGGACCCTCTCAAATGCGCATTTGGGGTGTCCTCTAGGAAATTCTTGGGTTTCTTCGTTCATAGCAGAGGAATAGATGTGGACCCAGCCAAAGCCACAGCCATAGCAACTATGAGACCTCTAGCCACGGTAAAGGAGCTAAAGAGTTTCTTAGGGAAAGTCTCGTACATCCGGAGATTCATCCCTGGATTAGCATCAATCACCTCTGCTTTCACCAAGTTGCTCAGGAAAGGGCAAAGTTTCGAATGGGAAGAAGCACAGCAGACGGCCTTCAAAAGGTTACAGCAGATCATGATGAACCTTCCTACAGTACAGACCCCAGTGACAAAAAACCATTGCTACTCTACATGGCTACCAATGCGTATGCCATTGGTGCATTAATCGCCCAAGAAGATGAAGGCGGCGTGGAGCAACTAGTATACTACATCAGCCGCGCCTTAAAGGATGCAGAAACTCGTTACCCGAGGGCAGAAAGGGCATATTTGGCTATTGTGTATGCCTCGCAGAGGTTATGTCATTACTTCTTGGCCTACGAAGTATTGCTGATGACCAAGTCCTATGCAATCAAAGCTTTGTTACAGCAGCCAATCCTCTCTGGCAGGATAGCCCAGTGGCTGTTATAATTGTCACAATACGACTTGAGAATGGGGGTGCCTCGGGCGGTGAAAAGCCAGGCTATAGCAGACTTATTGGCACAGTTTCCAGGAGAGGAAGAATTCCCGTTGGGCGATGAAGTTTTAGGGGAAGTAGCTACGGCAGAAGAGGTCAGAGAACAATGGGTAATGAAATTTGATGGGTCTTCTACTGCCCAGTCTGGAGGAGTGGAGGTAGTTCTGTACCATGAAGAAGATAAGGCAATAGCATTATCATTTAAGCTGGAATTCCCCTGTTCAAACAACATGGCAGAATACGAAGCCTACCTAACCGGGCTGGCCATAGCTCTCGAAATGGGAGTCAAACACTTAAGGGTATTGGGCGATTCGAATTTGGTGGTCTGCCAGGCCAACGGGAGCTTCTCCTTAAAAGAACCCAGCCTAGCCCCATACAGAGCAATGACCTAGAAGATGGAAGAAAAATTTTCGACTTTTGAAATAGAGCACACTCCAAGGAATGAAAATCGGTTTGCAGATGCGTTAGCCGCACTAGACTCACAAATAATGTTCAAAGGTGATGGCACTAGAGTAGAGGTCAGCAAGAGGAGAGAATCAATAATTGAGGCGTTGAAAGAAAGATTCTGGGAGGAATAGTGCGACGGAGATTGGCGGACTCCCATAAGGGAAGTTTTGATGAAGGAAGAAGACGCCGCAGGACTGAAAATGCTAAAAGACTACACCCTGGTGAAAGGGGGATTGTATCGCAGGATGCCAGGTGGAGTCTTGTCCAGATGTGTGGGGCAAGAGGAGGCCTAGAGAAAGTTGAAAGAAATACATGACAAGACTTGCGGATCCTGCGGGGAAGTCAGCCTTTACCGCAAACTTCAAAGAGCAGGCTTCTTTTGGCCAAATATGGGTAAAGATGCAGACCAAGTCCAAACTCAGTGTGGGACCTGCCAACTTGCGACAGATAGGGAGGAAAGTTACACCGTGTTCATCAGCGAAGACTGGAGAAACCCATTCATACAGTACTTGACAGAAGGCATCCTGCCGCAAAAGCACAGCGAAAAATATAAACTTAAGAGGTTGGCAACGCGCTACTTCGTGCACAATATGGTCCTTTTCTAAAAGGAGTATGATGGGGACCCTTTAAGGTGCCTGAGCCATAAAGAAACAAGATAAATGATGAAGGAAGTGCACTCAGGAGAGTGCGGGGAGCATTAGGGAAAGAAGAGGCTTTACAGGTGCCTGCTGCAAATGGGCTACTACTGGCCTACCATGAAAAAGGATACGGCAGAATTTGTGAAGAAGTGCCACAGTTGCCAAGTATAGGCCAATTTGATTCATACCCATCCGCAGAATTTGCACAGCATGGTGACCCCATGACCCTTCCACACTTGGGGGCTTGATTTGGCAGGACCAGTTAACTCGCTGTCACGAGGATACATATGGATATTAGTGGCTACAGAATATTTTACTAAGTGGGCAGAGGCAGTGTCACTTCGTAAAGCCACGGGAGGAGCAGTGACAAACTTTATCAAGGAAAACATAATTGTGAGGTTTGGGGTACCCCACAGGATCATCAGTGACAACGGCACACCTTTTGTCAACAATGAGGTGAGAAAGATGCTAGAGTTCTACCAAGTTAAGCACCACCGATCATCACCTTATTATCCTCAAGGAAATGGGCAAGTAGAGGCAATGAACAAAACTCTTCTAAAGATTATCAGTAAAATGAGCCAGGAGTATACGGGAGGATGGGCAATGCACCTGCCAGACGCTCTTTGGGCTTATAGAAATTCGCCTAAGTTAGCCACAGGTTTTTCACCTTTTTCCTTGGTCTATGCAATTGAAGTGGTGAGCCTAGCAGAGATAATGACCCCATCCCTGAGAGTCATGTAGATGCAAGAAAAAGAAAGGGAAGAAGAAGTCTTTGCGGCAGAAAGGTTTGAATACCTAGAAGGACTTGATGAGAAAAGAGAAAAGGCCCAGGAACGCAGCCGCAGATTTAGGCAAAGAATGGCTGAGGCCTACGGAAGGATGACTAAAGAAAGGGTGTTTGTGGAAGGACAACTTGTCCTGAAAGTGGCAGACTATGTTAGAAGAGGCCTGGCAGGACCATCTAAGTTTGCACCGAAGTGGGAAGGACCCCTTGTGATAAGGGAAGCACACCCGAGTGGGTATTACCGTTTGACTCAAATGAATGGCAGAGACCTAATGGATCCCATCAATGGGAAATGGTTAAGCATTATTATGCCTAAGGAGAAAAACTCATGTGATTGTCCCCTACCTTTGTTTTGTTAAAAAATCTTTATGTTTCCTTTACCTTTTCCATCTTTCAAGTGACTGTGTCACAAGAAAATTTCTTTTTGTAACTCGCTTTAATGAAGATGTAATGAAAAGCACGAAGTATTATCATCATATGTCATAGCAAAAGCGAAAGATAGTAGCAAAGTGTAGCATCATAAGTTACAAACCCCAAACTGTGGCAAACTAGCCAAGTAGGCGCTATAGGAAACATAATGTACTAGATAAAGTAATAAGGCAAAAGAGACAACAAAACAAAGAAGAAATTGCAACATCATCAATGGAGTCCAGAAATGAGTGGCTGATCTCCAAAACGACCGGACCCGCTAATGCTGGAAAGAAGATGCTCGCGACGGCCCTCCAAGTCTGCCACCTCATTTCTCAGAACCTCAAGGCGCGAGTCAATAGCATCAACAGTAGGCTGGACTCTCATCATGAAAACGGCCCGGGCAATCTCTTGAAGGTGATCCAATATAAACTCCACAGCAAAACCAACGTTGACAAGCTCCTGCACCGCAGCCTTCCACTGCAGGATCCTCTTGGTGGAGACGGTGTCAACAAAGCTGTGCTCAATATCGTTCAACACACTCCCCAACATCCTCAAGAAATGCTCTCTGGCGGAGCGACCAAGTCGGAATCCATGCATGAAGTCCCCATGGTTGCTATAAACCGTCATCAAGTGAGAAGCGCAGTCCTCAGGGATTCTGAAGCCATGGAAGTCTATATAAGGAGGTCCGGAGCCCCAGAAATCCGCAGGTCCAAGATCATTGACTTCAGGTTGGTCAAAGTGCGCAAAAAAGGCTGCGGCCTCGCTCACGAGATCTAGAATGGTGGCGGAACTACCGCCCACTTCAAACTGAGAAGGCATCGTAGGAAGTGGACCTGTCAAAAAAAAAAAAAAAAAAAAAAGCACAAGGCATGAAATGAGAAAACTTGGTGAAAAGGGGAGAGATAAAACCCACAAGAAGAAATGAAGAAAGAAATAAGGGAGAAGAAAGTTCACCAGGGCCAGTGATAGTGGGGGCTGTGGGAGAAACGGAGACAGGCATAGAAGGAACGGTAGAAACAGACGTTGTAAACACGGCAGAAACTGGTACAGAACATACGGCAGGAATGGGTGCTATGGGTGCGGCAGGAGTAGCTGCTGCAGACACCCTTACGTCTGCTGCAATTCCTAACCCCTCAAAAGTCTCTGGAAACAGAGAAACAGACATGCAAATGAGAGGGGAAGACTGGATTTAACAAAAACAGGGAGAAAATAGGGAGGAAGGCACATACCCATGAATTCAGTCTCGGGCGGAGCGCTCCCTTCTTCCTCGGATTCAGAAATCCTCCTCACTAGGACGAGCTCATCATCAGGATCCTCTAGAATGTCCTCAGACTCCTTAGAGGACAAATCAACATGAGGCCCACGAGTAGCAGAAATGGGAATGGAGGAAGGAGTAACTACCAGAGAGGAGCCATCCCTCACAGCCTGGGATAGAGCTGTAAAGGGGTCACCGGTGGAAACGAGGAGGGGCTTGACAGGGGTAGCCTCGGGTTGAGTAGTAGCAGGAGGAGTGACAGCCTTTTCAGGAGCAGATGTCTTAGCAGGAACAGGGGTGTCCTCACTAACTTCCCTGATATGAGTACCCTCGTCAATGGGTACCGGCCCAGTGGGAGAGGTAGGAGCTTCACCAGAAAAGCCCTCCATAGGTGTGCCCGTGGAGACAGAAATCTCCTCAGCTGTAGAAAGGGGCTCGGGCTGATCCTGGAAGGCAAAAGAAAAAATATATATATATATATACATATGTGGCAAAGAATAAAGGAACCCACGGTTGATCAAGACAAATGAAGACACGTGGCAGGTGAAATATGTGTAAAAAGAAAAAAAAAAAAAAAAAAAAAAGAGGAAAGAAGAGGGGAAGGGAGATTACCTCAAATTCAGGCTTATCAAGCTCAATGGGATAGGTGGCTGACATATCCTCCTTATGCTTAGACTGCAAAGGAAAAAGGGGAACAAGAGACAACGATAGAAGAAAGAAGTCAGTAGGCATGACATGAGCTAGCCACAAGGAAGTTAAAGTCAAATCACAGAAGATAAGGCAAAATTTTCTAACATGACGTACCCTTCGCTCAGCGGCAGACGCAGGATGGGGAGTTGTCTTTCTCTTACTACCCCGTGTCCTGCTGGAGAGGGGAGCATCTATGGCTAGCTGTGGAGCAGCAGGCTTGGGCTTGCTTGCGGACTTGAGCTTAGTAGGAGCCTTCTTGATCGGCGCAGGAATATTGGTTACCTTAACTTTCTTCTCCCAACCCGGGGGAAAATCACCCGTGAGCCAACACCATCCTTTCTTCTCCTCATCCCACTCGAAGATGGCAAAACGGCTTTGTTTCCTGGCATAGGCTAAAACGGACTTGGAAGGTAGGAGCAACCGAGGGTTAGGTGAGACGAGTATGCTAAGCCCATCAGGAGGGTTAAGGGAGAAGCCATGACTACCTGCCAACTCTTGTCCAAACGAGGTCATCACAGCCTGCCAATAGCCATGCATGGCAGGAGTGCAAAGACCCTCCCTCAATGAGCCAGGAACTGTAACCGCACTGAAATGCTGTCTCCAAAAGTCGAAGGCAGTGTGTCGCAGGAAAGGCCGAACTGAAGTAGGAGCCTCCATGAGATAGGAAAGGTCGTCAGGAATGTCCTGATCTAGCCCAAACTACCTTCTTACCCGGTTGGCAGATTAATGAACAAATTTGATGCCTTCATCGGCCAAGTAAGGCAACCATCCGATATTGGTGGCCGCCAAAATGGTGATCCCTATCTCATCGAAATTTGCCAAAGGAGTGGTGGTCCCAATGGTATCAGTAAACATACCCATAGCAGAATCAATACATGTATAACCCTTACCTAAGTTTCTATAAGCTCTCCAAGTAAAACCGGTACCTCTATCAAAAGACTCAACAACTAAATGATCAATGGGCTTCAGGCCAGACCAACGAAAAGCCAAAGGAAAATCGGACTCAAACCTACCGCAAAAGTCAGTGATCACTTTCGGACATGATTGGTACTTTTCTTTCGCGAAATGGACAGGCCTACATTTCGTCAAGTATTGAGCGTAGCGCTCAAACAACAATTGCTGCAGGATGGTGCTGTGAACATAGGAAGTGACTATGTGGCAGGAGCTCGCCTGGCTCTCGTCACTCCGCAGGATATCCAGTTGAACATACAAATACCCCAAAAATATGGGGGCCAGCAGCAGGCTCACCCCGGCAGATATTTTGATAGCCAAGCAGAAATACAAAGGCTTGATGGCGTAGTGGGGGTGGGAGCCGAAGACGAACTTGCAAAGCCAAAATGCAACAAAAGCCGCGCGATGGGCGGCAACAGAGAATTTGGAGGAAGAACTAACCCAGTACGATAACTTGGCATTCCCGACCATTCTCTTTCTCAACTCAGTCTCGATGGCTTCTTCCTTTGGAGAAAGCTCTATGGTGGCAGGATCTACATCGCCAAGGATTGGCAGGAGTAGTTGGTTGGCCACATCCTCAAGGGTCACGGTTAGTTTGCCGCAGGAGAAGAAGAATGTGTGGGTTGTGGCGCACCACCTGCGAACCAAGTGACGGAGGTTGTGGAGGTCTCGGAAATTGGAAAGACTTCGGGATAAAACAATGGCCTTCAGAACACTGGCCCGCTGTAGCAAGCCCATAAAGACTATATCGGATAACTCCCTGTTAACCCACTCCTTCCAACCCAAGGCCGTGCCCGATCCAAACTCGAAATGAATCGGCACGGGAAGAGAAATGCCCTGATGGATAACCAAATCGGAGATGGAGGAAGACACCGGGGCCCAAGAAATGTCGGGGTTTCACCAGCAAAGAGCAAGCCACACGCAACTCGGCGGCGGCGGCGTGTAGTCACCAGGAACCTCGGGGAAATGAGGATAAGCATTATACCAAGGGTCAATCAGAGGGGCGCACTCACTGTCTGGGTCGTGCGGCGCCTCTTCCTCATCAGAACGATCAGATTCGGAGTACATGACCTCCTTACCCATCTCTTGTCCGGCAGAAGAATCGAAAATGGTCACTTTCCCTTTGCGGTGAGAAGAACCTTGACTTTTCACCGGCGCCATTGTATGAAGGTTCGATCGGAGTAAAATGGATATGGGTATTCAAAGAGAAGAAGACGGTAAAGGAAAGGGGATGGATACAATGTTTTGGAAAAGAAGGAAGTTGTGTTTGGATTTCAAGGGGTCTCTCTTCTTAAATACTTGAGTCATTAATACCGGCCTGAAGGGAGGCGACTGGTCAGCCATCAAAAGAAGAATGAAATTAATGAAGCAGCGGTTATGTCTTAAGATAACTGCCGTTTTGGGAAATTCGAAGAGTCACTACTGTTCACGACAGGAAAAGAAAAAATATATATATATGAGAAGGGGTCCATAGTTTAAAAAGCCCGCGAAGAAAAGGAAAGAAGGGAAACAGAAAGGACAGGAAGATCTTTTATTCACATATGGACCGCAGGAACGCTCCATATGTTCAGGGGGCTAAATGTTGAGGGTCATTTGTTTGGAATTCGAATAGAAAGAAGGCAGCCCAACCCAGCAACACGGGCAGCAGAGGAATGGCAAGCATAGAGTGAAGCCATTAAGCCCAAGTGGCAGGAATAATGGATCACAGGCCCATAACATGAACGAATGGGTCTTGAGGAAGCAAATGGGCCCAAAGGGCCCGGAAAGAGAGAAATGGCACCCATGGGCAGTATATGGTATGGAAAAGTGAGAATGGGCCGCGGCAGGCCCAAGGCAATGTAAACAAAGAAAGTAGGGGTTGATGGCAAGCCCATGAACCTCAAGCATGAGAATAAGAAAATTGGACCGGGGAAGCCCAATCAAGTTAGTAAAAGCCCATGGGAATGCAGAGTTAGTAAGTGGGCTGAGGAAGTCCAAAGGAAGTAGATGGGCTGGAAAGGCCCAAGGGAAAAACGAAAGGGACACTAGAGCCCATAAGTAAGAATACCAGTGGCCATATTAAGCCACTGGGGGAAAGAATGGAACGGCAGGCCTGAAAAGAGGCCCAGCAGGAGAAAATCGCCACGGCAGGAAATGCCAAGTAATGTGGTAGGAAGCCAGGGTAATTAAGAAGTGGGCTGAAAGAAATAAGAAGCCTTGTACCAAGTAAAGCCCAGACCGTAAGGGAGCGGGAAATCAAAGTAGCAGCCCATAAAAGGCCAGGAACGGACAGCAAACAGTACAGGCAAAGTCTCCAATCCACGACGGATGCATGAGCAGCAGGCAGACTTCAGATATATACGGACAGAAGGCACGCGCAAGGCCCAGGCACCACCAGCCTGTACCCAGCCAATACGGGATGTGGTGGGGGTCATGGGTCAGAGGTAAAAGGGCGTGGTTTGGCGGTGGGGAGAGGGGAAAACCTGTTTTGGGGTTCTTGCTCAAGCTCTTTTGGGAGATACGTCCTGCTGGGATGACATACTCCCCAAAAGAGGCAAGTCTGAGTGGGAACCACTAGGTGCATGCCATGAGGGATAGAGAGAGAAAAAAACAGCACTATGGTAGGAAGAGGTGCCACGGCAGACTAATAGACAAAATAGTTGTCTTTGTCTGGAAGTAGGGAGTGGCTCGCAGACAGAACAATGATGGTCGGCAAGTACATCCGGGCCAGACAAAGGTGGTTAAGGGGTAGAATAGTAAAATCCGGTCACGACAGGCACTATAAAAGAAAGCCTTTGCCGTGTACAGAACAACAACAGAGGGATATAGAGAGGAAAAAGGAAATACAACACAAAAATCACTAAGGAAAGACTAAGAGAGAAAAGGATCAGTGTAAGGAAAGAAAGAAAAGATAAAAAGAGAGAAAGAAAGAAACGAGAGTTAGGAGGCATGCACCGATAGGTTTCTTCCCTTCTCTCCCTCTCAAATCCCTGCTCTCTTCTATGAATAATTGTCCTGGGCATCATCCATTCAAGTCCACCTTCCTTAAATCCATTAATTTCCATAGCAGGATTCTTTTCCTCGGAGGTTAATTGTATTGAGAGGAGGTGTTCTTCCTCTTTGGCTCTGCCCCCGTAGATTAAACTTGATCTAGTTTTTCTTTAAATTTTTTATTAGACCTTATTACCATTTGCTCCTCTTAATTTATTTGCAAAAGTCATTAATATTATTGTGATTATGGATTATTTAGTCATTCTCTATTAAAGAAGAGGACATCAGGTCATTCCACAATACTCTGTATTATTTATTGTATCTATCTGCTACTATTTATTGTATCTGTCTGCCACGAGCTTCTCTGAAACAGCTTTGCTTGCCGTAAGCACTCTCCTGGTAGACGAGGCATAGTTTGTGCACAAGCCGCCTAAATTGAGTTCCAGTTGAACCAGTCTTAACTCCCGCAACCCAGAACACTTGGGCCTACTACCACAAAGGGACAGCCCAGCCCAACACAACACAAAAAAGGCCCCTACAGTTATTATCTTTTTTTTCTTTTCTATAATTGTGATTATGGATTATTTAGTCATTCTCTATTAAAGAAGAGGACATTTGGTCATTCCACAATACTCTGTGTTATTTATTGTATCTGTCTGCCACTATTTATTGTATCTGTCTGCCACGAGCTTCTCTGAAACAGCTCTGCCTGCCGTAAGCACTCTCCTGGCAGACAAGGCACAGTTTGTGCACAAGCCGGCTAAATTGAGTTTCAGTTGGACCGGTCTTAACTCCTGTAACCCAGAACACTTGGGCCTACTACCACAAAGGGGCAGCCCAGCCCAACACAACACAAAAAAGGCCCCCACAGTTATTATCTTTTTTTTTTTCTTTTCTATAATTGTTAAATGCTATTTTATTGCATATAAATATAGTTTACAAGAATATAATGTTATTCTATTATATATCATGGTTTGAATAATTTGGTGTTTGATTTATGACTATATTTTTTATTTGATGCTTATTTTTCTCATTTTATTTTCTATTTCTCTCCAAAAAAAGGTGATTACTATATATTCTTTTTTGCAACTTTACTTTAGGTTGATGAATCATTGTATTTTTTATATAATACTATTTTGGGTTAATACGATTTGGTAGTGTGTTTGATTTTTAAGTTTTCCGTCACAAGTCTTCTCTCTCCCTCTTTTACCTTTCGTTTGATTTTTTTTTTTTTTTTTTTTTTTGGACTTAATACTTAGTTATTTTGGAAGCGAGATTTTGAATTTATATCAAAATAAAATTTTGGCTATGTATTTGAATGTGTTTATCATCTATTAAAATTAAACTGCCTAAGATGAATATGTATAGACAATATTTTTATTTTTATTTTTCATTGATTTATTATTTAGTTATAACATTAAAATTAAAGTAAATGAATATATAAAGTTAAAATTGCTTAAGATGAATTTGTAAAGACAATATATTTATATATTTGATATTTTCAGAAATTGAAAGTAAAAAAATAAATACTAAAAAGAATAATGATGTGGTAATGATGTGACAAATGAGAAGGCTCAACAGGAGTTTAGTAACAAAAATGCGATATGAAGATTCAGTTAAAGGCAATAAAATCTTAATAAATAAAAATGTATGTAATCAAAAAATAAAAAATAAAAATTTAGATCATGTTCTCTTAATGTTATACTGATTATTTTCTTTCATTTCGATTGGTGAAGTGTTCAATTTTAGATATAAAGTCTACTTTTTTCCTACATATTTTGAATATTAAATTTATAATATGGTATAGTCACTTAGTAATGTCTAAGAAATATGCAGTTCCAATTTCATGTATCTATATTAGTAAATAGAAGTCAATCAATAATTCGAAGCTACTCCTACGATAACAAAAATTATAAATATAATAATCTATATTTAAGAGAATGAAAATTTTGAATAATATATTTGAAACTCAAATAGTTTAGTTGTACAGGAAAAACAAATTAGGAAAATATAACGCACGATAACATAATTTATCAAAATATGGATGGCCTAAAAAATGAATAATATCAGTCAAATAAATTCAAATAATAAAATGATGATATATTTTTTGAGATAAATAAATGAAAAATAATCTTAGAAATTGTTTAAGTTTTTTGGAGAACAAATTATTTTCTACAAAATTTAGAGAACAAATTATATATTATACTATAACTAAAATATAATTATCTATTCTCACGCATCGCGTGGGTCTGCGACTAGTGTCATTAATATTTCATGCAGGACTTCAACAATTAACTAATTACATCACTTACATATGAATATTCCAACAAGGTAATATCCCCCATTCATCAAATTATACACGTGTTTAAATGTCAGTGCCATTGCCAACTATCAAAGTAGGCTTACAGCTTACTATAACCAGCTAATCTCTTCAATTTGAGCTGTTAGTCATAATTCCTAGATCTAAAAAACCCTACTAAAAACACCAAGTTGTGAGATAGCTCGATTTTACCTACATATCCTGCAACCTACCATTTTAGAAGTCTTGTAAGTCTTAGGCTACAAGGTAGGGGCAAAAAAGATCAATTGCCTTTATTGAAAATGGTTGATTATACTCAAACACAAAAATGGTATCACCAAATGGGCATTTGGTCTAGTGGTATGATTCTCGCTTTGGGTGCGAGAGGTCCCAAGTTCGATTCTCGGAATGCCCCATTCATGTAATTGTTCTTTACCAGTAATGTTTTTCAGTTCAGATTTTAATATTGCTTAAAAAAAACACTGAGCAAATTCAAGTCAATAACTGCAAAATTAGGTTTCAAATTTTCAATAGATCCAAATATGTCTTAGATCTGACAAGACTCTTCATTAATGAATATTCTAATAAATTAGATCTCAGAAGATGCTAAATCAAGGGGAGCTAGGAAACAAACCCAAATTTATCATCCTTTATTACCTGAGGGGGTCATTTATCACCATAGGTTATGTATTCAACTCACTGCCCTCACATGCTAAAGTTTTAGTATTTCTAAGATAATGGCATTTGGCGGTCAATGCATATCACCAAATTTTCCTCCTCATCTCAAACAAAAAACTACTTACCTGTAAAAACACTTCATCAATAGGTAAGCCAGCAAGAAGCCAAAGGTTTCAAATTTTGTACAATATAATGGGGGAAAAAAACGCAGCATTGCTGCACATTTTAATTTAAATGTATTTGGAAAAGGGCAAATTATAAACTATAATTTTAGACTTCAGAGAATGAGAATATCATAGATTAAAATTCTAGTTACTGCGGCAACTGCACTGATACCAAAGCAAATATGGTTAGTTTTTATACTAGACTCCAGGTAAAACAGGAGAAAAATTAGGATATGCAAGCATTTTAGTTAAGCTTAGAATGGGCACCAAAGAACCCAAACCTAGTGCAGGTTCAAGTACACTTAGTACCGTAATCCTAGATTAGTCTTGGATTAACCTAGGTTTGCAATGAAAAAAAAAAAAAAAAAAAGAAGAGAGAAGTCAAATACTGAGAGCTCAAGTATTAAATGACATAAGGGGTAATTAGCAAAGAAAAAAAAAATTGACATTAACATGAACATATGCCAGAGAGGACTAACCCCATGTACCTTGATATCTGAATTCGTCAATTACAGCTCATGGCCTCATGGGTGAAGAATATAATATGATTTTTCAACATTGCAGAGATCAAGTCCATCTATGACAAATCATAAATTAAATTAATTAATAGAAATAAATGATCAAATAGCAAGGCATTTGGTCTAGTGGTATGATTCTCGCTTAGGGTGCAAGAGGTACCTAGTTCAATTCTTGGAATGCCCCATTTTTATTTCCCCCAACCACACTTTTTTCCATAGCTCCTAAATTAGGAGTGAACTTAGCCATGCAATGCTGATCAAAGGATACTCAGCTACACCGCCTAGACAACACAAAACATGAACATAGCTTTCACAAGTAAATATTTAACAGAACCAGTAAATTATTATGAAAACTATTACGAAGTAATCAAAAGTTTTAGGCATTCAGCTGCTTAAAAAAGGCAGAGATTAAAGGTAAAAAAAAAGAGAACAAATTTTGATTTTATGCAAGAGTTATACCACATTAGGGATTTGCTTGGTTTATTTAAACTATCATGGTATCACCTCCACTTGAATGGAAATTGTAACTGCTAAATGTTCGAGATAAATAGTGTCCACATTGCCATTTCACAGAGAAAAAGAACGATTATAAATAAAAACACAAAATTGATGTTTGGCTTTTCAAAATCACTAAGAGCTTGTTTGGTTAAAAAAAATGGTCGCTCTGTTTTTGTCACTCAGTTTTCGTCACTCATTTTTCATCACTCATCACTCATTATTTATCACTCAAAATTTTTCAATTTTCACTCCTCACGTTTGAACACTGTTTTCACCCCAAATAACTCAAATATTTTCACCTTTTTGTGGGATCCACATCTGATCATCAAGTCAGTAGAAGTCAGTATCTTCCGTTACTCTACCCGCGCCCATTCCCTATTTCCTTCCCTTCTCATTTCCCCTTCACCCCTTCAACAGAGTGCCTCTCCCAAAACCCAAACCGAACCCATAAAAATGCATTGTAGCTCCCTCGCCTCGGCAGTGTGTACCGTCACCATTTCCAAAGCTCCCTCGCCTCGCCTCCTTCTCCTCCTTCAGGTTTGTGACTTTTTCTTATCTTATGCTCTGTTGCTTCTTACTCCGTTTTCTCTCTTAGTTGCTTCACTTTTTTTGTTTGTGAGTGCCTCATTTCTTTTCTCAGATCTTCTCCATTTTATTGGTTTTTAAGCTGAATGCTGACCTGGGTATGTCTTATTTTCTTCATTTTTTGTGTTGTTTTTCTAAATGGGTGTCTTATTGTTGTTTTGTTTTTTTAATGTGGTTTTGGGTTCCTATTAACTATACCATGGAGTTGACAAAAGAAAAGGGAGAGAGAGATATATATATATTGCACCAAATCAAAAACCCATTTTCACATCTAACAAAAAACCCAAATCAGACCAAGGTTCTTGATAAATGGAGAGGGAGAGAGAGATATATATTGCACCTGGGAGAGGGAGAGAGAGGTATGGATACGGTGACATTGAGGTAGACTCGCCGGTGAAGATGGGTTTCTGGTTCAGAGCTTCGATGACGCGTTATTCTTCAATCACGTGTTCTTCTTAGGCCTGGATCGGTGCTTCGAACAAGGACTGTGGTGCCATGGAGCTAGCTCGTTGGGGATGAAGAGGGAAGTGAAATGAGAATAGGCTGAGAGAGGGAAGTGAGAAGAGGGAAAATTTTGAGCAAAAAATATTTGGGAGAAATGAAGTAACAGGGGAAGCTCTAACGGTCATAACCAGCCTCAGATGGACGTGACAATGCACTGGCGAAGGGGCCCACTATCTCGGCTTATTTACGAACTTGCCACTAAGTGATGGATCATGAGTTTTGAAAACAGCTTAAAGGTGTTTTCATTTTGCCTCACTATCACTCATTTTTTTGAGTCACAGAATCATGAAAACAGAGTCACCAAATATGAATCATGGAGTCCAAACAGCTGCTCTTCCGTGGGCCCCATTAATTTTGGATCATGAGTGATGAAAACAGGATCATATCACTCAAAACTCACTAATCCAAACATGCTCTAACAAATTGCGTTTTCAATTTTCACACTACAATTGCTTTTCACAACAATAACACTTTTTGCAGATTTTATCAAACGTTTGATGTTGCGTTTTTAAAGCTTCAAATAGTCCCGACTAATGATGATTGAGACAAGATTCAGAATTCTAATAGTCCTAACTAATGATGACTGAGACAAGATTCAGAATTCTTAAAAACATGAAATGCTATATGTTTTCCATAAAAGAGCTCGGTTAAGAGGGTCTTGCTGTAGGACTACCTAATTTAGTATATTGAGAGACCACCAAGAGTGAGACTAGGAATCTCACCATCATGCTCCCAAGACCCCTCTCCGAGTTCCCAATTTTCAAAAACATGTATTCAAAACATGACTTTCAAAATCGCATTTTTTTTAAACACACTTTCAAACAACTAACCCTAATTGACAAATACACTACTCTAATCCAAACACATCAAGCCCCATCAACCTGCCAGCCTGAAATAAACTCATTCACCACCAAAAAGAAAGAAAGCAAAATTCGTCCAGAGCTGAATACATTAAGCCACTATTCCATTCAAAAGCGCACAAAAAAAATTCCATGTTTACATTACAATACACACCAATCAAAATATATACAAGAAATAAAAATCACCGTGTTCCAACATCAAGACAACTCTGCAGCAAAACCCAAGATGTTAACCAACACAATAAATAATGTAACTGAAGCCAAGTAGAAAAAGATGATAATCAGACTGATCAATAAAAACCCAGTTAGACAAAACAGCAGAAGTGACTTCCATTTGCTTCATCCAGTCTCCAGTATTCATGAATGACAGATTGAAAAGTACAGGAGCTGAGAATCAATTCATTGATTTTGAATGCTTTACAAGCCAATCAATGACTGAATCAATGTTGGAAGAATTCTTGCATGAAATCATAAAGCAACAAACTTCTCTGTCAGTAATGTCCTTCAGCCCCCTGCACAGCGGAACACCATTTCAACACTAAACAGATTTTTTTTTTGGATAAGTAACACTACAGAGAATTTACAAATTAAAAAACTCAGAAGTAACTGAAACCCAAATCATAAAGGGCACAGGATGGACATTTGTAATCCATTGTTTAATGTGTTCTCTATTCTGATTGTTACTGATTGAAATATGAGAAATATAAATATGTTACAGCTAAGCAATATTGGGAAAAAGGAAATCTCTCCCTCTGCCTCTCTCTTGTTTTTTGGTCTAAGAAAAGGTTGCATTCTTTTTTATCTAATTTGGGGTGAATACACTTCACCCTGTGATTAGGGTTAATTTACTTTACCCCTTCATTTGAGTAAAGTGAAACTGTCAAACATTTTCATTACTAATTGAGCGTTTAAAGCCTAAAGGTCAAGAATAGTGTCATACATGTAGCACGTGTGTAAATTCCATGCAAAGTAACAGAAACGCTAAAAATTTCACTTACTACAATGCAAAAGGGGGTAAAGTGTAATATTGAAAAAGTCAATGAGGTAAAGTGAACTAACCCTAGGTACAACGGGGCTAAAGTGTATCTTCCCCTAATTTTTAATGCAATGGAGCTATAAGCAAACATGACACTTTGTGACAGAGCACTTTTTTTTAGGGGGGACAAGAAGGGAGGGGGAGCGGGTGAATGCATCATTCAACCAAAAATAAAATTGACGGGCCACCCATAAACCATATTAGGTTTTCTTGACTCTACACTTACAATTGCTCTGTCAGACCCTCTTTAGACAAAGCTCCTTGTTTGTCAATCTTGTTACCAAGTACCAGCAAAGGAATGCCATTAAGTGACGGCTTACTCAACAGGTCATGAAGTTCACTTCTTGATACAGGCACATTATCGTAATCAGCAGCATCCACAACATATCTGCAACATGCAAAAATCAGGGTAAGAAATTTTTGGTCTTCTAGTCCACCAGACTGATGAGCTATAACTTAAACTGGTCAGTTACAAAAGAAAAAAAGGAACCATATTACCCCTGTACTAGGGCAATGCCCTTTTTCCTTTTTGATAATTATTACTCATCAGAATAAAAAAGCGTATCTAAAACTTACTTATGCGATAATAAGTTAAGACAGGAACTATAAAAAATTCAAGCATATTATAGAAAAGGAAAATGCAATAGTGACCATGACAAGCAGAATGTAGCTTTCTCTTTATGGGAACACGTTACATATGGTCATATGCTACACTAAATTTAGTTAGTAAGACAACTCCTGAAATTTTGATTCCCCCTCTTCCCTCCCGATACCCTCAGCAAGCATAAGAAAGAACAATATTAAGGAAGGGATCATCAATCCCAAGTCTTTTACTCCACTTGGAAGGTCTTTCGTGCCAGGCGACTTGAATTAGGTGAGAAGGGCCCTTACTCCGTCCCACACAGTGTATTACTATCGGCCCTACCAGGCAACATCTACCTACACAAGCTCGATCAGGAGATAGGGAGGATCCGACAGAAGTACGAAATTCCGATTGTTCAGAGAATCAGATCGGTTCTATTAAGGACAGGTCGTATTGATGACCAAGAAAACTCTGGGGAAGAAGCAAGCTTCAACGCTCCCCAAGACAACAGAGCCATCATTGTGGGGAGGGTAAAGAGCTTCCAACGCAAAGCGGCCTTTCATTCCCTTGTTTTTTCATGGCCACCCCGTGCCCCCTCTCTTCCACTTTGCGTTATCAAAGACCCTTTTGAAAAAAGAATCTGCAAGACTAAGGTATTGAATATGATAGACAAAAAACTATAAGTGGGGGGAGAAATTCCTCTATTTGTAATATTCAGAAAGACATCCACTAATAGAAATCACAAAGTTCCCATAGAGGAAAAAAGAAGAAGAAGCTTTGAGACTAAGGACTTTACTATTCAATATAAGCAAACTTCAGCTTCCAAAGGACATCCACTAATACAAGGATATCAATAAAAGGGTATCAGTGGGATAAGCAACAACTTAAATTAAATACAACTAGCATTCTCCATTGAAGTCAAACACATGATCTTTCTAATTGTGTATCATTGCCATAGTGAACAAAGAGAATAACAAGGGGGGATAAAAAACCCGTTTACCAGGACATGGTACTGGTACCTCCCTGTGTTAGTGCACATTATCAAATGTGTTTAGGGGCCTGGTAATGGCATTTCAATATTTGGCAGCAGCAGAAGAAAGAAGGGATAAAAGGAAGAAGCAAAAAGAAGATTGATCTTTGGTGATTCTATGGGGCTGTATGGGGGAAGTTGCAGGAGATCTTGATGAG
This sequence comes from Quercus aquifolioides, assembly GCA_019022515.1. Lineage (NCBI taxonomy): Eukaryota > Viridiplantae > Streptophyta > Magnoliopsida > Fagales > Fagaceae > Quercus > Quercus aquifolioides. The sequence continues at coordinate 34,372,519 of CM032332.1, forward strand.
GGCAAGGAAGAGCTCAAGGAAAAAGAAGATTAAATATACCAAGGTTCAAGAATTGTGGTCTAGTTTGATGTTGGACCCTCTTAGCACCTTTGATAGGTCATTTTAATTATTAGAATGGAGTCTTTTAGGTTGAGAAGCTGCTGGATCAGTTTTAATTAAGTTCTATTAGAATAATGACAATTTGGTAATTTCCAGAAGTCTGGAATGGGCTGTCCTTGGCAGTATCAAAGGCTCATGAATCTTATTTTATGTTTACGTATTGCTAAGTCTTTTATTTAATTATTATTAGTATTCCTATTCATTCTAGGAATAGGTTATTTAGAGTCCAAGTCCTACTAGGAAAAGGATAACTATAGCCTCTATATAAAGGCCCTTTTGTAGTCATGTTATTTCAGAATATTGTGATTGATTAATAAAATTCAGAATCTTATTTTAAGCTTTGTTTGGGTGATGCAAACTTCTCTGAGGTGTGATGCCAAGGAACCCTAGGTGCGATGCTTAGGAAGACCTAGGTGTGATTGCCCTAGTGTTTTATTTATGCTATTTTCTGTTTATCCCCTGTTTCAGCCCCAAACAGCTGTCAACATTCATTCTTTTCTAACCTAAACTCTTAAACATCAATCCTTATTCAAGAATTCATCAAGAAACCTAGTATAGTGCTGAATTTCTTAACGGTCCTACATCAGATCTGGCTTTTGGGCTTTTGCATACAAGGCTCCTGAATATTCCCCGAAATAGGAGAAGTGAGCTAAGGATTTTTTTCCACCTGGATAAGTACTAAATTTATCAAAAATGTACAAAATTCAGGTATATGATAAGTATATAAGACAGAAACCCTTAAAAAGGAGAGTGAGAGTGAAGAGAAGAGAATACTTGAATGATTGCATTAGAGCTGTTCCTAAACTCAGAGACTAAAAAGCCAAGGGGAAATTTCAAGGGAAAACTGCAGGCAAAGAATACTACTTACAAAAGATTCACAAAAAATTTTTCTTGTTACCAAAATAACAGGAAAACATTTCTGGTATTTAGCCAAAAGTAATATGAAGACTGGCCAGAACTAAATGAAGATTGTTAGAATTATAGTTAAAATAATTAAATTTACCATTTCCTAATAGGTTAAACTTTTAGGATAATCGGTAATTTATCATGGTATAAGAGTAGGAGAACTCCACTCTACCTCCCATTTAAAATATTAAAAGTTCCATGCACTAGGCCAATTTATTAAGGGAGAGTGTTAGGAGTATAGTTAAATGATTAAATTCACCATTTCCAAACATCTTAAGCTTTTGGGACAATCAGTAATTTATCAAAGATGTCGATTCATAAAATTTATTTAAGTTTTATGTTGTCCTTCAAAGTTCAATCTACCACAACCCTCCCTCCTCTTTCTCTAGGATTGGGACCCCCGTAAGAGAATAGTATATATTCTTAAAATTGGAGAGAATTGAGTAGTACAAGAAGCTTGCAAGTTCAAAAGAAATAGACAACATACATATGTATTCAAAGTGTTAAAAAATAACATACACGATAGCAGAAACTGCACGGCAGTATCTCTCCCACATGCTGCGAAACCTTGGTTGACCTCCAAGATCCCACAACTTTATTGTGACATTTCCTTTAGTTACCTTCTTCATATTAAATCCTACCTGTAGATTAAAAATTTGCCTTAAGCAAAGCATCCAAAAAGATAAATTAACTAAAAAAAAAACTTGAGGTAATAGTGACAAGTTTTTTTTTTTTTTTTCCTCTCTTTTGTTTTCTAATGGCAAAAATGAAAGTTCTATGGAAGAATCACATCCTCCTAGTTCCTACAATGAAAATTAAAGGCACAAAATAATTCAAAGAGAAGATCACACACCGTTGGGATCATGTCTTCACTATATCCACCAGTCTGGCAACAAGTTCCAGAAACAGAAATTTCAACATCAGCATCAAACTGAAAGAGACAGGAAAAAAGAAAAAAGAAAAAAGAAAAAGCAGACCTATTGTAAATACTTTACTTACTGCAATAACATTTACAAGTGATGTTTTTCCAGCATTCTGAAGGCCTATCAAAGACAGCTCCATTTCTTGCTTGAAAAAGAGACTACAATAAATAAAGAAAAAGAAGAATTGCTAAATAATTTAATGAACTCTAAAATGCCAATATGTGTTAAATATGAATGTGAGACAGCAATTATCACAAGAAATTCATTGCAAAAAAGATAGACCAGGTGCAAAATGTATTTCATCATAACAAGTCATTCACTCCAACAAAATAGAGTGCAACTTAGAAACATACACACCAGAATAAGTATATCATACAAGGTCCATCTCAACCACACAAAGAGGTATATTTAGTTTAGAGGGTTTCCAAGGCATCTATGTATGATATGGAATCTATCCAGGAAAAATAACAAATGCAAGTAAGAACAAGAAGGTTTAAAAGTTCAACAGATGTTAATCAACTACAATAGCTGGAACTATGTTAAATTATCATAGGTGAGACAAAGGTAAAAATTACTCCAGCCCTAGTTTTTATTTGCTTATCTTAAAACAGAAGAAAGAAACCATGTAAAGAAGTAAATTTTCCTCACCCATAGAATCAGCTGATCTTAGTATTTTCTTCACATTATACACCTAAAAGTATTGTCCTTGTACTACATAGCTTAAGGGCATGAGATGGATAGGAACAAACCAAGAAGACATTGAACTACCAAGTACCAGATAAACTTTCTAACATTGCAGCTTCTCCTTTGCCCAAAGTATCCACCAATGTCAGAGCTCTTTTAGCATAAATGTCTGTTTCTATACTATCAATTTCAAGTGTTTGACCAGTGCCTGAGAATCAAAATTCTCAAAAATGTTGTTGCAAATTTGTTATTTCTGTGAATAGAAAATCCTAAGAAACTGCAACAACTCCTGTTTAGGTGAGACAGCAGTCTTCTCACTCCATGAAATCATCATCACTGCTTCTATATCCTATAGCTCCTGTTCATATATTTTCTCATACTCCACTAAATTCACAGATTTATGAGAAGAACAATCACTAAACAATGACCAAGCTTACCACACCAAAAACACTTAATTAGTGTAGGTTTCACATAGGGGTTCCCCAAGGCTTCTTTGATAACCTGCCAACACTAATTCTCAAATATCGCATTTTTTCTATTCCCCACCACCACCATCCAAGCAATTAAGTTTTTTTTTTTTTTTTTTTTTTTTTTTTTTTTTTTTTTTTTTCTCATAAGTACCCTAATTACCACCATTTTGTTTTTGATAGGTAGTACTCTAATTACCACCAGATCAGAACCTTTCGCTTGATTATTATGAGTAACTAAAAGCAAGCACCTCTACCACAGCATTTTCAGCCCATTGTTGTTGCTTCCAGTGAGACCAGCTATCAAACCACCACCACTTTAGCCTCCTCTACAACCCCACTTTTGCTATAGTACACACACACAAACACGATCTTCATGTGAGCCTCTCTGACTAGCATCAAAAAAACTTATTGCCATTAGAATCAGCTGAAGGTCTCAAAAATCAAGCATTTTATCTAAAGTTCTCTAAAATTTGTGCAGCAAAATAACCTAATTACTTAACCAAAACAACTAGTTACCACTTCCCACGTAGGACCTGATCCAAGCAACGGCTGCTTGGCCAGGCCAAGCCAATTGCAGACACCACAATCATCTGATTATAACAGAATAACACATCAGTCACTTCACTTTTATTCAAAACCATTCTTCAACTTAGATCCTAAATTCTTCCTCATACCAACTACATAGCCCACAGCCACCAGCAGTGGCACGGAGGTCACTAATTCAAATTTTCCCTTCTCCCTCTTTTTGGGGCCAAAACTCATTTTATATTTAAACAAAAAAATTAAATAAAACCGGCATAAAACCCACCCAAAATTTTCCTATTAAAAAAAAAAAAAAAAAAACTAAATATAATTTTAGACTCACACACACACTGACTATACTATATGTTCAACTAGAAACTTAGAAACAGAATATGATTTCAATTATAGATAAATAATTAAAAAAATTCAACTAAGTTCATGTGCCAACTGGTCCTGTTGACCTATTTTAAGTTGAAAATTTCTTTTTTTATCCAACAATTTCTATATAATCTAAAACTCGACACACAAGAATCGTAAATTGATTCTAATAAATGAAGAAATTAAATTTAAACCGGATTATGTACTTCCATCTAGTTCTTAAGAAAACTGAACAAGAAATTTTTTATTATAAACAAAGTCATTAATCTCGTGAACTGTCGAGTAAGTAATAGGTCCAGCAGAGTAGAAATTAACAATTTTCTCAGCTCCTAAATACTGGAAAACTCAAAATTCGATTCTTTATTTACTTTTTTAGTACACTTTCTTAGCATCTAAAACAGAGAGAGAGAAAGAGAGTTTTATTTACCTTCGTAGCCAATTGAGAAAAGCATCCCATATCCCCATTGCGAACGAGAAAAAAAATATATGTGATATCAAAAATAAACCAAAAGAGAATTTAGGGTTTCGAATTTGATGATCTGAGAAACGAGAAAACTTTTGCTTTTGCTTTTGCTCTTTTTGTTTTCAATTCCCTCGCGATTTAAATTAGAAAACGAGAAAATAATAAATATATTAAAATAAATAGATAATATGATTAAGATAGTAATAATCAAAAGGCGACAAAATTATAAGGAATGTTGTAATTTCTGATAAGCCCACGCGCGTGGTGCCACGTGAGCCAAAGGTGTAACGTTGGATTTGTGAATGTGAAACAAAATATGAGTTTGTTTATAACTTTATTGGTGAGTTTTGGTATACGCGCTTTTGCTGAGAGGTTGGTTGCTTCTGGTTTTTGAAGACAAAACAGGAACTTGGGAAGTGGCTAACGACGTTGTTTTGAAATTTTGGAGCTGGGAAGGAAAGTGCAATTGGTCTTCCTCTTGAGTTGTACGTGTACACCCAGGTTGGGTGCTTTTGACGGTTTGACCAAAACGCAAAGGGCAATATAGTATTAGTATAATAAGAAAAAAAGAAAAAAAAATCTTGTTACGCACTAGAATATCTGGTATTTGAAGTCTAATTTTGATATTTAAATAATCTATTTTAGTGTTGAATTTATTCCAAGGGTTAACACCCTAACTTATACTGCTTGAAGTCTGATTTTCTTTTTTCTTTTTTAATATTTTTAATATTTTTTTGCGACAAAAAATCATTTTAGCCAAGAGAGAATGGTTTCTCTGTCACTAAGAAAGTCACTGACTTCTCTTAGGCAGTATAATTTTGGTCCCTTAAGAACGAAGGCTTGTCGTTTTCCACATGTTAACAATGTTAACCCATTGGATTATTGGGTCATTTATTTATTTATTTATTTATTTTTTTGTGGGGATGGGGAAATAGTTTTACTTTTCTTTTTTTTTTGGTATTTTCATCACATTCCATACTCACACCCTTTCAACCCTACTGTAATGGAGGAGTTGACGCAAAATTGGACAAATCTTTCTCTCTCAGATAGGGAGGGACCTGGTTGCTGTCTGGACAATGATCACAGTTCTCAAGAATACATCATTACAGCAAAATTTCTCACGAAACAAGCCCTTAACACCGATGCAATAGCTATAACTTTCACCCCTCTATGGCGCTCCCAAGATGGCTTCAAGATTCGCAAATTAGGGGAACAAAAGGTTCTATTTATTTTCACTGATGCCGCTGATGTTGATAAGGTCCTCAGTTCTGAGCCATGGAGTAAAAATGTAGTAATCATGCAATGCTATGGCAAAAACAACGTCGGTGAAGATTTGAAGTTTGATAGAACTCTGTTTTGGGTACAGGTTCATGGGATCCCTTATCGATATATGAACGTCAAGGCCGCTGAAAAAATATGTGAGGTGCTGGGCAAGGTTGTTCACTCTGCAGACCCTGCAAAAATTGAGGGAGGTCATTTTATGAGAATTAGGGTATCACTTGATGTCACCCTTCCTCTATGTTGCGGTCGTATTATCACGGTGTAAAATGATAAAAAGATTTGGGTAACCTTTAAGTACGAGCGCCTCCCCAATGTCTGCTATTGATGTGGACACCTAGACCACGATGATAGAGATTGTGATCTATGGCTCGAGAGTGAGGGAAACTTAACTGAAGACCATAAGCAATTCGAACCTAGCCTTCGTGCTTCACCTTTTGTTTGGTCAAGGGGAAGCGTTATCTCAATCCCGGGGTTCTATAAATCAAAACAGGCTTCATCTTTGAAATCTGATGATCGATGGAACGATGGTAGAGGGAAACCAACAGTCACGAGTCACCCCCTACACCAACTGAGTCTGAAATGGCAGAGGCAAGTGGCACTGAAAAGCCAGGTTAGGTCAATATGCCACATTCATGTGAGGATGTCGTTACTTCAGATATTCCAAGTGTAACGTGCGACATGCTGAAATCAAGGGATTTTGCAACCAATTATTCCACGACCCCTATTTACTCAGCCAATCATTATTGTTGTGATAAGGTGATAGCTTTCTCAACTGATATCACTATGATAATAGTAAAGCGATTAGGGATGACAATTTTTCCCCGCCCCGCTTAACCCGCCCCTTCCCGCTTCACCCCGCGCGGGTTTTCTCCACCACGCAAAGGCGGTGGGGCGGGGATGGAGCAAGATTTTAGCCCCGCACCATGGGGCGGGGTGAGGATGGGTTTAGACTTTTTAGACCCGTCCCGCCCCATGTTACTAAGGGTTATAATTGTAAATTTTTCATACCGTAAAACCCTACTATTTAAACAAACATATTAATATTAGCATATTTTATTCTACCCAATGTGATTCTCTGCTTTTATTTTGTTATGTGTTATACTATGAGATTTTTTTTTTATTTTTTATTTTTTTATTTTTTTTTATGATTGTCATGTTAAACACTTGGATATATTATTTAATTTTTTCTAAAAATTGATTTGATTTAATGGGATAAATTTAGTTGTAATTTCAGGTATATTTTTATTAATGAAATAGGTTTCAATAAAAAAATTGTACTAGTTGTAGGGCAAATTAACAAAAAGTAGAGTTTTACGGGGTGGGGCGAGGCTTCGCGGGGCCCCAAGGGGCGGGGATGGGGTGAGAAAGTATTCCTTGTCATGCGGGGCGGGGCATGGATGGGGCAAGACAAAACCATGCGGGGTGGGGACGAAGACCCCATCTTTCGGCCCCGCCCCGCCCCATTGCCATCTCTAAAAGCAATTGATTTGGAATTAAACTCTATTGATTCCAATCAATGCTTGGCCAACCTAGGTTTGAAACTAAAAATTTAAGTGCTGAGTTGAGGTAATGTGAGAAGCACGATGAGGTTAGTTTGAGTCCTTCACCACAATAAAAAAAAAAAGGAAGATTACGTGGACAAGAATTGTTAGGACCGGACCAGGGAGCAATATTCATGAGAACAAAAGTAACAATGAGGGAGGCAAAAGAATGTTTTCGCAAGTGGGTGATCTTTCTGAATTTCCTTGCAAGAAGAAGTAGGATGTGAGGAGAGATGCAGACTTATTTTTTTTAGTGGTGGAGGCTATTATTCAGCCCCGCCAAGAGACATGAATTGCTTAGTGTGTTTATAGCTGAAACATGGATAGACGAAACTAGGCTAAATTCAGTTTTACGCAACATTGACTTTGACCACAAATGGGTGGTTCCTAGAGAGGGCCGAGGGGGTGGGCTTGTAATGTTTTGGAAGGATTCGATTAATTTGACTATTAAGGATTCGTCAAGATATTTTATTGATACTTGTATTGATAAAGGTTCTAAAAATGCCTAGCATTTTAATGGCTCTTATGGTGAACCTGAGACTTCTAGATGGATTGAAGCATGGAATTGTCTTCGAAGATTGAAACGTGGCTCGAATATCCCATGGCTATGTGCTGGAGATTTCAATGAACTAGTTAGCCAAGATGAAAAATTGGGAGATGCCTTACGCAATCGTCAGCAGATGCAGCTGTTTAAGGTTGTAATTAATGAATGTGGATTCATGGACCTAGGCTTTATCGGGTCAAGGTTAAACACTTCGAGAATGGAAACTCCATTTGGGAGAGACTTGATAGGGGTTTGGGTACAAATAACTGGTTTTTGAAATTTCTAGGTACACAAGTTCATCATCTACATTGTGACTCATCTGACCATTCACCACTACTCATTAATCTTTCAGGCCTTGAACCCTTGCCAAGGAAAAAAAAATATTTCGATTAGAAGAAATGTGGTTGTCTGATTCTCGTTATGCTAAGACAATTGAGGTCACATGGAGCTCGAGTATGGATGATTTGGGGGATAGTGCAATTCTAAAAAAAGTGGAGAAGTGTAGAAGGGATCTTTCAAGATGGAATTGGAATGTCTTTAGGAATGTTAGAAAAGAGTTGGAAAAAAAGAAAAAGAAAAAGAAAAAGAAAAAAGCTTACTAATCCAAGCCGAGAGGGAGGCCTTGATTAGTGGTTTCAATTGCAAAATTAGAGAGCTGAAAGCCAAAGTTAATATCCTCCACGATAAGGAAGTCCGTCTATGGAGTCAAAGATCCAGGGTACTCTGGCTGAAAAATGGTGATAACAACACGAAATTTTCTTCACATTAAGGTAACCAAGCGGCATAGAAAAAATTCTATCAAAGGTATTTTTGATGAATCAAATTCATGGCAGAACCAACCGAATGAAATTGCGGGTGTTTTGCTGAAATACTATCATGAACTCTTCTCAATGGCATTTCCGGATTCCTCAAATGCAACACTCAACTTTATTCCACATGTTATTACCGAGGAAATGAACAATTTGCTGACCAACGAGTTTTTGGAATGTGAAATGACCACAACTTTAAAGCAAATGACGCCACTTAAAGCACCTAGCCCTAACAAGATGCCTCCAATTTGTTATCAGCACTTTTGGCAAGTGGTCGACATTGATGTGGTTAGATCCATTCTCTCTTGACTTAATTTAGGTACTCGTCCCCATCCCATAAACCACACTTTCATTACCCTCATTCCAAAGATCAAAAATTTTGAATTTGTTCATAAATATAGACCTATTAGCCTATGTAATGTACTTTTATAAAATCTTTTCCAAAGTACTTGCAAATAGATTGAATAAAGTCCTACCAAATATTATAACTGAACACCAATAAGCTTTTACAAAAAATCACCTTATCACTGACAATATCCTTATTGCCTTTGAAACCCTTCATCGTATGAAGTCACTAAAATTGGGGGATGATGGGTATATGGCTGTAAAATTGGATATGAGTAAGGCTTATGATAGGGTTGAATGTTGTTTTTTGGAAGATCTTATGAGACGAATGAGATTTAATGAGAGGTGGATTGGATTCATCATGGTGTCAAAACAATTTCATATTCTATCCTTGTTAATGGCGAACCGAAGGATTTGATCCATCCTACTAGGGGGATAAGACAAGGGGACCTTTTGTCTCCCTTTCTCTTTCTCCTTTGTACGGAAGGATTGCATGGTCTCATATCCAATGTTGCAAGTTATGGGGAAATCATTGGTTTTTCTTTGTGTAAAAGGGGCCCTAAACTAACACATCTGTTGTTTGTAGATGTTAGTCTTTATTTTGCAGGGCCACAATGGAAGAATGTGAAAAAATCCTCAACCTCTTGGAAATCTATGAGCATGCTTTCCAGACAAAAGGTGAATAAAAGCAAAACAACTTTGTTCTTTAGTAGATCCACACCGAAGAGTGTTAGTATTGCCTTCAAAGATAGCTTAGGTCTATAAGAAATTGCACAATATGAAAAATATCTTGGTCTACCATCTCTGGTTGGGAAGGGAAAAAAGGTGAGCCTCAATTACATCAAGGAAAGATGGAAAAAGTTGCAAGCCATCCCAACCTTCACTATGAGATGCTTCAAATTACCCATTAGATTGTGTGACGACATTGATAGTCTCATTAGAAAATTTTGGTGGGGACAGCATGGTGATAGAAGGAAAATTCATTAGTTCCGATGGGATGAATTGACAAAATCCAAGTTGGTAGGTGGAATGGGTTTTTCAAGATGTAGCTATGTTCAGTAATTCTCTATTGGCTAAACAAGCTTGGAGATTGTTACATAATAAGGAGTCTCTTTTCTACAAAGTTTTTAAGGCACGCTTTTCCCAAATTGTTCCATTACGGAGGCAAGAGACTCAAGATCGGGATCGTATGCATGAAAAAGTATTCTAAAAGGGCGGGATGTCATCCAAAGAGGGCGGATTAGGAATGGAAAAAAGGTGAAGATATGGTAACATCAATGGCTTCCTAGGAAACATTCTCCACTAGTTTGCTCTCCAATGGTTCCTTCCATGGAAGAAGCCACTGTCGATTTGCTTATTGAGGAATCTACAAGGCAGTGGAACAAGGACATTGTTGATTTTTGCACTTGAGGAGGCAGAGCTAATTTATAAAATCCCATTATCAAAGGATGCTTCGGAGGATACCATATTTTGCCAATGAAGGCAAACCAGTGTGCCGAACTATCATCGACTCACCCACTCTGACTGGTGCCAACAATGCCAAGAATCAGTAATTCACGTACTCCAGTCATGCCATGAGCTTGGTGTGGTTTGGGATGAAGCAGAGCTATGGGATTTTCAGCAACGCACAGCCTTTAATGAGTTCTCCAATCTAGCCGAATGGGTTCTTAGGGAGCATAAATATCTAGAACTATTTGCAATGGTAGTTTGGTCGACCTAGACTCAATGAAACCAGGTGAGGCTTCATGCGCTCTCCATCTCATCCCTCAGGTGTCCAAGGATCGGCTTGAGGAATTTCGAGTAGTGCATCCACCAAAAAATCCATGGTTTTAAAAACCGGTACGGTGAAAGAACCGGAATAGGGAGTGTCTCCAGGTTTTATGGTCCAACTAGGGTCCGACCGGTTGTCAAACTGATGATGTCATAAATAATAAATAAATAATTATTATTTATAAAAATAAATAAATAATTTTATAACTAGTCATTTTAACTAAAAAATTAAATAATAGTAAAACATTAAATATTAACTTACCAACTTTTGGACACCACTTAACAAAATTCAACAACAACAAAAAAACCATATGAGGTCAAGTGTAACAATTACAAACCATTTTTAGTTATTTTTTAATTTTTCAAATAACAAAAAGTAAGTCACCAATGGATAACAATATCATTGCCCACTTGATATTTTTTTCCCACCTATCCTACATTTACATGTTTATATCACACCCATTTGAAAATCTACTACATCCACACGTTTTATTCAAACTTTCAAACAACAATTCTGAACTTAGTTTCTTTCCTATCCTACTTTTTGCTAAATTTTCATTTCCCTCTTCAATATTCTCTCCCTCTCTCTGTCTCTCTCATCAATATGGTTATGTGCAAGTGCAACTGTGCAAGAGCAACAACAAAGACTGAAGTGGACAGATCAAATCATTGTAAATTTTCTTTGTATTTGGGCTCCTTCCTCAACACAAAGATAGGAGATCTGATGTTTTTGGGGTCACTGTTGGTGTCTTAGGCTTCACGACTTCAGGCTTGAGAGCATTTTCAAAATCAAAACTTAAATCTGAACTAAACTCTCTCTCTCTCTCTCTCTCTCTCTCTCTCTCTCTCTCTCTCTCTCTCTCTTTTAAACACAGCATCTGAAGTTTTAATGAAGAACTGCTAAAAACCAATTTAACTGTATTAGATTTCGATTTTACCGGTTAAACCAGCGGTTTCCAGTTTTTAATAGTTTTTCTTCTATTTTCAATTTTTAACAATAACCTAACCGTATTAATTCCCAATTCCCGGTTAAAACGGTTTGGTTTTTAAAACCATGAGAAAATCCACCACCAACCACCCATCATGTTTGTTGACACCCCCCTCCAGCCGGGTTTGTGAAGATCAATGTCGATGGAGTGGCTTTTCCTAGTGAGGACTCAGTTGGCGTGGGAACTGTTATTAGGAATTGGGATGGTCAAGTTTTGGCTTCAAAGACACTAAAGGTTTATCATGCATACAACCTTATCGTGATGGAGGCAATGGCTGCTCTGGATGGCCTTCAACTTGCATCGAATCTAAGCTACACTCATGCGATTTTTGAAGGGGACTGCCGCAACTAATAACAGCTCTGCAAAGTGGTTGCAAAATCTTGTCTTATGCAGGTTTGATTATTGACGATGTCTGGCATAGTTCACAACTCTTTCAAAAATTACTTTATTCTCATGTTATGAGATAAGGTAATAAGGTTGCTCATTGTATGGCATGCTATGCTTCAAAAATTTCAGATTTTGTTGTGTGGATGGAAACTGTTCCACCACTAGTTTTTGATGTAATTTTGGCTAATATGGCCAATTTAGTTTAAATAAAAGCAAAGCAAGTTGGTTTCTCAAAAAAAATAAAAAATAATAATAATTAAAAGATTTGGCAACAAAATTAAGCCAAAATGGCAAAATCCCAATTCATTAATGAAAAACAATCCAAATTTGAACTTTTTAAAAACAATTAAAGAGAAGTTAAGTAAAAATAAACTTACATAAGAATTTGGACCGATAAATCTAATTTAGCCAAATATTATCTCTGATCTAAAAGGATATAGTAGTAATTCTAAGCAAAAGTTCATAGGAACCTTAAATTATATGATCTAAAATTATATAAGAGGAATTTCGCATACTAAGAAATTAACACAAAGTACAAAAAGAATTTTTAAAGTATAAAAATAGATAAACATTGATATAGTCTTAACAATCAATAAGTAAAAGTAACTTGGAATCAAATTGCACTACAACACATAAAGACTTGTTTTGAACTAGATTTTTCATAGCGATAGTCAATTGAAAAAATCAAAACACTTACAAACTAAATGCATAGAATAACCAAAACCTAAAACACACAAAATAGTTCAAAAGTTGATGAAAAAAAAACTTACCTAAGTGAAACCAAGAACTTAAATAGGCGTCCCTTGTTTTGCTTCACTTGAAAAAAGCAAAAACATGGGGTGCAAAAGGGATTCTATGAGCATTGGTGAATATATATAAGTTTTGAAATTTTGATAATAGATTTTTAGTTGGAGTAGATTTAAATTTTTGAAACTTAGATGCATGTTGCATGTTTTGTTAAAACACTTATTGTTATTTTATCTAAAAAAAATTAATAGTTAAAACACTTATTGTTGTTATTTTATCTAAAGAAATTGATAAGAACAAAGAAATTGCTGTCTCTATATATTTTTTTTTTATTCAAAATATTGTTTTATTTTGGTGAAGCCACTTAATGCAACTACAAGTTAGAAAAAATTGTTGTAATTTAGTGAAGCCACTTGGCACAACCACGACTATGGGTGCCCGAGGACCGAGGATGGATCTGAAGAGCTGCAGTATAATTGTGGGGATGTCACAGTCTACGGGCTTGAGGAGGAAAGCCACCTGAGGAAAGGAAGAGATGAGTCAAAGTACTCTAAGGCATTCCAAGTGGGAGTGAGAATCTGAAGAGAGAGAGAGAGAGAGAAAAAAAAAGAGAGTCAATGGTTGTAGGGGAAATTTCTAGTTTGGAGTAACCTGTCGCATCCGCATTAAATGGTGGGCAACAACTTTATCAGTTGCATTGATGAGGAATTGACCTGAACAGTGTAAGTTACAGCTAAGCAAACTCCTTCCACCACCTTCTTTAGATGTAGAAAGAGACAAGTGTCATGAGAGAAAGCTAGTTAGGTAGGGATGAATGGTTGAGATATGAAGAAAGAAGAAGTATATAAGAAAAGAAGGGTTTAAGAAAAAGGGATTGAGATAGCAGTATCAAAAAGAAAGAAGAAGAGCATTGAGAGAAGAGAGTGAACAATGCAACTTTTTGTATAATCTTAGCCTCCTCGGGCAAGCTTGTGGAGGGATATATGCTCATCTATTTGATAACATTAGCCTTTTCCTCTTTATTTTGATCCTTGGGCAGAGCCCTCTCTTGTTGTTTGTTTCCCTCTCTTACAAATTTCATTGATTTGGGCCAAGGTTAAACTGTATAACTCACTGTTCTAAGTGGGCTTGGGCCACCTGATTTTTTGGTCCTTACAATTGGTGCCGTCTATGGGAAACAACAAGGTGTGATGTATTCGTCCTGAGTATTTATGGCTAACGTAAGCTAGGATAGGGAGGAATCAGTTGGCTCATCGAGGGAGAACCAGTTTGTTAACTTGGAGTGAAGGAGAGATAGGCAACATACCCCAAGCATTGTGGTGGAGTCTTACCACACTGAGCGGAGTCATTCAAAGACTAGGAGTCATGCCTCATATGATTAGGAGACACGAAAGTTGCAGCAGGAAATAGATCACTTGCACAGCAAGCTGAGGTGCAGGGAACGTGAAAGAAGAAGCCTTCCCCCCCCCCCCCCCCCCCCCCCACCAAGTGATGGTTCTAGGCGAAGTAGGGACCGTTCGTACCATCGCAGGTCTAGAATTCCATCTAATGAGTCCTATTCAGCTTCTTCGAGCAAGGACAAATGGGAGAAGAGCAGTTATGAACTTGAGAAATGGCCTGCCCACCATGGCATGGGGAATGATGCAATGAGTAAGGCCTTACAGCAGATTTCTAAATCACCCTTCGTTAGAAGGATTAACAAGGCCAAGTTTCCTCATCGGTTTCCTCAGTCGACGTTTGCCATTTACAATGGGAGGACTAATCCCGTGTAGCACGTCAGCCACTTTAATCAAAAGATGGCAGTTCATGCCAACAATGAGGCTCTAATTTGCAAAGTGTTCCCCTCTAGTCTTGGACCTGTGGCTATGCATTGGTTTGATGCCCTAGAGGAAGGATCGGTGGGATATTTTAAGGAGCTAACGAGGGCTTTCGGGGCTAGATTCATAACATGCGATAAGGTCCCCAAACCTGTAGATTCTTTGTTGTCTATGGTGATGACGGAGGGAGAAACCCTCAAGACTTACTCGGACAGATACCAGGAAACATATAATGAGATTGATGGAAACTTTGAGGATGTGGCTATGAGGACCTTCAAGGTTGGGCTCCCTGCCGAGCACGAGTTAAGGAAGTCGTTGACGATGAAGTCCACCTTGAACATGTGCCAACTTATGGATCACATAGATAAGTATAAATGGGTAGAGGAGAACCAGATACAGGGAAAGGGCAAGGCTAAAATGTTCCCTGAGATGAAGGATCCTCGAAGAGGTGGGTACCAGGGTAATCGCCCTCGAGGGGAGTTCCCTAATCAGGCTTCATCAGAGGGAGCTCAGTTGGTCAACTCATTGTTTAAAGAGCCAGTGTATCACATACTGGAGAGAATCAAGAATGAGCCTTATTTTAAATGGCCCAGTAAGATGGGTGGAGACTTATCCAGAAGAAACCAAAGCCTCTATTGCCACTACCATCAAGATCGAGGACATACTACGGAGGATTGCAGAACCCTACAAGATCACCTGAGCCAATTGGCGAGGACAGGGAAGCTCAATCAGTTTTAACATCAGCCTATAAGACTATTCGGTCACTCAAAAGCTGAGTTTCACAAAGGAAGCTCCCTTCGGCCAGCACTGGGTACCATCAATGTGATCCTTGCCACGCTAGGGAATAATGGGAACTCGGGCACTGGGGTTATGTTCGTGGTTGGGGGTTGTGACATGGAGGCCGATGATCAGGCTCCTAAAAAAGCTAGGGTGATGGTCACCCCTACCCTGGGATTCTCCGAGGAGGATAAGCAAGGAACTCTCCAACCACATGATGATGCTCTAATGGTTACTATTAGGATTGGGGGTTACGATGTGAAAAAAGTGCTAGTTGATCAGGGAAGTGGAATAGAGATCATGTACCCTGATTTGTACAGGGGGCTAAACTTGAGGCCCAATTACCTGGAAAGGTATGATTCACCACTGATGGGTTTTTATGGTAGAATGGTGGTCCCTTGAGGAATGATAAGACTACCCGTATAAGTTGGGGATGTGGAGGTGTAGGTTAATTTCATAGTAGTAGAAGCATTTTCCTCCTACACAGATATCCTGGCTAGACCCTGGTTTCACGCTATAGGTGTTGTGCCCTCAACCTTACATCTGAAGGTCAAATATCCTACTCAGGGGAGAGTAGGAGAGTTGGTGGGTGATTAGGCCACAGCTAGGCAGTGCTTAGTGTCAGGAATAATGCGGTAGCCTTCAGGTCCTACTACGATTATTAAAGATCCATTCCCATAGCAACTAAAGGGGCCTAAAAGGGGGCAGCAGACCGAGGCATTCGGAGAATTATCCGAGGAGCTGGAAAAGGTGATAATAGGGCTGGATCAGGAGAAATATTTCTAAGTGGGATCCCAATTGCCACCCTTGGAAAAGGCAGAGTTAGTGAAGTTTCTAAATGCTAACATTGATGTTTTTGCATGGAGTGCTTACAATGTTCTAGAAATTGACCCGGGTTTATATGTCACCAGCTAAATGTTAATCCTAAGGCTGTGCCACGTAAACAACCTCCTTAGCAATCGTCCAAAGATCATGCCGAGGCAGTCAGGATAGAGGTAAACAAGTTGGAGCAGGATGGGGCCATTAAGGAGATTTTCTATCCCGAGTGGCTGGCCAACATAGTAGTGCTTAAGAAGAAAAATGGAAAGTGTCAAGTTTGCATGGACTTCACTAACTTGAATAAAGTTTGCCCAAAAGACCCCTTCCCCATTCCTAGAATTGACTAGCTGGTGGACGCCACAGTAGGACATCCTCGGATGAGTTTCCTGGATGCATTTTAGGGTTACCATCAGATACCCCTATCATTGTTTGACCAGGAGAAAATGGCCTTTCATGCTACTAATGGAAACTATCATTATCGAGTGATGCCCTCTAGCCTAAAAAATGCAGGATCCACGTATTAGAGAATGGTGACATGAATGTTTGAATCGCAAATCGGGAGGAATATGGAAGCATACATTGATGACATGGTTGTAAAGAGCAGGCAAGAAGTAGAGCATTTGGTTGACTTAGAGGAGACTTTCTTGGTTTTGAGAAAGCATAAGTTGCGCCTAAACACGTTTAAGTGTTCTTTTGGGGTCAGCTCGGGCAAATTTTTGAGCTACATGATTACTCACCGTGAGATTGACGTCAACCCCCAGCAGATTAGGGCTATTAACATTTTTCATCCTCCTCGGAATCCCAAGGAGGTGCAGAGGTTGATTGGGATGATAGCAGCCTTAAATAGGTTCATCTTTCGGTCTGTAGACAGGCGTCGTCCTTTTTTCCAGCTGCTTCACAAATAGAAGGATTTTCGATGGACCGAGGAGTGTGTAACAGCTTTCGAGGCCCTCAAACATTATTTGTCCAATCCTCCTATACTTTCTAGGCCCGAGAAGGAGGAAGTGTTGTATGCATACTTAGTAGTCACCGACTATGCTGTTAGCCTCATCCTGGTAAAAAACGAGGACGGAATTTAGAGGCTCGTCTATAATGTAAGTAAATCTTTACAGGAGGCTGAGATGCGCTATCTAACTTTGGAGAAGGCGATGTTGGCTATAGTGCATGCCACTAAGAAGCTACCTCATTATTTTTAGACCCACACTGTTGTGGTGTTCACCCAGCTCCCTTTGCAAGCTCTTTTGAGGAAATCAGATTATACAAGCAGGATTGCTAAATGGGGAACTAGGCTAGGAGCTTATGATATCAAGTACATGCCTCGGACCGCCGTAAAAGGACATATTCTGGTAGACTTTGTGGCGGAGTTCACCAAGGGTACCTCCGAGAAGGAGGAAGCAATTATGGGGATATTGGTCATGTCGGCCATTGTTGTTCCCCCGTGGGAGGTTTATATGGATGGAGCATCTAACCAAAAGGGAGCAGGAATAGGGATTCTGTTGATCACTCCCGAGAAGTTGATAATGGAGAAATCGTTTCAATTAGGCTTCCTAGCCACCAATAATGAGGTCGAGTACGAGGCCCTGTTAGCAGGAGTAGCTATGGTCAAGCAGTTGGGAGGAGAAGTGGTTGAGTTGTACTTTGATTCTAGACTGGTTGTGGGCCAGGTTAATGGAGACTTTGAAGCTCGGGATGAGAGGATGTAAGGGTATCTTGCTAAGGTGCAGAGTGCCCGGGCTCAGTTTGAGGGTTTTGTATTGAAGCGAATCCCTAGGGGATAAAACTCTCATGTAGATTCTCTAGCAATGCTAGCCACTTCTCTAAGGTCAAGTCTTCTTCGGGTTGTTGTTGTTAAGGATATGGATAGCTCAAGTCTCACAAAAGTATCCTCAATCGAGGTGTATAACCTTCATGTGGGGACAATCTGGATGGACTCCATTGTAACCGTTCTGAGGAAGGGGGTATTGCTTGAGGACAAGTGTGAGGCTGAGAAGGTGCGTAGAAGTGTTTCTCGCTATTGGCTATTTGAGGAGTAAAAGTTGTACAAGCGTTCTTACTTAGGGCCATATTTGTTGTGCGTACACCCAGAGGCAGTGGAGCCTTTATTGGAAGAGCTACATGAAGGCATATGTGGGAGTCATATAGGGGGTGTTACCAATGTCAAAGGTATGCCTCAAATATTCATTATCCAAGGGGAGTCCTGAATCCATTATCTAGCCCTTGGCCATTCGCTCAGTGGGGCTTAGATAGAGTAGAACCGTTTCTCCAAGCTATAGGGAACCGAAGATGGCTCTTCGTCGGCACGAACTACTTTACCAAGTGGGTGGAAGTTGAGCCTCTTGCTAATATCTGAGATATGGATGCTAAAAAGTTCATCTGGAGGAATATTGTCACAAAGTTTGGAGTTCCTCACACACTAATCTCGGATAATAGTCTTCAATTTGACAACAAAGCCTTTCGAAGATATTGTGGGGAGTTAGGTATTTAAGAACAGATATTCTACGCCTACCTATCCTTAAGGGAATGGACACGCTGAGGCCACCAATAAGGTTATAGTGTCTGGGCTGAAGAAAAGGTTGGACGACGCCAAAGGTAAATGGGTGGATGAACTTCCCCACGTATTGTGGACCTATCGTACCACACCCCAAAGATCAACAGGGGGAGACTCCTTTTTCAATGACTTATGGGACAAAGGCAGTAATTCTCCTTGAGTCCGGATTCCCAACTTTGAGAATTGATTAGTTCAATGTTGAAGAGAATAATTGTTTACTCCTAGACAGCCTAAATGTGGTTGAGGAAAGAAGAGAAGTGGCAACGACTAAGATGGCATATTACCAATAGAAACTTAAGCAATGGTATGAAAACGGGGTGAAGTCTAGGCCATTAGCTCCAGGAGACCTGGTCTTGAGGAAAGTGGTGGGGACAGTAAAAAACCCTACCTGGGGAAAACTAGGCCCTAACTGGGAAGGGCCATACAGGGTCACTTCCATTGCTAGCATTGGGGCTTATTATTTAGAAGATTTGGATGAAAATGTAATTCCTCACCCTTGGAATGTAAACAATCTACGATGTTACTATTATTAATGATTTCCTTTGCAACTCGTATCTCGAATGGTCGTGTCTTATTATGGATTTGTTTGCTGAAACAATTAGTCTGTTAAATATTCTAAGTGTTAAACTGAACCTAAGCCTTGTCTAACTCCTCGGGTCACAAGCCTAGGGTAAATTAACATTGCAGGAAATATTCTAAGTGTTAAACAGAACCTAGGCCTTGTCTGGCTCCTCGAGTCACAAGCCTAGGGTAAATTAACATTGCAAGAACTGTTCTAAGTGTTAAACAGATCCTAGGCCTTGTCTGGCTCCTCGGGTCACAAGTTTAGGGTAAATTAATATTGCAAGAACTGTTCTAAGTGTTAAACAGAACCTAGACTTTGTCTGGCTCCTCGAGTCACAAGTCGAGGGTAAATTAACATTACAGGAAGTGTTCTAAGTGTTAAACAGAACCTAGGCCCTGTCTAGCTTCTCGGGTCATAAGCCTAGGGTAAATTAACATTGCAGGAAATGTTCTAAGTGTTAAATAGAACCTAAGCCTTGTCTGGCTCCTTGGGTCACAAGCCTAGGGTAAATTAACATTACAAGAAATGTTCTAAGTGTTAAATAGAACCTAGGCCTTGTCTAGCTCCTCAGGTCGCAAGCCTAAAGTAAATTAACATTGTAGGAAATGTTCTAAGTGTTAAACAAAACCTAGGCCTCGTCTGGCTTCTTGGGTCACAAGCCTAGGGTAAATTAACATTGCAGGAAATGTTCTAAGTGTTAAATAGAACATAGGCCTTGTCTGATTGCTCGGGTCACAAGCCTAGGGTAAATTAACATTGCAGGAAATATTCTAAGTATTAAACAGAACGTAGGCCTTGTCTGGCTCCTCGGGTCACAAGCCTAGGGTAAATTAACATTTTTGGGAAACGTTCTAAGTGTTGAGCAAAAATTAAGTCTTAAGTATCTCCTTGGGTTTTGGGATCATTGCTAATGGTTTTATTGTGAGATTCCAAGTCCAAATTAAGGTAAGTGTTGGTTGAAATTTTTCCCAAGATCTGTGGACCAGTCTACTAATTCTAGTTCAAATCATTCCAGATTAGATAGAGGGATAGGGAAATTCCATGAATAAGTTATAGGTTAGTATGATGAAATTGTCATAAAGGAAAGACAGGAGTGTAAGATATAAAATGACAATTACGAATTGAATAGTTAAGAGAAGTAGTAAATAAACTCTAAGTCCTTTTCATTAATTTGTAAAAAATTAAGTACAAGATGAGAGACATTAGATACACTCGGGCTTAGTTACAAAATGGTTTTTCTTTTCTTCTTCTCTTAAGTCCTAGGTGGAGCTAAGCTGAGGTCTCCATTCCTTTCCCTCCTTTCTTCTCCTGTTCTTTCTCCTTCTTCTTCCTCTTCAGCTGAGCCACCTTCATTATTTCCCCTGTCTCCACGTCTACCACATCGGCTGGAGAGGGCTGCTCTGGCTCCTTGTCTTTGGTAAGGGTAGTAGAGGGAGTAGGGGTAGGCTGGTCTGAAGAAGAGGGGGAAGTAGAGCCGAGATTTGCTGGAGGCTGAGGGGCGGTGGGCGCTAAACACAATGCAGGGGGATAGTACACCTTATTAGGAGCTCGTAGCTCTGATTCGGTACTAACCCTAGTAGCACTCATGGCCTGGCCCCATACCTCCAAGCAGAAGGCCCGAGCGACATCCCTGAGTTGGGCAATAAGGCTTTCAGCTACCTTGGTCATAATCGCATCAAAGGCTGCCTGCTCAGCATGGGATTTCTCGGCCTCCTTGGCCTCCAACTGCTTCTTTGCTTGTTTAAGCTCCACCACAGTCAGAGCCATTTTGTTCTAGGCCTTCAAGGCATCAGCTGCCTGTTTCTCGTAGCCCTTGTGGGTGGACTCAGCATTTTTCTGGAAAAAGTCTCTTTAAGCTTCTTGTCTGCGTCCGTGTAGGCCTTCTCGGAAGCCTCTAACTTATTTTTGGCTTCTCTGGTCATGTCCAAGGAATGGTCCACCCATTCCTCAGCCATAAAGGCAGCTTGGACGTCCTACACATAAAAAGAAAAAAAAGAAACAATGTAAGTGTTGGCTAAAACTTCTTCAAGTTAATGATGTATATTAAGAAAAGAGATATACCTTGGCAAAGTCTTGTTTCAAAGAAAGGAAGACTTTGCGCTTCGTAAAAGACCCCAGCTCCACCATATCCTCGGGCAAGCATAATGCCTTTTTCAGGCACTTTGCCACTAAGCCTGAGCTACCCTTTTGGGGGTCCCTCAAGTTAGCATCATTAAGCACTGGATTGTCCGAGCTGAGGGTGAACAGGGGTGTTCAGATGGCGGGCTTCTTAGTCTGGTCCCTTCCATCCTTGGCAGTCCCTGCTGAAGAGGTCTTCTTCTATTGCCCCTTCCTCGTTTGGGCTTCTTTGGCAGGGGGCTGGTGGGAGGACTAGGTAACCTCCCCATCCTCGACACCTTCTGGGCTTTTACCTTTTTGCGCCCTCTTCTGTTTTTTGTTTGCTACCTCCACGGAAGTGGTGCGTGTTGGGGCAGGAGTAGGTGGCTGAGTCACTACTAGCACGGTTAGGGAGGAACCCCCAGCGTGGGCAGTGAGCAATGCCAGCAGGTCGGGCATTTTCTCTTCAAATCTCATTCCTTCTGGGATGTTCGTGGCCTCTTGGTTGGCGCTAACTTGCATGGATTTTAGATGTGGGCGTGAGGTGCTAGGAGTGTCTTCGGGGTCTTCATGTTGATAGAAGACCTCGAAGTCCTTGTTAGTGACTTCCTGGAGGGCAGGCTTGGGTGTGGACTCCTTGGCTTCGACGTCCGAGGGGAGAGGCCGTTCTTGGGAGTAGAGGAGCCTAGCAGCTAAAGGGGCTGGGATTTGGGCATCCTAAGTTCCTTCTAGAGGAGGTTCAGATAGCGGAAATCCTTGGACGACCACGTCAATTAAAGCCAAGCGGGGGTCCCTGGCTCTAATGACATTCTTCGAACTTTGAAAATGTTTGGTGGAGGGCTTGTATCCAAGGATGATGTGAGCTGCTCGAAGTTGGCCGTCCTTGTGCAAGAAGATCTCTGACTTGAGGATCCAGTTCAAGTCTTTGAAATTTACCAGGTGCTTGACTGGGGCAGTGTGGTATTTGTCTGCCAAGTAAAACAAGAAGGGTTGTAAGTAAAACAAATAAAGGGAGAACTATCATACTAATAAAGCCAAGTAAAAGTCCTATGTATGACTCCGGTCCTCTGGAACCCTACTTGATTCCCTTTCCTGGGTGGGACAATGCATTCCATTGTGCCAGTCTCCCGAGACGATGAGGAAGTCCTCGTACATACCTTTGCTTGAGTTAGGTAGGCAGGAGATTAATCTAACGGCGGGAACGTTACACTTGATGTAGTATTTGCTCTTTTCCCCTTTTTGGCAATTATACACCTAGTTTACGTCATGCCATGTGAGGTTAGTCCCTATCTTCCTATTTAGCATATCTACACACTTGAGGACCCTAAAGACGTTTAGGGAGCATTGGGCGGGGGTCAACCTATAGTTTATTAGGAAATTCCTAATGACCCTTCCCATGGGAAGTTCCATCCCGCCTTTAATGAAGGCAATTATAGGAATCACTACAGATTCGAGGGGTCTGTGCAAGACCAACCACTCATTGTATTCACAGTGCTGGATTTCAACACTGTCGGGGATCCTATATTGTGCCTTAAAGACTGCCCTAGCCTCAGGAGTGTCCACCAACTTAGCGTATCGACTCATGGAGTTTTGTGGTGTGAAATATTAAGCTTATGAAAAAGTAGAAACAAGAAAATCAACACACCTATCTGTAACGCAAAAAATGCTCCTTGAGAGGTTTCTTCAACTCAAATCGCCAGAATGTAAAAATAAGCCTCAGCCAGCCCCAAGTTCTCCTTTTATAGGAGTGAAAAAGTGGGCGGTAAATTTCCCGCCCATAAATGAGGGGAGATGGGAACCGTTGGATCCTAATCGAACCGTAGAACATAGGGGACAAGCAGCTGCCTGACACCATAAATGTGAAATTGTGGATTTTGAAGCATCAAGAGTGTGTTGGAGACATGTGAAAAGTCGTTAACACGTGGGAACACATAGGGCACGTGCATAGTTTACCTATGTGACTAAAACTTCGCTTTTGTCTCAAAAACAATAGCGAACATTTTAGGGGGCTATTGTGGGTGCCCGAGGACCGAGGATGGATCTGAAGAGCTGTAGTATAATTGTAAGGACAATAGTCCACGGGCCCGAGGAGGAAAGCCGCCCGAGGAAAGGAAGAGATGAGTCAAAGTACTCTAAGGCATTCCAATTGGGAGCAAGAATATAAAGAGAGAGAGAGAGTCAGTGGTTGTAGGGGAAATTTCTAGTTTGGAGTAGCCTGTCGCCTCTGCATTAAATGGTGGGCAACAGCTTTATCAGTTGCATTGATGAGGAAATGACCTGAACAATGCAAGTTACAGCTAAGCAAACTCCTTCCACCACCTTCTTTAGATGTAGAAAGAGACAAGTGTCATGAGACAAAGCTAGTTAGGTAGGGACGGATGGTTGAGATATGAAGAAAGGAGAAGTATATAAGAAAAGAGGGGCTTACAGAAAAAGGGATTGAGACAGCAGTATCAAAAAGAAAGAAGAAGAGTATTGAGAGAAGAGAGTAAACAGTGCAACTTTTTGTATAATCTTAGCCTCCTCGGGCAAGCTTGTGGAGGGATATATGCTCATCTATTTTATAAAATTAGCCTTTTTCCTCTTTATTTTGATCCTCGACCAGAGCCCTCTCTTGTTGTTCGTTTCCTTCTCTTACAAATTTCATTGATTTGGGCCAAGGTTAAACTGTACAACTCACTATTCTAAGTGGGCTTGGGCTGCTAGATTTTTTGGTCCTTACAACAACTCTTAAGCTTTTTATTATAAAAACATTTATTGTTATTTTTATCTAAAATGCATGTTGCATGTTTTGTTAAAAAAATTATTGTTGTTTTATCTAAAGAAATTGATAAAAACAAATAAATTGTTATCTCTATCTAAAAAAAAAAAAATACTTTTATCCAAAATATTACTGTAATTTGATGTAACCACTTGCTGCAAACACAACAAAATATTGCTGCAGTTTAGTGAAGCCACTTGACTCAACCACGTCTTCTGAGCCCAACTTTTATTATACAGTATAGTATATGATTAATTAAATGTGGTATCTCACTATGTTATGTCTTAATTTTTCAAAGATTTGGCAACACAGCTGGCTACCAATTAAGTACCCTCCCTTGATTCAATCTCCTATTAATGAGTCATTGGAGGAGACCAAGGTGGATTTTCTCATTGAGCCAAAGAATAGACGGTGGAATGATAGTGTGATTGACGAGATTTTCGCTCCTTAGGAAGCAAAAATAATAAAGAAGATTCCTTAAGCTCGGGTTGATTATGAGGATGTTCTCTATTGGCCCTTAATCGGAATGGTGTGTATACTTGCAAGTCGGGGTAAAGATTTTTAAAGGAAGATGAGGAGCTCATTCCCCAAGTGGTTGCATGGGATAAACCGTTGTGGAAGGGAGTGTGGGCTTTGCAATCTCCAAACAAAGTAAAAAATTTGTTATGGAGAGCCTACCGAAATGCCATTCCCACCAAGGAAAATTTAGTCCATCGAACGGTATTGGAGAATCCTATCTGTGATCGGTGTAATGGTGCTATGGAGAATTCCCTACATGCTCTCTGGTCATGTTCTGAGCTTGGTGTAGTATGGTTTGACCCGGCTCTGTGGAGTTTTAGGCATACCCATTGGTGTGTGGATTTCAAAGAACTCCTATCTTGGATAATACAACAGGATAAGAACCCGGAACTATTTGCCATGAGAGTGTGGTGATATGGACTCAGCAGAATCAAGTTCGTTTAGCTTAGCTGAATGTCAATCTCCATCATTTAGCGCGAGTCTCCAAGGATCGACATGAAGAATTCATGGCCCTGCAAGTTCCACATTCTTTGCCCTAGCAGCGGACTCATGGTTTGTGGCAACCCCCTCTTCTAAATGGTTCAAAATTAATTTCGATGGAGCCACTTTTGTCGCTGTAAATAAGTTTGGCATCGGAGTTGTTATTCAAGATTCTCAAGGTATAGTCATTACCTCTCTCTCTCAATTGCTCCCCCAAGCATATCAAGCCGTAGAAGTAGAAGCCTTAGTTGTAGTGAGAGCTTTAGAGTTTGCTTCAAAGCTGGGTATTGCACAGGCAGTTTTAGAGGGTGATTCAAAGGTAGTAATGGATGCTCTCGTTGAGGTGGATGCTTCTTTATCTTCATATGGTCTTTTAACTGCAGATGCAAAATCTTTTTCCCTTGATTTCTTTCAATTACGTTACTCACATATTAAGAGAGAAGGTAATAAGGTCACTCATAGTTTAGCTAGGCACAACTATAATTACTGTTTTTAATTTTATTGTGTGGACGGAGTCTGTTCCTCCATAAGTTGTTTCTGTTTATCAGGCTGATTTATCTAGCCTTTCATAGTATTAATACAATTCCTCTTCTTTCTTAAAAAAAATAAATAAATAATTTGTGAGTCCTTGAATTCAAATTATTGGTCTCATTTTTTGTATTTTACTTTATACTCCACCAATAATAATATGTCATGTGCTTGAAGTTTTTTTTTTTTTTTTTTTTTTTTTTTTTTCTGAATTTTTTTTACCTTTTAAAATTTAAATATTTTATAAGAAAAGTAAAAAGAACATGTGACAAGTTGTGATTGATATAACATAAAGTATTAAATTACCAATTCTCCCAAAAGTTTTAGTTGATAGGAGATGGTGAATTTTATTCATTTAATCTAATACTCCCTCTTCACATGTGAGCCAAACTTGCTGTGAATAAAATAATGCAAAATCCAATTGCAAATTATTTGCAAGTAATAATATCTCAGTGAGTTTGAAGTCGATCCACAAGGGGTTATTGACAATAATGTAAAAACTTCTATTATTGAGCTAAAAATAAAAATAAAATAGTTGTTTGTTTGATTTTCCCAAAAAAAAAAAAAAAATTGAAGCAATATAATATAATATTGAAACTACAATTGAAAATAGCATAAATAAATTTAAGAGAAATTAATAGAGAAAAACACTAAGAATTCAAAGATTAACCTAATATTTTATCATATGAACTTGGATTAACTTAATCTTTTGAAAGAATCAGTAATTTAATATAATATTAAATAATTAAATTGCTTTTAAATTTTCTCGTGTTGAGCTCTCACTCAATGACAACTCAAGTAACCTCGTAAAGGGAGAATGTTAGATTAAATTAATAAATTTGTTATATATTTTTTTAAAATTTAAGTTTTTAGAAAATTAGTAATTTAACAAAATGGAATTCTAAATCAAGATAGAAAAGTTGTATTGACATTGTCGTGTCTGTATCCAACCTTCGTTTACAATCCAAAATCGAGTATGAGTTTTAATGGCACCAGGTGTTGTGCTCGACCTTGGTGGCATGGATTGGAACTACTACAGTCTACAAGAGGAGAACTATGAGTGCTGACAAGTGTGTGTGGGACCCACACTGGATCGCCATGACATGAAAGAGAACTAGCTAGGAAGCATCCTAGAAGCAGCAGTTATAATGTTTGTAACGAGCAAAACTCCAAGCTGTTGTTTTGACTCTTTAGCTCTGATCAGTCAGTACTGTTAATTCCTCTATTTCTTGAATCTCACACAAAAATACAGTGATGAGCCTTGCGAGAAACAAAGAGAAAAGAACCATATCCCACCTTACTAAGGTGACCTTAGTGTCTCTTCTTACATTGTAGTTTCTGGGTAAGCTCACTTCAATTTTACTTTGTGCATTTGGTTCTATTTCTCCATGTTTGTGTGTGTGTAAAACCTATAATGTAGTAGAGTCATGAGGTTCATACTGGTCAGCAGGGCTGCAGGGGATGGCTATCTTGCTACAGATGTTTGGTGGGTTGCGCCTTTGTATTTCAACTCTTTGGGATCTGCAAGAAATGAGATTTTCTGCTATTTTTGATGATGTAAGTTCTGTTGCAATGACCGTCATCATGGCCGCAGTATCATGCTTCATTGCTACGAGGAGCAGATGATTTTAAAGTTTCAGCTTGAATTAGACTCTTCACTGTGTATATTTTTATCATCACCATATTCATGTTATGGTTTTTATTTAGTCTGCCATGTATGCTTCTTCTAGGTCTTTTAAGCTTTTGTTGTTTTCATCGTTGTCACTTTCTTTATTTCACCGTTGTCTTTAACCTTGGATATGGTTTGGAAACACACAGAAAATATCATTCAACCTATAGGTTATTATAACTACTGATTATATTGTTACTAACTAGAGGGTGTCACTTAATGGTAAGAAATCCTCGTAACTCATCACACTTGCAAGTTCAAGAGTTATGAATTCAAGTAATGCCAAGTCCCATTATTGTTTGGCTTGTCTTATGCTATACAATGGTAGGGTTTAAAGTGGGTGAAAGACAATGACCACATGCGCGAGCCTCCCCCCTCCCCACCTTTTTTTTTTTAAATAAAAAAAGATTTTATTAATATTACAATTATTTATGTACTAAATTTGTGTCTTAGTTCTATAGGGACAACTCAGTTGGAGGTAATAATTAATCGTAGTGTTTTCATAATCCATATATAAGTCACCTGACATAGAAAAATTCATAAATTTTCTTTGATTCTCACATATCCACTTTTATATCTTAAAATGTGGACATTTCTACATCAATTACGGATATGTATGTAAAATAGTAGATGTAAACGAGTGTGAAAGAATATTCAACCAAATATTTTTTACCCCTTGTGTTATGATGGGTCCATATGAAATGATTTGGCAAGTTTATTTTTGGGAGAGTTTGTGAAAATTTTGGTGGATTTTTTTAGAGCCGGTAGACTTATTCTTTCATGATTTGTAATCCCTTAGAGCATTTGTACCTACCTTGCTATATGCTATTTCTAGAAAAAAATTCAAGCTAATCAACTCTAAAACAACCCACATGGAGCCCAAGAATGCATTGCATAGTAATAACAATTGAACAAGACCTCGATACAGTTATTGAGCTATCATTCATTGCCAATGCTAAAAAATTAGGTTATCATCACTGGCTTGTAAGTTGAAGAGTTGTGGGTTGGTTCTTGGTTTGGGTTGGTTTTTGTGGGTTGATTAATTTGTGCAGTGGTTGCTTAGGTGGGTGCGATGATTGATTTGTGGGTTGATTCTTGATAAATTTTTAGGTTGCTGTGTTTTCTTGGGATGATTTTTGGAAAGAGGAAAAATAATACTTAAATGATCTATGAATAGTAGATTAGTTTTTTGGGGTCAATTTTGCTAAATGTACATTGAATCCAATGCTAATACTTTTAATTTATTAGAATCCACTACATTTTGAATGTATTACGTTAAAATATAACTACAAGAGACAACAGAAAAGATCACTAGAATACACTACAAGAAAAAGGGGTTATAGTTATATAACTAAATAACTATTATATTGAAGAATTATCCATTTAATGTTTTCCTAGTATGTTTTTTTCTTAATAATCCGATGCTAATACTTTTAATTTATTAGAATCCACTAAATTTTGAATGTATTACGTTAAAGTATAACTACAAGAGACAAAACGGAAAAGACCACTAGAATACACTACAAGAAAAATGGGCTATGGTTATATAACTGAATAACTATTATATTGAAGAACTATCCATTTAGCTTTTTTCTAGTATGTTTTTTTCTTAATAATTCTATGGTTCTTGTGATGTAACTTAGTTGGACTAATAAAAAACCAACTCCAATGATCATGAGTAGCCCGAACAGAAGAACCAACAAATCCAAAAAATAAGATCTTACATCCACCATTAGATGAGGATTGGGAATGGCGAGTTTCGGACCTCATTGATTGGGTTGCTCATGATTGGGATCGTGGTTTCATTGCTGCTAATTTCCATAGGGATGATGCGGAAGCTATAGTTTGGGTTCCCTTGAGTAGAAGACATATACCTAATGCTATAATATGGCTTCCTAATAAAAATGGGGAGTACTCGGTGAAATCTAGCTACCAAACAACTTTGTTGATATCTAAGGAGGATTATGGCTTAGGGGAGAGCTCAGGGAGGACTGATGAAGGATTGCTTTGGCAGAGATTGTGGAAGAGCCAGTTGCCTAACAAGATAAAACTAAAAGATAAAAGTATTTGGATGGAGGGTTTGCCAAGATATTTTGCCAAGAAGGGAAAATTTGGCTAGCACTTGTGGCTTATGCAGACAGAACACAGAGTCAGTGCTTCATATCCTGTGGGAATGTGGAGTAGCTCAAGATGTCTGGGCTGCCAGTAGGATTTGTCTACAGAAGTGTGCGAGAAGCCAAAGTGATATTTTACAGTTGGTTGAAGACTTGATGGACAGACTCACAATGGATGAACTGGAGTTGTTTCTAGTTCCATGTTGGATCATATGGAATCAAAGAAACTTGGTAATGCATGGTGGTGTTATACAGGATCCAAATCGACTGCATAAGCTGGCAGGAGATTTCTTGAAGGAGTATAGACAAGCTTAGGAGCATTTATTAGTCCGGTCAACTCTTAGTCTAGTGTATAATCGGGATTCATGGACTCCGCCAATGGGGTTGGCCTAAAAACTCAACGTTGATGCAGCAGTGTTCGTCAGAATCTAACAGAGTTGTTTTTGACAAAGACAAATTGACTTGTAAGAAATTGGACAACCTCTATGAGACTGTCGGCTCCACAAAGACGACGAGACCTCCATAAAAATGGACGAGAGTAACATACCCTTAATAAACCGACGGGATTCTCAATGGGTGACGCGACCACAAGAGCCGATGGATGCACTCAAACCAACGGGTAGCCATAAGGCCGATAGGGTGAAGAAGCTGACGGGACCTACGTGGCCTTGCTTGGTCCCCACGAATATCCATATATAGAAATACCTTGCACATCACGCACAAAGACCTTATCGTGCTATCGTATCTTCCCTATATGGAAAGACACCCTAAAATCTCAGAAACCCTAATACCAGATCTCCTCTACAAGGAAAGATCCATACTTCCAAGGTGTCTCGAACTCCTATATAAGCACCAGACCTCCACTTTCTTGAGGTACGCAAAAAATCCCTAGCTCTCTCACTAGTCACTACAAAGTTCTTAAAGATTTCTCATTCTCTAACTTGACCTTCGGAGGGCTTTCGGCCAGTGCCACACTAGTGCCTTTTGTTTGGTTCTTTCGTTCTTATTTTACAAGTACCCATCAGTGTGATTTGGAGCCCACAACTCATTGACGATTTTAGTACATCATCAGTTGGCGCCATTTGTGGGAAAGAACAACTGTGATTGGCCATATCACCACTTTTGAGACAAAAGAGTTGCATGGTCCAAACACGTTCATTGGCTACCATCAACCAAGAAGCATGGAATCCCTTCAACGCCTTGGAAAGACAAGTGCAAACCCTGGCTGTAGCGGTAGAGCGACTCACCCAACGCAACTAGGAGTTGGAACAACAGCTGAACCAAAGGAACGAGTGACGCCAGGAAGGCCAATGCGATGAGTGGGATGTCGACGAGCAAAATGGTAGTCACCTACTGACAGGGGACAGACAGGAGAGGGAAGACCAGGAAGAAAGCAACATCCCCAATAGAAGGGATGGTTTGGAGGACACTAGCCACCCCGCCAAAATGGAAGTCAGTGCAATGCGCATGGCCCAAGATATGTAAATGATGAAGGAGAAGATGGGACATGATGATGAATGCCATGAGGGGATGAATATCCACCAACTTGGACGAGTTGATCCATCAGACAAACTAATAGGCCAAGAATGTATTAACCCCTTTGGTAAATTAATTAATTAATTATCCAAGTGAGTTAATTAGATTCAATTACATGCAATAAGCGTAGTAGCATAAACAAATCATCAACTAAGTTAAATGCAATGAAAAATAAATTTGACACAGGTGATTTGTTTTCGAATGAAAAAAACCACCGAGGCAAAACCCCATAGGGTGAATTCTAGGTCACCACTTCTAAGAATCCACTATTATCAAAACAAGCGGTTACAAGTAAAAGGAATCCCAGTACTTAATACCAACCTATAGTTGAACCCTTACCCCAATACCCAATTGGACATGTGATGTACCGGCAATCTCTTCGTTCAATGCATGACTCTAGTACGTGACTAACCAATGATGCACAGATTCCAGTATGTGGCTAACACACCAACTTGAGGAAGATGTTGGCTGCAAAGTTCTTCAGTTCATCCAACAATGAAGATCAAGAAGCTCTTTAGTTACAAAACCCTTGGCGCAAAAATGCAGTAGCTTCTAGAGAGAATAAGATGAACTATGGCAAATTGTCTCTGGTCACAATATGCATGTATAATCACTTTGCATCAAGTTGCATCACATGTAACGACCCTTAAAATAATCCTCATATATGTCTAGGGTTGTGAGAAAAGAAACCCTACACAAATACTTATGGATATGCGTGAAATCAGATCTGAAAATTCTAATTTCGTAATTCTCAATAGATACAGCTTCTGTCGAGCTTCAACATTAATCCTCGATAGAAATGATTCTGTTAAGATATCTGTCGAGTTTTAATAAACAACACTTCTTCACTTGTTTCTTGATCAGACTTGCATGACTTCAATGCTAAACTTGAACACTTGTTTCTTGAAATACTATACCCATCCTAGATCTACCAAATTACAAGTAAAATGTGTTTTGTCAAAGGATTAGCCAATTACATCAAATATGTCCCTAACAATATCTCCCTTTGGTAATTCGTGACAAAACCACAACAAACAAATGAATCATAAGAGAATAATTAAATCACTAAACTCATAACCACTTGTCGGAATACAAAACAAATCTAGTCCTAACACAAACTCTTGAAAAACTTTG
This sequence comes from Quercus aquifolioides, assembly GCA_019022515.1. Classification (NCBI taxonomy): domain Eukaryota; kingdom Viridiplantae; phylum Streptophyta; class Magnoliopsida; order Fagales; family Fagaceae; genus Quercus; species Quercus aquifolioides. Next base: position 34,404,741 of record CM032332.1, read on the forward strand.
CAAGAAGAGAGTTCATGGCATGATAGATTGTCACAACCTGTCTTTCTAAAACACTTTAAACAAAACTCATCAAGGCATTTTAGTGTGAAGCAAAAATAAAGATTGCATACATAAAGAAACATGCGTATAAAGAGAGAAAAGAAACAACACATGGAGAGATAGGTGAAGAACAACATACATCATCATATATATATGAAAATAAATACAATGTATGTCATAAATAAATAGTCACAAGACCAGTGTACAAGAGGATAAAGTAACTAAAAAAAAGAAAGAAAAGAAAGTATGTAAAATCCTCACTACATCCCTCAAGAATATAAACACTCCCCTTAACAAAAAAATGTCCTATACTAACTCTCCCCCTAAGTACAAGACTACTCTAATCCTAAAACTACTTCCCCTTTTGTCACAAATGACAAAGGGTGAGTCACCGAGAGGTCGTCATCTCATCATCACTAGAAGAGCAAGCATCCTTATCATCACCATCATCACTATCCTCACCATCCTCATCTTCTGAAGCCTCTAGAGAAGGAGAGGTAGAAGCAGCGAAACCATCAAGGCGAGCCTGTCGTCGTGCTATACGACCGACACGGGTGTTCACCTAACACAACTCATCAGAGAGAGTGTCAAGGTGAGCATCCATGCACTAAAGTTGTGCCATGATAGCCTCGAGGGTCACATCACTAGCCTAGGAAGAAGGAGCGCTTAGGTGCCATACATAATCTATTCGAGAGAGAGAGAGAGAGAAAACAACATCATAACTAGAAAAAGAGAAAAAGAAAGGATACGAATGCATGAAATATGCATGAACATGTGACATGCAAAAATATAAATTGCATCACGAGTAAAACCCAATCCAAACCTACTAGCACACATTTCAATAATTAAGCACAAGATCTAAATGCATGAAACATTGTTAAAATGCAATGAGAATGCAATGCATGAGCATATAGTGACAATTTCACAAAGCCCAACCCAAAAATTTTAGGAAAAAAACTCAAAAACCCCAAAAATTTTGAAAATCCCTAAAACCTAGGTCTAAAATGCATGAAAAGAGAGAAGATTAGAACACTTACCAAGTGTTTTGATCTTGATATAGGCCGAAAAGCATAAGGGTAGAAGGTTTTGAGTGAGAGAAAAGTGTTTGGGGCAAGAGAAAAAGGTTTTCTGTCAAGAGAGAGATGAAGAAATGAAATCTGATTCGCGCTCTAACCTTAACTAGAAATCGTAGCTCGATGGATCGAGATATTTGTCGAGATCCGTTGAGCACTAAATCTCGACAGAAATGAATTTGTCAAGGTGTTATCGAGAATCTGTTGACGGCAAAAATACCTTGATGGATCGAGAAGCTGTCGAGAATCTATCGGCCAGACAGAAAGTTGCTCGATGGATCGAAGAAGCTGTCGAGCATCTATTGAGAAGAAATCCTGAAACCTTGATGGATCGAGATTATGATAAGATCTATTGAGACAAGAAGAAGGAGGGGCTCAATAGAAGAGAATCTATCAAGGATCTATCGAGAAGCTATCGAGCTTGAAGAAAAGGAGTTTTTCAAGGAGGAAAAACATAAAGAGATGAATGCAACAAGCAAGCTATTCAGACATAGATCCAATCAACATATTAAGCTCTTAAAACATCTCTCAACATATATGCAAAGAACTTAAGATCCAAAACACAAACACACACTAAACAAGTCTAACCAATTTTATATTTCAAAAACAAGTTAAGACAATTTAGTGAGCATATATTAACACATGTATTCCTTGTGATGGCCAAATCACATTGTACCTGTACATGTATCAAAAGTAGCAAAAAATTTGCATGTTGTGTGTGAAAACATAGCAAGAGTGCATAAGTATCTCATATTATGACAATTTGAGATATGAGAAAATCAAATACACTCACACACAATCATAACTGCTTGATGTGGACTATCACCTTCGAGGTACATCCTATAACTCCCACATCTCCTAGAAACACGCTTACAACCATATTTAAAAGCATTCTGATTCTTTTTGCTTTTGATTTTCTTTGCATATTTTTTCTTTTTGAGCATATCATGCATGGGCATATAAGAGAGAGAGAAGAAATACCCAATTATGTAAGCTTACAATTTCGCTATGCCAAAGCACACAGATGTTATTCATGATTGACGGGCTTTAGTGGTGAGATGGTTATTTATGCATTTCTCTTAGGATTTTTTTAGTCCTTCCCATAAAAAAGAGTGATATGAGTGTTAAGTATAAAAGATCACTTAATCGTACTCATCACAAACATGAGCCACATAGCTCATTTGTTTAGTTGTTCATTAAGATGCTCATCTAAGCTACAAGAGATACAAAGTTAAGAAACTTTGTTTCAATGGCCATCCAAGGTACACAAGTACCAATATACATAAACACACACTGTTTTTGTATATATTTTTTTTTTTCATTTTTCAAATTTTTATTTTTTTTTTTATTTTTTTTTTTTTATGAGAAAAAAAATAAAGCAAAACTAAAAATAAACAAACAAAAACATGTTAAATAAAGCAAAGCATAAAACTAGACTGACTCAATAACAAGAAAGCAAAACAAACAAGTAATGCATAACTAAGAGGAGAGAAAGAAAGAAAAAGTGACTAAATCACTTTGAGTCTTTTTCCTTCCACACCTTGGAATAACCTTTCCTTTGAGCAAACCTTTGATCAAGAGGTAAGGGGGAAGAGTTGAAACCGTTTAAGTTCAAAAGGAACATGAGGGCATTGAGAAGATCTCCAAGGGGAGAAAAAGAGGATGGAAATTGATTTTGGTTTCCGGACGAGAGCATACTATTGCTTTGTTGAGTGGCTAACCACTTATAGCAATTTTGACGAGTATGCCCTGAAGCTCCACAGTGATGATAGAAATGTAGCTTCTTTTGTTGAGACTTTTTGTTGTTTTCCCTTTTTGTCCTAGGGTTTCTAGCCTCTTTCTTTTCAACCTTAGGGGGTGCTCCTAAAATAGATTTGCCTTTATCTAAGTTCTCACTAGCTATTTGAGTTTTAGCTTCATCATTCTTAGAATTATCATTATCAGCAGATGAGACAAACACAGTTGTATTAGATGAGGCAATATTAGAAGAAGAGAAATCATACCCCAAACCGATTTTATCAGAAGCAGCTTTCTGAAAGCTTAGCATCTCATCGAGCTTTGCACTGGAAGTCCTCTCCAATTGAGCTTTAACCTGGAATAGTTCTGCTTCAACCTTCTTTGTCCTTTCAGCAAGGAAGTTGTTTTCAAACCGCAGAGCTCCAATGGTTTGATTGGCTTCATCAACCTTGGTAGAGAGCTCCTCTCGTTCTAGCTCAACATCACTCAGCTTCTTGATGGCCAGCTTATATAGTTTCTCATGCTTCTCAGAAACCTTGTACAATTTTGCATAAGCTGTATGCATGTCATCTTGATCGTCCATTTTCTCAAACTTAGAATCCACCAAACCCTCTTCATTATCTACTATTTCTATAACCCCTTTAGTAGGATCAACTGTAGCAATGAAGGCATTTAAAATTCCCTCATCATCACTGTCATCTGACTCAATCTTAGGTTCGGTGTCACTCATGGTAGCAGCGAGAGCCTTGCTTTTCCCAACTGACTTAAGATATGTTGGACATTCTTATTTCATATGTCCAAAACCTCGACATCCAAAGCACTTTGGTCCGGAGGGAATAGTGTACTGACCGCCATCCTTAGCATTCTTCTTTCCTCTGTCTTGGCTCTTGAAATGAGAAGAACTGGATTGCTTATGGTCCTTATCAAATCCTTTCACATTTGGCATTCTTCATGAACTTCTTGAACTGCCTAGTGATGTAGGATTTCATATTGGAATCTTCATCATCAGAAAACTCATCAGTCTCATTACTTTTGGCCTTCAGTGCCATACTCTTGCTTTTGCTTCCTTTCTCGATTCTAGTTAAACCCAATTCATAGGTTTGCAAGTTGCCAACCAGTTTCGTCAAAGGAATAGAGTCAATATCCTTTGATTCTTCAATGGCAGTGATCTTGGCATGAAATCTCTCTAGTAGAGACCTTAGCACCTTTCTTACAACCTTGGGTTCGGGAATGGTTTCCGCAAGATTAAAGGTTGAGTTGACTATGTCCTTTAGCTTGGAATAGAACTTATCAAATTACTCATCCTCCTCCATTTTTATCTCCTTAAAGCTAGTAGTGAGCCATTGGAGCTTTGAATCTTTGACAGCCTTAGTCCCTTCATAGGTTGTCTAGAGGATAGTCCATTCTTCCTTAGCAGTTTCAGTTGAGGATATTTTCTTGAACTCCTCATTGGTTACCGCACTGAATAGTGCATTTAATGCTCTGCTGTTGAAGTTTGCCGCTTTGATCTTGGCATTATCCTATTTAGCCAGCGCTTCCTTTGGCTTAGTCCAACCAATCTCCATAGCTTGCAACACATTTTCATCTAAAGATTGCAAGAAAGCTCTCATGCGTACTTTCCAGTATGTATAGTTAGTGTCATCAAATAAAGAAGGTATAATAAGTTATTGTCCTCTATCCATGACAAACAGGGGTCAATGGATCACATAGCAAAGATTAAACCTAATCAGAGTGTGCCTGCTCTGATACCACTTGATAGGCCAAGAATGTATTGACCCCTTTGGTAAATTAATCAATTAATTATCCAAGTGAATTAATTAAATTCAATTACATGCAATAAGCGTGGTAGCACAAACAAATCATCAACTAAGTTAAATGCAGCAGAAAATAAATTTGACACATGTAATTTGTTTACGAATAGGGAAAACCACTAAGGCAAAACCCCACCGGGTGAATTTAAGGTCACCACTCCCTAGAATCCACTATTACCAAAACAAGCAGTTACAAGTAAAAGGAATCTCAGTACCTAATACAAATTTATAGTTGAACCCTTACCCTAATACCCAATTGGACTTGTGATGTAGTGGCAATCTCTCCATTCAATGCACGACTCACAGTACATGACTAACCAATGATACACAGATCCCAGTACGTGACTAACACACCAACTTAAGGAAGAAGTTGGTTGCAAAGTTCTTCAGCTCATCCAATAATGAAGATCAAGAAGCTCCTTGGTTACAAAACCCTTAGCACAAAGACGCAATAGCTTCTAGAGAGAATATGATGAACTACAAATTGTCTCCGATCACAATATGCATGTATATTCACTTTGCATCAAGTTGCATCACATGTGACGGCCATTAAAATAATCCTTATATATGTCTAGGGTTGTGAGAAAAGAAACCCTACATAAATACTCATGGATATGCGTGAAATTAGATCTAGAAATTCTAATTTCGTAATCCTCGACAGATACAGCTTCTATCAAGCTTCTGTCGAGCTTTAACATAATCCTAGATAGAAATGATTTTGTCGAGACATCTGTCGAGCTTTAATAAACAACACTTCTTCATTTGTTTCTTGGTCAGACTTGCATGGATTCAATACTAAACTTGAACACTTGTTTCTTGAAGTACTAAACCCATCCTAGATCTACCCAATTACAAGTAAAGTGTGTTTTGTCAAAGGATTAGCCAATTACGTCATTTATTGCCTAGGTACCTCTTTCCCCCTCCCAGCGAAGTTTCGGATGCCACTAGTGGAAGAGTATGATGGATCAAGAGACCCACTTGACCATCTAGAGTCGTTCAAAATCCTCATGCACCTGTAAGGAGTTCCAGATGAAATTATGTGCAGGAACTTCCTTACCACACTGAAGGGGCCGGCAAGGGTATGGTTTAGCAAGCTTACCTCAAACACTGTCTCCACCTTCAAAGAATTGAATGGACACTTTGTCACACACTTTATTGGAGGGCAAAGACATAGAAGATCCTCTACGGCCATACTGAACATTAAGCAATAGTAAGACGAGAGCCTAAGGTCATATGTGACCCGTTTCAACAAAGAGACCCTCTTAATTGACGAGGTTGACGAAAAAGTCCTCGTCATTGCCTTCAATAGTGGGTTGCAGCTGGGAGAGTTTCTATTCTCCATCTACAAGAATGACCCAAAGACAATGGCCGAAACGCTATACAAGGCGACAAAATATATGAATCCTGAAGATGCAATGATCGCCCGGGGGGTAGATCGAAGAAGAGGGAAAGGTAGGGCGACCCTCATCCGGATAAAGGAAGAAAGCCAGCCCGAACGATCGATCGAAGAGACGACAGGAGATCAAAACCCTCGTCGGGAAGGATGATGAACTTCACTCCCTTAATACCCCGTTGGATCAAGTCTTTATGCAGATAAGGGACGACATGATGCTGACTTGGCCGGACAAGTTGAAGGGCGATCCGAACAAAAGGCCCAGGAACAAGTACTGCTATTTCCACCAGGACTATGGACATGATACTTTTGAATGCTACGACCTCAAGCAGTAGATCGAAGCCCTCATCAAGCAAGGGAAGCTACAACGATTCATCAGGGGTGGAGAAAACCCATCAAAGGACCCCAAACCCAATCGGCGAGCCGAGGAAAGACCTAGAGCCTCTCTGGGAGAGATAAGGGTAATCGTAGGAGGAAACACTACGGTAAGATAATCTAAGAAGGCAAGGAAGATGTACTTACGTATGGTGCAAAACGTCTAGATTTTTGGATGGCCTCCTAAAGCAACCAAGGTTGATAACCCTGCCATCAGGTTCATAGAAGAAGATGCTAGACGACTACACCACCCTCATGATGATGCCCTGGTTATTAGCTTGTCAATTGTAGATTTCAATACCTGACGGGTGCTAGTAGACAACGGGAGCTTAGCGGATATCCTCTACTACCCTGCATTCCAGTAGATAAAGGTCGACAGAGAGCATCTCCTACCCTCGAACATACCATTAGTAGGATTTGGTGGCACCAAGGTCTTTCCTATAGGAGCTATCACTTTGTCGATAACCATCAGGACGTAATCTCAATGGCTCACTAAGGAAGTCAATTTCCTGGTTGTTGATTGCTCCTCTGCCTATAACGCCATTATTGGCTAACCTACGTTTAACGCATGGAGGGCGGCCACATCCACATACTATCTGTTAGTAAAGTTTCCAATGGAGTATGGGATAGGAGAAGCGCGAGGGGACCAAATAGGCGCCCACGAATGCTACATCGCCATGTTGGAGATAGATGGTCACTTGCAAGCTTTGAACATCGAGCAAAAGAGGGTTATCGTAGAGCCAATGGAAGATCTGGAAGAAATCTCCTTGGATGATAATATCCCATAAACGAATCACTCGTATCAACACGCAATCCAACCCTTCAGTCTGTAAAGAGCTTGCCCTCTTCCTAAAAAGCAATTGGGACGTCTTCGCTTGGAGCCACAAAGACATGCCAGGAATCAGCCTGAGCACTATGGTTCACAAGCTCAACGTATGCCCGTCCTTCCCCCCCACTTCGGCAGAAGAAGAGAGTCTTTGCCCAAGAAAGAGACAAAGCTATAGCCGAAGAAGTACGCAAACTGTTGGAGGTAGATTTCATTAGGGAAGTCTACTATCCCAAATGGTTAGCCAACATGGTCATGGTAAAAAAAGAAAATGGCAAGTGGAGAATATGCGTAGATTTCACTGTCCTAACACAAGGCATGCCCAAAGGATAGCTATCCACTCCCGCGTATCGACCTCCTTGTAGACTCTACGACTGGCCATCAGCTGTTAAGCTTCATGGACGCCTTCTCCGGGTATAATCAAATCAGATTGGATGAATTTGACCAGGAGAAGACCTCATTTGTCACGAGCCAAGGACTCTTCTGCTACAAGGCCATGCCATTCGGACTGAAGAATGCAGGGGCGACATACCAAAGTCTTGTGAACAAGATGTTCGCCTAGTAGATTGGGCAGAACATAAAAGTGTATTTAGACGACAAGCTTGTGAAAAGCGCAAGGGATGTCAACCACTTTGACAACCTTTAGGAAACGTTTGAAACCCTTCACCTCTATGATATGAAGCTCAACCCCAGTAAATTTGTGTTCGATGTAGCGTCAGGAAAATTTTTGGGCTTCGTAGGACATATGTGATTTGATGTTAGGAACATATGTCAAATTAGAATTGGTTAATCCTTTGACAAAAAAAGGTTTCAAGATCAAGTGTTAAACCCATGCAAATCTGTCCAAGAAATTGTTGAAAAATTTAGACCCCAGTTGATAGAATTAACAAGTTTTAAATCCAAGTTGTTAATTAGATTTATTATGAATAAAACTTGTTAAAACAGACATAAATCAATATCATGTCAAAATCATGCAACGGAAAAATAAATAAGACAAGATATGATGACCCAGGAAAACCAATGAAACAAACTATTTTCATAGTAAAAAACCTAGGGGAAAACCTTCCCGAAAAGCAATCCACTATAGTAAAGAGAAGTTTCAGATCTAGTACAAAACCTTTGTCCCTAGACTCTACAATCCCTGTAAATGAACTCACAGCAGAAACCTTCTACCGCTTTAGAACCTTTGAACTCTTCAATATATGAACGCCACCCTTTTGATGCATGAATCCCAGTATGTGACTAACCAATTGTGTGGATCCTAGTACGTGACTTAATCACCAACTAAAAGAAGATTGTTGGTTGCAAAGTTTTTCGCTTCATCAACAATGAAGATCAAGAAGCACTTGGTTACAAAACCCTAAGGCGTAAAAGACGCAGTAGCTTTTTTTAGAGAGAATAAGGTTTCGGTCACCTTTTGCATGTGTTCTCCTTATATTCTCTTATGTGACGGCCTCTAAAATAAGCCTTATATTGGTCTAGGGTTGTGAGAAAAGAAACCCTACACAAATACAAAAGCCTGGCCCAAAAATCAGACCTGAAAATTCTGATTTCCGTAACCTTGATAGATAGCAGGTGTTGAGAAGGTATCAAGATTTAAACTTCGACAGATACAGCTATCAAGGAGGTGTCGAGAAGGTGTCGAGGGGACAAAATATTTCTCGATCGATCCACCTAGCTATCGAGAGGTGTCGAGATTGCGATAAGAAGATTTTGATAGATAGCCTAGCTGTCGAGAGGTGTCGAGCAGCTGTCGAGATATCTGTCCGCAGGTGTCGACCTATCTGTCCAGCTTTAATGAACAACTTTTCTTTACTTGTTTCTTGGTCCAATATTCATGGTTTTAATACTAGACTTGAACAACATGTTTCTTGAAGTATTAAACACATCCTAGATCTACCCAAATACAAGTAAAGTGCGTTTTGTCAAAGGATTAGCCAATTACACAAAATATGTCCTTAACAGAAACAAGTGAAGAAGTATTGAATTTTAAATCTCAACAGCTAGCTCGACAGCTAGTATCTATCGAGGTTTAAAAAGCTATTGAAGCCCGAAACTCGACAGCTAGCTCGATAGATAACTCTATCCGTCGAGGTTTATGGAATTCAGTTTTTCAGAGCTGATTTTTATCCAATTCGTGTGTATATGTTTGAGCTTTCTTTTCTCACAACCCTAAACATATATAAGGATTATTTTAAGGGCCGCCAAAGGTTGCGCAAGTGTAAAGCAAAGTTTTGTTCATGCAAATTGTGACCGGAGACAGAACTTACCCTAGTTCATCTTTCTCTTGAAGAAGCTGTTGTGCTTGTACACCTTAGGGTTTTGTGACCAAAGAGTTTCGTGATCTTCATTGTGTGATGAACTGACGAACTTTGCAACCAACATCTTTCTTAAGTTGGTGATTAAGTCGCGTACTGGGATCCGCACATCTATTATTTAGTCACATACTGGGAGCCGTGCATTGAAAAAGAGAGATTGTCATTATAAAACAAGTCCAATTGGGTATTGAGGTAAGGGTTCAACTGTAGGTTGGTATAAGGTACTAGGATTCCTTTACTTGTAACCGCTTGTTGTGATAATAGTGAATTCTCGGGAGTAGTGACCTTAAAATCACCTGGTGGGGTTTTTGCCATGTAGGTTTTTCCCATTCGTAAACAAATCACCGTGTCAATTTAATTTCCGCTGCATTTAGTTAATTGGTGATTTGTTTATGGTACCACACATTTTGCATGCTAATTGAATTAATTAATTAACTTGGCTAATTAATTTTTTAATTCATCACAAGGGGGTCAATACATTTTTGGCCTTTTAGGGCATCATGGTATTGCAACACGATGCGGAAGCTAATCCCAACAAAGTTCAAGCAATAATGGAGATGGCCCTTCCAAAAAACATGAAGGAGGTGCAAAGCCTGAATGGTAGGGTTGCAGCCTTTAACAGGTTCATCTCTAGGGCAACGGATAAGTTTTTACCCTTCTTCAAGATACTAAGGAAGGCTTTCGAATGGACTGACAATTGCTAGAGGGATTTTGAAGAATTAAAGGCATACCTCGCTTCCCCACCATTACTCAATCCATCCAAGCCTGGTGAAGAGCTCTCCCATTACTTAGCCATGTCCTCAACGGCCGTCAGCTCCGCTCTTATACAGGAGGAAGACCGAGTGCAGTTACCCATCTACTACACCAACCGAGCGCTCCAAGGAGTTGAATGAAGATATCCCCTGATGGAGAAGCTTGCCTTTGCACTAATCACAGCTGCCCGAAAACTCAGGTCATACTTTCAAGTGCACACCATAGTGGTCCAAACAGAAAAGTCGTTGCAGAAGGTGATGAACAACTTAGAGGCAGCAGGGTGATTAGTACTAAGTGTGGTAGAACTCGGCGAGTTTGACGTCCAATACTAACCCAGAACTACGGTCAAGGCACAGGCTTTGGCTGATATCATTATCAAGTTCACGACGAAAGAAGACAAAGAGGAAAAGATGACGACATGGATGATATGGATGGACGGATCATCCAACCAACGGGCCGAGGGAGTTAAAGTCCTACTACGATCGCCGGAAGGAGATACAATAGAGTGTGCAGTCCACCTCCAATTCTCAACGACCAACAATGAGACTGAATATGAAGCAGTCCTCTCGGGCCTCAACTTGGCTAAAGTAGCAGGGGCCATGTCCATAGTCATACACTGCGATTCGCAGGTTGTTATTACGCACATTAATGGTGACTGTGCGGCAAAAGGAGAACGGATGAGAAAATATCTGGGGATGGTGAAAAGAAAGGTGAGCAAGAGGCTCTTGGCCATGTTTGTGCAGATCCCAAGGGAAGAGAATGAGCAGGCGGATCGTTTAGCCAAAGCTACATCCGCAGAGTGTATGGGTGTCACTAATCATGTACTATCCTTTGTCCAATATTTTCCTGCCATTGACAAAGTAGAAGTACAGGTGATCCCCCTAGGAACCGGCTGGATGATACCAATTGTATCCTACCTCAGGAATGGGACGCTCCCAAAAAACCGTAATGCTTCCCGTAGGTTAAAGGTGCAGGTGTCGTGGTTTGTACTAATTGGAGATGTCCTTTACAAAAGAGGCTTCTCCCGTCCATATCTAAGGTGCCTGGCCCCTGTCGAAGCAGACTATGCCATGAGAGAAGTGCACGAGGGAGTATGCGGGAACCACTTGGGGACACACTCATTAGTTCAGAAGCTGATATGAGCTGGATATTATTGGCCTACTATGCAGAAAGACACCCAATCCTATGTAAAGGTGTGTGATAAGTGCCAACGCTTCAACAACATCATACTACAATAGCCATCAGAGGAACTCACACTAATGAACGCCCCTTAGCCGTTCACCCAATGGGGATTAGACATAGTAGGACCCTTCTCCATGGCAATACGGCAGCTCAAGTTCCTTGTCGTAGGGATCGACTACTTCACCAAATGGGTCAAGGTAGAACTATTGGCCACCATCATGGAGAAAATGTTCAAAGCTTCATTTGGAAAATTATCATTTGCTGCTTCGGAACCCCAGGGTCTTTATCTCCGATAATGGAAAGCAACTCGACAACAACACATTCAGGGATTTTTGTGAACAGTTAGGAATCAAGGACCACTACTCCTCTCCCGCTCACCCCCAGGCCAACAGACAAGTTGAGGTTACAAACTGATCCCTACTCAAGATGATCAAGACTCGGCTTGAGGGGGCAAAGGGTATATGGTTAGACGAGCTACCCGGCATCCTGTGGGCATATAGGACGATGGCTCAAACACCTACAAGGGAGACACCTTTCCACCTTGCGTTCAGAAATAAAGCCGTCATCCCAACAGAAGTTGGATTAACCAGCTATCGCATATCCCACCATAATGAAGAAAAGAATGAAGAGGGGATGAGCTTGCAATTAGACCTTCTTGATGAAGTCAGAGCGATGGTAGAACAATGGATCGCTCGTTATTAAGACCTAATGGTGAAACACTACAACGTCAAAGTCAAGCCTCGTAATTTTGAAGTCGGAGACTTGGTTCTAAGGAAATTAACAATAGCCACCAGAGACCCCACACAAGGCAAGTTAGGCCCTAACTGGGAGGACTTTATAGGATCATCGATTACCATAGAAAGGGAACCTACCACCTAAAGACCCTCGACAGACAAAGGCTTCATCACCCATGGAACATCGAGAACTTGAGGAAGTACTACCAGAAGTAGACAAATGCACTTAAGGAAGCACTTGACGATGTTACGTTTCTTTTTAGCTCTCCTATTATTAATAAGAATTGACAAATTATCAGAAACATTTCCCTACAATATATACCATTCAATGAATTACCTAGTCTCAAATTATGTTAAGTCCTACCTACGGGGTGGACGGACGACCAAGGATACCGACAAGTTCCTGGTCCCAAACTATGTTAAGTCCTACTTACTGGGTGGACGAACAACTGAGGATACTGACGAGTACCTGGTCCCAAAATTATGTTAAGTCCTACCTACGGGGTGGACGGACGACCAAGGATACCGACAAGTTCCTGGTCCCAAACTATGTTAAGTCCTACTTACTGGGTGGACGAACAACCGAGGATACTGACGAGTACCTGGTCCCAAAATTATGTTAAGGCCTACCTACGGGGTGGACGGACGACCAAGGATATCGACAAGTTCCTGGTCCCAAACTATGTTAAGTCCTACCTACTGGGTGGACAAACAACCGAGGATACTGACGGGTACCTAGTCCCAAAATTATGTTAAGTTACCTACTGGGTGAACAAATGACCAAGGATACTGACGGGTACCTGGTCCCAAATTATGTTAAGTCTTATCTACTGGATGGATGGATGACCAAGGATACCGATGGGTACATGGTCCCAAATTATGTTAAGTCCTACCTACGGGGTGGACAAACGGAAGACCAAGGATATCGACAAGTACCCGATCTCAAATTATGTTAAGTCTTACCTACGTGGTGGACGGATGAAGTAGAGTATCGACAGCACAAATACAATGGGGGCATATACATGTAATAAAAATAAAAATGAAACAAGTTGTTAGGACATATGTGATTCACTTGTTAGGAACATATGTCACTATTTTATGTAATTGGCTAATCCTTTGATAAAATGCACTTTACTTGTAATTGGGTAGATCTAGGATGTATTTAATAATTCAAGGAACAAGAGTTCAAGTCTAGTATTGAAGCCATGCAAATCTGTCCAAGAAACAAGTAAAGAAGTGCTGATTTTTTAAATCTCGATAGCTCTTAATAGCTCGCAATGGATAAGCTCAACACCTCCTCAATCGATTGAGAATTAATGAGCTTTACGAAATTCAGATTTCCGAATCTGATTTTCGGCCCATACTAACATGTATGTGTAGGGTTTCTTTTCTCACAACCATAAACCTATATAAGGCTTATTTTAGAGGCTGTCACATAAGAGAATACAAGGAGAATATATGTAAAAGGTGACCGATGCCTTATTCTCTCTGAAAGAAGCTATTGCGTCTTTCGCGCCTTAGGATTTTGTAACCAAGTGCTTCTTGATCTTCATTGTTGATGAAGTGAAGAACTTTGTAGCCAACGATCTTATTCACGTTGGTGTGTTAGTCACGTACTGGGAGCTGTGCATCTTTGGTTAGTCACATACTAGGATCCGTGCATTCATATATTAAAGAGTTTAGAGGTTCTGAAGCGGTAGAAGGTTTCTGCTATAAGTTCATCTATGAGAATTGTAGAGTCTAGGGACAAAGGTTTTGTACTAGATCTGAAACTTCTCTTTACTATAGTGGATTGCTTTTTGGGAAGGTTTCCCCCCAAGTTTTTTACTATGAAACTAGTTTGTTTCATTGGTTTTCCTAGGTTATCATATCTTGTCTTATTTATTTTTTTCCGCTGCATGATTTTGACATGATATTGATGTTTGTTGGTTTTAAAATTTTTTGTTCATAATAAATCTAATTAACAACTTGGATTTGAAACTTGTTAATTCTATCAACTGGGGTCTAAATTTCCCAAAACAAGTATAAGCAACAGATAAAAGCAGTAGATATAAACCCAAAGGGGTAAATGTTTTACATAAAAGCCGAAAATAAAGGGCATCCACCATTGTCTTACAAATAAGCTCATAAAAAGAAAGGAGATTCAAATACATCTTAAAAAGAAAGAAAGTCAAGACGGGGGAACATTAGAGACAGTCAAGTTCACAGTAGAGTGGCCATCCGCAGTAGTCGAGTCCACAGCAAACCGAACCACAAGAGATTCTAGGCCCTCAAGGGCTAGCTAGATGATGACCTCGGTGTCAGTATCCTTCGCCTCTTGACCAACGATATGGACGGAGTCATCGGTCTCGTCACTGACGGTGTCATCTCCCCCAAGGGTCGACAAAACAGTGTCATCTATGGTCTAGGACAAATCCAGATCAGGGTAGACGGCTCCAACTTGTTTTAAGCAATCATCAAACCCGTCACCATAGTAGACACAACACACGTCGAAAAAGGGCTGAGAGACACAAAACTCTGCCACGACGTCAGCCTTGGCCTTGTCCATCTGCTCACGAAGACCAGTTAGCTCCGTTGTCAGGTTGGTCTTTGCTTTCTATACCTCCTCCTAAAGATGGGTCTCCTCTTTCAGCTTGGCTAGTGTGGCCTTCATCTTCTTATTGAGAGTACAGATAGCCTCCTTGTACTGATCCCTCTCTTTGTTCTCGATCTCTTGACACTTGCGGAACCGTCGGATCACCCCCTCATTGGCCACACACCTATCCTAGAGGGCCTTCATCTGTAGCAATGCTTGAAATAAAAAAGATGATTAGAACGAGAATACAAAAATTACAAAGTACTATAAGTAACAGAGACATACCTTGGACAAATTGTAGAGACTATAAGCCCCCACGTCCTCTAAGGAATGCTTACCGCAGGGATCTAAGTTCGTCTCCTTGATGATCGAATTGACCATCTCAACGGCATAATCCTTGTGAATGACCAGCCTCTAAAAGGGATCAGAGATGATAGGCCCCTTTCCCGTCATCAAGCCCTTCCCAACTCCATGACGAGGGCAAGAAGGGGGCGAAGGAGAATTTTACTGATGATCCCCAACAGATGGGCCTATCCCCTTCTTGGATAGATGGTCGTCCTTGGCATTGTTCTTCCTTTTTTGGGCCACTCTAGGGCCCACCTTGGGGGCTGAGGATGGTGCCTCCCCCTGTTGCTTACGTGCGGCAGCAGACTTCCTCACCAACGCCCTTTGTCTACTGGCGTCCATCTCTAATATATATATATATATATATATATATATAAGAAGATTTAGTAAGGCAATAGACGGACTGAAGAGTGAACAGGTAGGAATACTTACAACAACGAGAAAATGTGTGCAACTAACAGGCTATAGGTATCAGCTCAGGACCACCACAAAACACGTGAAGTGTCGAGGGTGACTAAATATTTCCACTTCCTCTGCTCAAAGGGAATCTCCAACACACGTTTGATGAAGCTTCTTGCTTGTCGCTGATCTATGGACGGGCTTGGATTGAAAAGGAAAAAGATATTAGATACATAACAAAAAGCAAACAGTAATAAAAATAGACAGAATAGGAAAAGATAAAAGAAGATGGAATAGGAAAAGATAAAAGCAAACGACCACCTGACTCCCTCATAATGCCCCATGTATTATCAAACTCGTCGGGCACACTGTCCCATTCCTTGGGTCTACACACCCAATTTGTTCCTTGAACCAAAAAGTATCTATTCTTCCAATTCCTATTCGAGTCAGGCATACTAGACACTAGCCTAAGCGACGTCTTTCTAACCAAGAAGTGATAGATACCCTTTGACAAGGAGATCTGCTGAGGTTTGTAGCAATAGAAAAACTCGTTGAGGGTGAGATGATGGTTACAATCACTTAATTGACCCCATACCACTTCAGCCCCAAGGAATGTCCTCCACGCATTCGAGGCTATCTGGTTGACAGATAGACCTAGATAATTGGCCAATTGACAGTCTAGTTCCGTCAATGGTAACCTCAAACCTGCAGCAAATATGGCATCGTACATGCCGACGTTCGATGTTTTTCTTGAGTAACATTTTTCAAAATTTCTTAACAAACAAATAAGAATATTCTCAGGGATTTGGAAACGATCACGAAGTTTGTTGAAGACATTAGAAGACATGGTCAGGTAAAAATCATTCACCATCCATATTAGAGGAAGGATGAAGGTTCTAGGGCCATCACTTTCCACTTGACCTGTCGCCTCCTTGTCATCTTCCTCCCCTTCCTCTTCTTCTTCTTCTTCCTCTTCTTCCTCTTCTATGTCACCTTCTTCCTCCTTTTCCTCATCCTCTTCACACTCCTCTTCCTCCTCTAAAAGGGAGTGAGCAGACGGTTCCTTCTCCAAGGACTAGGTTACATCCTCTTCGAACTTGTGCCCTAATGGATAGACCTCGTCGTAGCCCGCACCCTCACGGATTGACGGTGACTGTTCACTTGTCGCTTTTCTATCACCTGACACCATTCACCTTGAAGCAACAGAGGTATTCTAAGAGCCTATTTGACGGGTCTCTAGGCAAGTGACAACCAACTAGGAAAATAAATTAAAAATAATAATAAAAGCTAGAGTGAGGAAACTTACGAATGATGGACGACGGCTTAAGATGACCGATTCCTCAAAAATGACAGAACGCATGATGACGGTTGCTTGTAAACAACAGCACAACAATGACGTACTGATCTCCAAAGCTCTCAAGAAATGAACAGCAAAGTAAAGAAAATAATTTGAGGAGGAGGAACTATTTATAGGGCAAAGGGGCGCGACATACGAAGCAACGCTTCTGACTAGAAATGAGGCCAACCAACCAGTGCCACGTGTCACCCAGCGTTTAAACCTAAGGCCGCCTATGCCATTTAAAGACACACTCTCCAATAAAGCACTAATTAATGGTCATAAACACCCATATCACTCTGAGGCCCATCGACTACAGCTAACAGAACCACGAAGTAGGGGGCAACTGACAGGGGTGTTTTTGATGAAGACAAATTGACTTGTAAGAGAGCGAACGACCTCTACAAGACCGTTGGCTCCACAAAGATGACAAAAGCTCCATAAAGACGGACGGGAGTAACATACCCTTAATAAACCGGCGAGATTCTCAATGGGTGATGCCAACACAAGAGCTTACGGAAACACTCAAACCAATAGGTAGCCATAAGGCGGACGGGGTGGAGAAGCTGACTGGACCTATGTGGCCTTGCTTGGTCCCCACGAATATCCATATATAGAAATACCTTGCACATCACGCACAAAGACCTTATTGCGCTATCGTATCTCCCCCATATGGAAAAACACCCTAAAATCTTGAAAACCTTGATACCAGAAAACCGAAGAAAACCGAAGATGGCTCAATGGGGTTGGACATAGTGGGGCCATTCCTAAGGGCTGCAGAAAACTGAAGATGGCTTCTCGTTGGAACTGAATATTTCACAAAATGGGTCGAGGTTGAACCACTGTCTAACATCAAGGATATGGATGCAAAGAGGTTTATTTGGAGGAATATTGTAACCAGATTCAGGATTCCTCACATGTTGATCTCGGACAATGGGCTCCAATTTGACAGTAAGGCTTTTAGAAGGTATTGTGGGGAGCTAGGTATCAAAAATAGGTATTCCTCTCCAGCCTATCCACAAGGAAACAGGCAAGCAGAAGTAGTTAATAAAATTATAGTTAGTGGGTTAAAGAAGAGGTTGGATGAGGTGAAAGGAAAATGGGTAAACGAGTTACCACATGTATTATGGGCATATCGCACTACACCCTGAAAATCAACTAGGGAAACTCTATTTTCAATGACCTATGGGTCCGAAGCAGACATACCTCTTGAGACAGGGTTCCTAACCATGAAAACTGATCAGTTCAATATGGAAGAAAATAATAGTTTGCTCTTAACAAGCTTGGAGTTAGATGATGAAAGGAGGTAGCCATGGTTAAAATGGCGCACTATCAGCAAAAGCTCAGGCAATGGTATGACAAGGGAGTTAAAGTGAGGCCACTAGCTCTTGGAGACCTAGTCTTAAGAAAAGTGTGGGAACTGCAAAGAATCCATCATGGGGAAAATTGGGGCCTAACTGGGAGGGTCCATATCGAATTACCTCAGTAGTGGGTGTCAGGGCCTATTACTTAGAAGATTTGGACGAGAATGTTGTTCCGCGTCCATGGAATGTAAATAATTTGCGTAGTTATTATTATTAATAATATTTTAGATTCCTTTCAGTTCTTAGTCATTTGATGTTTTGAGCTTAGTTTAATGAAGGTTGTTCATTAAGATCAACCTTTGTGTGAAATTGGTTAAGTGTTAAACAGAACCTTGGCCTTATTCAACTCCTCAGGTCATAAGCCTTGGATAAATTAACCCTTATGATAAATTGGTTAAGTGTTAAATAGAACATTGGCTTTGTTTGACTCATTGAGTCACAAGCCTTGGGTAAATTAACCCTTATGTTAAATTGGTTAAGTGTTAAACCGAACCTTGGCCTTATTCGACTCCTCGGGTCACAAGCCTTGGGTAAATTGACTCTTATGTTAAACTAGTTAAGTGTTAAACGAAACCTTGGCCTTGTTCGACTCATCGAGTCACAAGCCTTGGGTAAATTAACCCTTAGGTGAAATTGATTGAGTGTTAGGCAAAATCTTGGTACAAAAGGTTCAAATTAAAAGTGTGATTATAAATTTGTCCGAACTCATGGATCATGTTGTTAGGGTTAAGCTAAATTTAAGATGGTATAACATACTTCAGGCTATACGTTTTAGTCAATAGAACATGTGTTATATCTGGCAAAGTAAAAAATTGGAAGTTTATGTAAAATAGGAATGCAACGGAACTTGGATATATTCATTTAAGAGCTAATTACAAGGAAATAGATAGAAAAAGAAAGGAAGGAAAGGGGCATTAGCTAAACCTAGCCCATTACAAAATCAGCCTAAATGTTAAACTTGGAAGAGCTAGGTTACAACCTCCTTCTCTTTCTCCTTATTCTTCTTTTTCAACTTTTCAACTTCTACAACCTCTTCTGGTTCTAACTCCACCACTAGGGTTGAAGTTTGTTGCTCTTTTTCTTTCCCAGCAGAAGGCATAGAAGTTGGGGATGCTGTGGACTTGGGTGCCGAAGTGGTAGAGCTTGGATAATGAGGAGGAAGGGCAGAGTTAGGAGCAATGCGAAGTGCTGGAGGGTAGTAAACCTTATCGATTCCCCTTAAATTAGAGTTAGCATTAACTCTAGTAGTATTGAGGGCTTCGCCCCAAACTTCGAGGCAGAAAGCCCGAGCTACATCCCTGAGCTGGGTAGTCAAGTTTTGGGCAATTTTGATCATGCCAGCATTATACGCATCTTGTTTGGCCTTCGCTTTTTCAACATCCTTACCCTCGAGCTGTTTTTGCTGAAGTTTGGTCTACTCAATGGCCAAGGCTAGTTGCATTTTGGCCTTCTTCATAGAAACTCACAACTTCTCGGCCTGTTTTTCAAACCCTCCTAGGGTAGCCTCAGCATTCTTGGGCCATTTCTCAACCTTAGCTAGATGAAAAAGTGATTCTTTGTACTTTTTCTCAACATCAGCCAGGGCCTTCTCAGATTGAGCCAGTTTACCCTCTACCTCTCGGGATTTTGATAGAGCATGGTCCACCCACTCCTCAGCAACAAAGGATGCTTGCACAGCCTATTTTCAAAGAAAGTATGTACATATGACATGGTTTTAATGAAAAGAACATGAAAAAGTTACAGTAAAGCAAATGTGCGAAAATTGACCTTTGCAAGATCCCTTTTTAGTGAGAGGAACACCTCACGTTTCTTCAACCCCTTGAGCTCCTTCATATCATCGGGAAGGAGTAAAGCCTTCTCTAAGCACTCAGATACCAGCTCGAACTTGCCTTTCTGAGCATCCCTAAGGGATGCCTCAGATGTGATGGGGTCTTCCGAGCTGAGCACGAAGGCCGGGTTCCATATGGTGACCTTGGAACACTGCTCCCCTTCAACGCCTTTGTGAGACCCAGTAGTAGTACCCTTCTTATGCTACACCCTTGTAACTCTGGACTATTTCACAGACAGCTGTTGGGTAGGTTGGGGTATCTCCCCTTCTTCAAAGCTCTCAGTTTGCTTCCCCCTCTTTCTTTTCTTCTCGGGGGCATCTATGGCAAAGGTGTGAGATGGGGCAAGAGTGGGTGGTCGGGGTATAGGGAACTGCGGGAGCATTTCCCCCAACATGGGCAGTGAGTAGGGCTAGTAGGTCAGGCATTTTCTTTTTGAGCACCATGGCATTAGGAATGTCAGCTGCCTCTTGGCTTGTACTAACTTGGGTAGCAACGAGGTGATGGTAGGTGGAAACTGGAGGATCTTTGGTGTCTGTTCGATAAAAGACTTCAAAGTCCTTCTCTATGTCCTCTCAAGTGGGTTCAGAGTAGGACAGTTGGATTACCCTCATTCCCTATTTATATAGGAGTTGAAAATAAGCAGTAAATTTCCCGCAAATAAATTACAAGGAATTAGGACAGTTGGATCACCATCATACTATAGAACGTGGGGGGACAAGCAGCCGTCTGATGCAATTATTGCAAGAATGTGGATACCAAAGCGTTAGGAGCATTCAGAAGACAAGTGAAACAACGTCTCCATGTGGGAACGCACTTAGCATGTACCAGCCTCCCCATTACTACTAAAACCTTACTCTCAAAGTAGCTCCTAGTAGCAAGGTTTTAGGGGGCTATTGTGGGGGGTCCGAGGACTGAGGAGGATTAGACCACGAAGTAGCTTGCATAATCAAGCCCGAAGGGTAAATAAGCTTTGAGGACTTTGCTGACCCGAGGATGGAAGTAGAAACAAGGTAGTTAGTATCTTATGAAGGCCTAGGGAAAGGAGAAAGGACCATAATGGGAACAAGTATTGTGGGAGGAAGCTTCTTGAAGGGCATACCTCCCCCCTCCGCATTGAATGCCCTGCACCAACCTTATCAGCTACATTAATCTAGAAATGACACCTGAACAGTAACTTCACAACTAGAAACCCCTTCACAACCTTATCAGCCCCTTCTCCATAAGCAAGAAAATTTGCAAATTTGCAAATTCCTAGTTGAATGGATAGATGAGTGTCAAGCGGCCTTTGACAAGATATAGCAGTATTTGTTGAACCCTCCTATTTTAGTTCCCCCGACGCCGGGATATCTGTTGATCCTCTACCTAGTGGTACAAGAAACCTCCATGGGCTACATGTTAGGCCAAGTGGCTGAGCCCGACCAGAGAGAAAAGGCAATTTACTACTTAAGCAAGAAGTTCACCAATTGTGAGATTAAGTACATCGCCATTGAAAAGACATGTTGCACCCTAGTGTGGGCATCACGCAAGCTGTGGCAGTATATGCTCTATTACACCACGTGGCTCATTTCCCGCATAGATCCCATTAAGTACATCTTTTAAATGCCAGCTCTTATAGGGAAGATCTCCCATTGGCAAATGTTGCTCTATGAATTCAACGTTATGTTTGTAACAAGAAATGCTATCAAGGGCCAGGCCATAGCCAACTACCTAGCGGACCAGCCGTTGAATGATCCATAACTTTAGAATCCCTCTTCACTGATGAGGACATAATGGCACTAGAGCCAGAACTAGACAATGTGGAATTGTGGTGTTGGAAGCTTTACCTTAATGGAGCCACTAATTCTACTAGAAATGGAATGGGTTTCCCTCAAGGGCCAGCAAATCCCTGTTTCAGTCAAGCTGAATTTTGATTGCACCAACAACATCATAGAATATGAAGCATGCATAGTTGGCCTACAAGTGGCCCTAGAGTTCGGCACCTATGACTTAAGCATCTTTGGAGATTCCTTGTTGATCATCTCCCAAATTGAAGGAAAATGGCAAGCCTGAGATACCAAGTTGATTCCGTATCACAAATGCGTCAGCCACTTAATTTCGAAGTTCTGAAACATAACATTTGCCTATTTGCCCGAGCACACAACCAGTTTACAGATGCCTTGGCTACCCTAGCTAGCATGTTCAAGTTGTCAAAAGGAGATGATAGGTGGCAATTGTGCATAGAAGTCTGTGGCATTCCAGCCAATTGCATGAACATCTAATAATGCATGAGTGTCAAAGTCAAAGCTGACGAAAAGCCATGGTACCATGATATCAAGGCTTATATCAAGAATAGTGAATACTCGTCTAGTGCAACAGACAGTGAAAAGAAGTTTATCCAGCACATGGCCAAACAATTTTTCTTGAGTGGAGAAGTCCTATACAAAAGGAACCACAATTCTACCTTGCTCCGATGCATAGATGCCTCTAAGGCTAATCATCTGATGGAAGAGATGCATAAAGGCTTACTCGGAGCATATGCTAGTGGAACCCTGTTGGCCCACAAGATTATGAGAGCCGGTTACTACTGGCTTACCATGGAGGGTGATTGCATTAAACACGTGAGGACGAGCCACTGTTGCCAAGCCTATCAAGACAGGAAGAACACTCCTCCTCAGCCTTTGCACCTTTTAGCAACACCATGGCCCCTCTTAGCCTGGGGTATGTATGTCATCGGACCCGTGATTCCAAAAGCTTCAAATGGTCATGAGTACATCTTAGTGGCCATTGATTATTTTACATAATGGGTGGAAGCTGCATTGTACAAAAGCGTCACTAAGCAGTAGTAGCTTGGTTCCTAAAACACAACATTATTTGCCACTATAGCATGCCAAGAGAGCTCATTACAGATAATGGGGAAAACCTAAATGGAAAAATGATCCAGCAACTCTGTCAACAGTTCAAGATCGAACACAGAAATTTGGTTCCTTATTGCCTTCAGATGAATGGTGCAGTGGAATCCACTAACAAGAACATAAAGAAAATCTTGGTGAAGATGATAGACACATACAAGGATTGGCACGAGTACTTGTCGTTTGCCTTGTGTGCATATCGAACTTCTGTTCATACTTCCACGGGTGCAACCCTGTATTCATTAGTATATGGCATGGAGGCTGTCCTCCTCACAGAGGTAGAGATCCCGTCTCTTAGGATTTTGTCTCAAACAAAGCTGTCAGAAGCTGAGTGGGCCCGTTCCTGATATGAACAACTGAACATGATAGATGAAAAGTGCATGACTGCAATGTGGCATGGACAGTTGTACCAACGCCGCGTTGAGCAAGCATTCAACAAGAAAGTTAGACCCAGGGTCTTCAAAGAAGGCAATTTAGTCTTGAAGAAGCGCAACGAGGCCATGCCTAATCACAGAGGAAAGTTTGCCCCAACTTACGAGGGCCCATACGTGGTAAAGAAGGCCTTTTCTGGAGAAGCCTTGATTCTAGCCGACATGTACGGGTATGACTTAAATATGCCCACCAGCTCTGATGTCGTCATACGATACTTGCATGAAGGAGCCTCTCAGTGCACCTCATTTCTATAATTTTATGTCAACAAAAAAAGAACAAAAAGGAAAAAAATACGTGATGACCTGAAAGGGAGGTCTAGGCAAAAATTAAGGCAATTAAAAGTTAGTTAAACGACGTGATGACCTGATCCTTCCTAGTGGAGGTACGTAGGCAGCCATCTTGGTTTGGTCACGTCTTAAAAGAAAAATCAGTCAGTTGTGCCTACTTGAATTTTGGTTCAAGATCAAAAAATTAAATGGATCCAGCGCCCAAGACAAGATATGAAGACACCTATGAGATCGCTCTCTGTCTACAATAATGCCATAACCCGGTGGTCTACTCAAGATGTTTTGGCTCATACCAATGGGAAATGTACCTCAACGGGAAAAGGAAAGATCCGTCTAGAATAGGATGTATCCTTGGAAAAATAAGATATTGATATGCATGGATTTTACATTTATCACTTATTTATATAATCTTGCATTTTCAAAGCATTTGCCTACATATTCATTAACATGCCTGTATTGTGCCATTCTGTTTCTTTCATACATTCTGGTATCAAAATATGAAATATCATCTCATAAATATATCCTGAACATCATCATAAACATCTCTCTACATCATCTCTCAATTTCTAAGCATGCCTAACAAACTAGACTATGCTTTAAGAACTCAAACAAACAGAGGAAGGACTTACGCAATTGCCTACCAATTTACAAAGGACCTTTCCATACATGGTGGGATACTAACTACATAGCTCATGTGCAGAAACAGAATAAGTAGAAAAGAACACTAGCAAGTTAAACATGGCCCAAGTGATCAGACACGGCCTGACACAATCTCCCAAAACCAGTACAAAGGATCGGGTCATCATGAGTATGAGTGTGAAGTGACCCGACTACATCAAAAGCCCAGGTCTCGGGCAATCTCTCTAAGTGTGTCATGTGAATGCCGAAGACGGAACAACTCCCTCTCCATTGTGGAATCGGAAGTAGAGCTCTGTCTCTTAGTCTCTAGCAAAGCCCACAAGGTGCCCACCTCCGCAGTAGCAACTCTCAAAGCCTCCTCCCTCTCAACCAGCTCAGTCTGAAGGCGACGAAAGGCCAACTATAGCTCACTAGGCTCATCACCCTCTCACCCATACTCCATGCTCAAAGTGGAATGGACATAGGCCCTCGCCTGTACTAGCTCCAATGCTAAGTCATCAATCCTGCTACTAGCCTCGGCCCTGCCTACCTCCAGTGCGACCCTCTCCTCATTCCAGGTATGATCCAAAGCGGCAAACCTCCGAGTAAGATCTGCAAGCTCATCCTCCAAACCCGCAACCAGAGATCTCAGCTGAACACACTCTGCCTTTATGCCTGGAGGGGCTGGCCCCCTCCAATCAAGCTCTACCCTAAGAGTAGCAAACTCACTCTCCTGTACACTGCTCATCTCCTCAATATCCTCCATAAGGGTATCAGCCAGCTCCCGACAGATATCTCTATCCCTGACGGCCTCCCTTAAGCACTCCCTCAGATCTATAGGGGCCCTCTCAACCCTGATCTCAAACTTCAGAGTATAGTCTCTCAAAATATCAGCCGAAAGTGGAAGCTCGGCCGGGACTGGTGATGATAAGTCAGCAAAGTAGGGATCTTTGGTGTCTTGCCACATTCTAAACTCAGTAGAAAACCACTCCTAGTCATCCTTAGAACAAAAGGGGAAGCCAACGCTCGACTGGCGCACCTCCCAGAACTCAGAGGCACACCCTATCACTGCTTCATCAATATCCACGAGTCCGTACTTGCAAGTGACAACAGAGAGATCACTAAGTCGAGGGATATGCTGGATACCCCCAAACTATCGTATGGCCATACTCAAAAAGTACCCCGTGCACCCCCAAATGCCTACCAAGGGAATGCCAAGTAAACCAACGCAATGGGTCTGCCCCTACCATTTAATGATACTAATCAGTGGGACTCAAGCTGCACAAGTATCCCAACCAACCCTCAGTATCCCCAGAAAAGGAAGATCAAGAGCTATAGTAGCATGGACTCTATTCCTACAAATCCCACAAGCTAATCCCTAGCAATAGAACTCAAGTGGCTACAGAACCACAGCTGTAACATATGAATGCAGCAACCTAACCTACCCTTACCAGTCTCCCAACACAAAGACTAGGATCTAATGGTCTCAGAAAGTAGAGCAGGAATGAAAGAGGTACCATGAGGTACGGCACTCACCAGAGGGAGAACGACAAAACTGACAGCTCCTGATGATGAAGGAAATAGCACCACACCAAAAAAGGCCACCAGGAAGGCCTAACGCCAGTAGGATGTCCACTGCTCCACTAAGTCCACAAAGTCATCTTGGCAACCAATAGGGCACTCCACTGAGTGGAACCGATCATACAAGAAATCAAAGGACAAGCTCCCTCCTATCCCGTTGCCATACCAAGTCAGCACCTCCACAATGGGCCTCTTGAAGCCCAACAGATTAGTGAGTCTCTTGCGGTAGCGTGGCAGCATTAGTGGAACAAAAATAGTGCTCAGAGGGGTAGAAAGAGAAAGAAAATGATCATACTCCTCCAAGGTAGGCACCAAATCAACATCTCCAATGGTGACATATCTCAAAACAGGGTCCTAACAAGAGGTGATGACCTCCAACAAATGCCAATCTAGTGTGGTGTGAAGAAGAGCAATACCATCTCTAAGAAGTTGTTGGATGAATGCCCAATCACCACAAGAAAAGTAGCTCCACCACCTCCTAAGCTTCTTCTCATAGTAAGACTCCCTCTCAAGCTCGACCATAGTGTCGTAGGAGCAACAAGAGCATCCATGAACGAATCCTACTAAATCTGATGATCTGATGAGAATCTTCAAGAAAAATGATGAAAAACATTGTTTCTACACATTTTGGGTGAAGAAAGGGGTAGGAGAAGGCCCCAAAAAATTGCAGATCAAGAATGAGCTAGGGTTGGGTTGAACCCAGCTTTTATGCACGCAAACTGCAGCAATGGCCCTTCAAGGGCCGCCGACCCTCGAGACATGTGCTAGGGCTTTTCAGCCCCTTAGGCACAAACCCCCATGTATTCTGAGCACTATCCTCCTGTTTGGGACATTTCTAACTGCATTGGAGCAAAGATTCCTTTGTTTTAGCACTCGCCGTAATGCGCAGTTGGCCCGGTAGTGAACCAAATTGTCAAGAACTCCTTATCGTGCATCCAAGATCACACAAATCCTACACTAGGGTAGTTTATCTTTGTGTGCCTCGTTTAGCACCTCCAAATATCTTGAACCTCATTTTCTAAAACCCGGTTCACTTGGTTTAAGGGTCGGTTCAGTCCCAGTAATCAAGAGTTCACAATAGAAAAACGCTAGAGCCCGTTCTCAGCCATGTAGCCGCTTTTCCAACTTATTTTGAGGATGGAGGGAGTCATTTCCCATAAGGCTACTCCAAGAAACCTGTCTTTGAATTATTGAACCCGCACATGCAGTAATAGGAGCAATCAATGCATACCGCCTCACGGCGTGACTAAAAAGACTTCATTCAGAATGTCCGCATTCATTACCAGCATTTGGTATGGTCTATGAAGTCGAGGCCATTTTCAGCCTGTCTACAGGCTGGGAACCCCACAAAACCCTAAACTGGGGCAATTTATTTTGCGTGATTCCCTCCCCCTTTGTCCAATATACAAGAATGAATCCGTCCTACCAAGGATGTGTCCCTCCTTCGAGAATCACATGAAACCCTAAATTGGGGCAGTTTATTTCACGCGATCTCTCCCTTCTCTCTCCCGCCAGTAGGACGATCATTGTCGAAATTCACCGATAAACCCGTGAAACTACAGTGCAAAACAAGTGAGTGTGACACAAGCTAGTTTAAACCACCATCCATGATGAAAATGCAATAGTGCATACATACATCAGCAACCCTCTTAAAGGCAATTTCTCCAAAGGCATACATGTAAGTCCTAACTAGAGGAATTGTTTCGCATATACATCAGCTGCCCTCTCAAAGGCAATTTCTCCAAAGTCATACATGTAAGTCCTAACTAGAGGCATCGTTTTGCATATACATCAACTGCCCTCTCAAAGGCGATTTCCTAGAATTATGCATGTAAGCCCAACCAAAAGGCATTGTTTCTCACATACGTCTATAGCCCTCTCAAAAGCGATCTCTCTATGGTGATACAGCAGCCCTCTCAAAGGCGATTTCCTAGAGTTTTGCATGTAAGTCCTAATCAGAGGCATTGTTTTTCACACACATCAGCTGCCCTCTTAAAGACCCTTTTTTTGAAAGTCATACATCAACGGCCCTCTTAAAGGCCCTTTTCCTAAATTCATACATCGGCAGCCCTCTCAAAGGCGATTTTCTCTATGATTATACTTGTAAT
>CM032332.1:35032843-35261620 GCA_019022515.1 Quercus aquifolioides
TAACCTCTTCAATAGTGACTGCAAGGGATACTTGGTCAGGACATATACTGTATGAGCCTGAAAGTAGTGCGGCAGCTTCCTGGTGGCGTGTATTAGGGCTAAAACAAGCTTTTCCAAGGGTAAGTATCTCGTCTCGGCGTCAACTAGAGTTTTGCTAATGTAGTACACGGGTTGTTGGATTCCTTTGTCCCTCAGTAGCACTACGCTCACGGCGTGCTCAGATACTGCCAGATACATGAATAACTCCTCACCTGGTTCTGGTGCCGTAAGCATGGGTGCCCGTGCCAAATAATTCTTCAGATCCACAAAGGCTTCGTTGCATTTTTCACTCCACCGAAATCCAGTCCATTTCTTCAGCAGTTGGTAGAATGGTCGGTAGCGATCCGCGAACTTTGAGATGAACCGATTAAGGGCGGCTAGCATCCCGGTTAATACTTGCACTTCCTTCGGGTTGCTCGGTGGCTTCAGTCTTTTCACTGCTTCAATTTGGTTGGGGTTGACCTCAATTCCCCGCATGGTGATCAGGTACCCCAGGAACTTTCTGGCCCCCACGCCAAATGCGCACTTCTCCGCATTAAGGCGCAGTTTGTATTGTTGGAGAACCTCGAAAACCGCCTGAAGGTCCCCCATGTGCAGTGCCTCCTGCTTGCTCTTCACCACCATGTCGTCGATGTATACTTCGACTGTACGCCCTATCTTGTCTCGGAACATCCTCATCATCATTCGTTGATATATGGCCCCGGCGTTCTTTAGCCCAAAGGGCATCCTCGTGTAATGATAATTGGCCTCCGGGGAGATGAACGTCATTTTCTCCTGATCCTCGGGCGCCAGGGTGATTTGGTGATACCCTTGGAAAGCATCCAGAAAGCTCATCCTCGGGTGCCCATACGTGGCGTCAACCAGCTGATTAATCTTTGGCACGAGAAAAGGGTCTTTCGGGCAGGCTTGGTTCAGATCTGTGAAATCCACGCAAACCCTCCACTTGTCGTTCTTCTTCTTCACCACCACGGTGTTTGCCAGGCAATCCGGGAAGAAGATTTCCCTAATCGCCCCAGCATCCTTCAATCTTCAAACTTCCGCTTTCACTGCCTCGGCATGCTCCTAGGCCGATCTCCTCGGCCTCTGCTTCTTAGGAGCGAATGAGGGATCGACTCCGAGTCTGTGGACGATGAACTCGGGATCTACTCCGGGCACCTCATATGGACTCCATGCAAACACATCTACATTCTGTATAAGGAGTAGCAACATTTCTACTTTTTCCTGGTCCTCCATGCTCTCCCCTATTTGGAAGTACTTGTCTGCATCCGGCAATACCTTTACCTTGAGCATACTCTCGGCGCGTGCGGCCCCCTTCTCTTGCGGGCTCTATAATTGCTATAAATGAGTCCCCGATGACGGACGTTTGAGCTCGGCTTGATCCTTTTGGTCGGTCTGCTCCTTCTTCCAATCGACCATGGCGACCAAACATTGCCTGGCTGCCCGCTGGCTTCCTTGTATCACCGCGATACCATAATCGGTATGGAACTTGACCTTCATGTGTAGTGGACGGGACAGCCCCCATTGCATGGATCCATGGTCTTCCTAGTATTTCCATGTATGGGGAGAACGAGACAACTATTATGAAGCTTACCATTACCTCCTTGCCCCCCATGTTCACGGGCAGAGAGATTTGCCCCTCGGGAACTACCACTTTCCCGTTGAACTCAACCAGGGGTGTGCTGTACTTCGAAAGATCCTCATTCCTCAACCCGAGCCCCCTGAAGAGGTCTGGGTACATAACCTCAGCCCCGCTTCCCTGGTCTATCATTATTCTCTTCACAACGAATCCGCCTATCCTTGCCGTGACTATCAATGCGTCGTCGTGCGGCTGAATGGTTCCTTCCAAATCACTATCGTTGAAAGCGATCGGCTCTCGGGTGGGTCTAATCTTCTTTGCGGGAGGCGGCACGCCCGTACTTCCTTCCACTAACACTACTGTCAACACCTCTTTTCCCCTCGCCGTTGAAAGGCCCCTCAGGGTGACGTGGATAACATCAATTACCCCAAGAGGGGGCGAAAGGGGATTCCCTCTCTGTGGGGTGCCCTGCCCTGCTCCTCGATTCCCGACATCCGTCACAAACTCCTTCAGGTGCCCAGCCTTAGCCAGCTGCCCGAGATGATCCCTCAATACTTGGCATTGCTCGGTTGTATGTCCCTTGTCTTTATGGTAGGTGCAGTACAGGTTCTGATTCCTCCTAGAGGGGTCGCCAGCCATCCGATTTGGCCACCTGAAATATGGCTCGTGTTTGATCTTGTCCACAATTTTATGCACGGGCTCCTTGAACATCACGTTCACCTCCCCTACTCGTGCTTTTGGTTCTTGAATCCTCAAATTCCCCCGTGCCCTCGGTTGAAAGCCGCTCTGCCGAGGACGATCTGTCATCTGCGCCTTGCCTTTGCTTTGTATTCTGTCATCTTTCAGCCGCTTGTATTCTTCAATGCGCCTCATTAGCTGCCTCATATCCTTGGGAGGTTTCTTAGTTAACGATTCCCTCAGCCCTGAATACTCGGGCAATCCCATTCTAAAAGTGCTTGCGGTAATCTTCTCATTCCCTCCGCCGATCTCGTTGTAGAGCTCCCAGTATCGGCTAGCATAATCACGAAGGGTTTCCCCTGCCCTCATCTTTATAAACAGCAACGCGTCCACCGGTTGCTGCTCCCGGCTGCAAGTTACGAATCGGGTCCCGAACTCCTGTATCAGCTCGGCGAAACTGTGGATGGAGCCCTTGTGCAACCCGTTGAACCACCTTAAAGCTGTGGGACCAAGGTTGGAGGGAAAAACTTTGCACATCAGAGCGTCATTGTGGGTATGTAGAGACATCATTTGGATATAGTGGCTGACGTGCTCCACCGGGTCCGTTTTCCCACCATATGAATTGAAAGGTGGGCGCATAAATCTGTCCGGCATTGGCGCCCGTTCAATGTCTGCTGAGAACGGGGACCGAGCTACCCTGCGCAGTGCATGGCTCATCGCATCCATGGCCGCATTCTTTGGCCGTCTTTCCTTTGGAGAATCTGAGCCCCGATTTTCATACTCCCGCGAATGAGAGCGATTCCGTCATCGGCGAGATTCCCTTGAATGTGAACGGTCTCGGCGCCGACGGGATTCCCTCGAGTGTGAACGCTCCCGGTGGTGGTGGGATCCTGATTGATTTGACCCCATTCCGCGTCGTTCTTCCCCGGCGTTAGGCCTTCTCCCTCGATTGTCTTGATCCATTTTGCGGCGTTCGTTTCTTGCTTCCAACTCCAGGTCTTGCACTAACTTGCGCAACCGTTCAAGCTCCTCGTCCCTCTCGTCAAGTTACCTGTGCCCCGAAGCATTGGATACTGTTCTCTCCATTTGATACGACCCTTTTCCAAGGCCGGACCACTCTTCCGATTGCTCGTAAGCCCGATCCTCGCGTCTCTTCTGCCTCTGTTCCCGCTAGGTGGAGCCCCGGGAAGACCCTGCCGAGCCACTCTCGGCGTTACTTCCAGATATCTTCCTGCGCACGAGTCTCGGCGGAACCTCTGCTTAGTAGGAGTTCCCCACAGACGACGCCAATTGTGCGCGCCCAAAAATGAAGCCCCGTTGGGCTGGGCCTCACTCGGACTCACAACTTACTTGTATAATGGGTTTGGATTTGCTACACTGGGTCGTTTTTTGCACTGAGACTCAATGAGATCACTTTTCTCTTCTCGGGGATCTGAGTCACCTTGTTCTCACTCTACTCTCTATCTATCTCCCCTCTTTTACAGTAAAATTTCCAACCCCAATCTTCCTCAAACTTCTCATATTTATAGTCCAAAATCAGTGGAAAGGTCATGATCACTTCCCAGTTTAGTGCAACAAGCGGTCCAGTATCATCGATCGTAAGTGGGTGGTTAGGTGGGAGTGGGAAGTGGTGAGAATGGCATTGGAACTTGTTTCCCACTTTCGTAACTATTCTCGGCAGCGGCACCTCCTAAGGCACGACCGAGCATGCAAAGGACGGGGCGTTTTGGACGTCGCTCCTTCATCATTGCTCGGGTCAGTATTGCCGAGAAATGATGAAGTGGCAAGGTTTGGGCCCGCAGCCCGTGTGGCTTTGGGATGGGCCACTAAGTAGAAAAAGATTTGCTTTATGGGCCATACACCCAGGCCAGGGTCCAAGGCCCAAATGGGCACCGGCGCGGGGGCCGTACAGATCTGATTTGTACAAACCAAATCTCATATATATATATATTTTTTTTTTTTTCAAAAACAGATTTGATTTTTACCAATCAAATCTTTCTTTTTACCCTTTACAAAAACAGATCTGATTTTTACAAATCAAATCCTTCTTTCTTTTTACCCTTTACAAAAATAGATCTGATTTTTACAAATCAAATCTTATTTTGTTTAATTTTCAAGACAGATTTGATTTTTCTTTAAAAAGAGGACACATGTTCATAAGACAAATTTATTTAAATTGACTTTGTCAAGTGTTTGTCATGTGTGTTATAATATATCATTTAACATCATACAAAAAGGTTATATAATGGTCATTAGAGTATGGAAGACCAGACTCTATCTGGGCGGAATAGGTGCCTAAGACCTTCCCATTCCATAACCTAGCCCTTGAACTTAGGATTTTGGATAGGTAGACTAGTGTTTTGTCTTTAATTTTGGTAGAATGTAACTAGGATCAAAGCTTTGTAACTTTTGCATAGATTGTAACTAGGACCAAAGCCTTGTAAGGTTAATCCACCAAATTGTACTCTTTTTTTTTTTTTTTAATCAATGACATTCGAAGTTTTTTGAACATGTAATTATATTTATTTTTTCTTTTTTTTTTTGTACAAAAAATAAGTGGCGACTCCACACCACTTACCCAAAAAGTGAGGTGCCTTAAAGCACCCGAATCTCTTTTTTGAGAGCACGCACCCCTACGGTCTTTCACAATAGGTACTCTTAACTTAAACGTGTATTTTTTCCATTCTTAAGTAAGTGCATTAAAATGGATTGAAGTAGACTAAAATGGGTCAAATGGATTGAAATGAACCTAATGGATCAAAATAGACTGAAGTGGACTGAATGGACCGTAGTAGACAGAATAGACTAAGGTGGACTAAATTGGACCGAATTGGACCAAAGTAAACCGAGTTGGCTTGAAATTGAGGAATGGACCGAAATAGATTGAAATGGATCGAAGTGAATTGAATTGACTGAAGTGAACCAAAATAGACTAAAATGGATTGAATCATTGATCACATCACCATTTTTTTTTTTTTTTTATTGATTTGTTCCTCTAATTTTTTGATAATATTGAATAGGGTTTTACTAATGTGTGTCTTTAGGGCATACATTAGTAAACTATTTTAGTAAACTTTTTATAGAAAAATGAAAAAGTAATTTACTGTTTTGACGGCTTTTTCAATTCCCATAAAAATTTTCTTAAAATAAATGATTAATATATACCTTAAGAACATTAACCAGACCCTATTAAATATATTAATCGATTGACTTTACACATTTATCTTTGACATTTTTTTTCTCTCTAATAATGTCATGAACCATTTTAATTTTATATATACTTTGTCTTTACACATTTATGTCTTCCATTTCCGCTTGTGTGTGTGTTAAAATACTTAGGCCATGTTTGGATTTTTTTTTTCATCACTCAATTTTCATCACTTATCACTCATCACTCATCACTTAAAATACCCTACCGATTTGGCACCATCACTCATTACTCATCACTCAATATTTTTCACACTATTTGTGAGTCTCATACTTGTCACACATTGCAGCTTTTTTTTTTTTTTTCAAGTACCCAAACTCACCAAAACTCAATAAATAAATTAAAAAAAAAAAAAAAACCCAAAACTGAAGACCGAACCTAGTGAAAAAAAAAGAAAAAGAAAAAAGAAAGAAACCCAGAACTGACCGAACCAAGAGAAGAAAGAAAAAGAAAAAGAAAAAGAAAAGGTAGATTGGTCAAAAATTGTGGCTGAGTGGGTCCCACATATGTGTTTAATTACAAAAATGTCATTGAGTTATGAGTTATGAAAATTGAAAACAGGGCTGTTTTCAGTTTTCATAACTCATAACTCAAAAATCAGAGAATTGAGTGATGGAAACAGAGTTATTGTTTGTCAAACAACCTTTTTACTATGGATCCCACCATTTTTGAGTTGTAAGTTATGGAAACAGAGAATTGAGTTATGGAAATCATAAATCCAAACACCTCCTTAGTATTCTAAAAAAAAAAATTAGAAAGAACTTTTTCCATACTTTTCAATTTTTCCATTATATATATCACCGGCCATTTTCTAGGGTCAACCCAAAACTCATGTCAGCCCAACTGTTGGATCCGTACTGGCGTAGACATAAATGAGAGGTAGCCCTTAGATCTAAGGATTGACAGTTGCCCCACAAGAATTCAACCCACAAGAATTCAAATAAACCACGCGTGAACCAGAAGATAGTTTCTCCCCCAATATACTCTAATTTATACAATTTTGACAACAAATGCTGAGTCACGTGCTCTTTTTATTAAGTACAATATAGTCTACACAGACATTTTCTCAAAAAAAGAAAAAAAAAAGATCTCCACCTTATTCTTTCTTCTCATTTGGGTGAATTCCTGGACCACAGAATAAAAACAAAATGGTTCAATTGTCATATGGGGCAGGCCTGATCAGTGGAAAACATAAGAAAACGATTGAAGTATGTATTATAAACATCATTCTTGATTTTTGTTAATAACATAGTAATTTCCTTCTTTTTCTAATCCCTATGCTTTAGTGTGTATTTGGCTCTAAATTAAAAGTCAGTTTATTATACTATTCAGCTTATTTTTGTTATTATTCATGGGCTCTATTGCACTTTTTAGTACTATTCATGAGTCTCACTGTACAATTTCAGCTAACTTTTATCTTTATCTACAGTACTTTCAGTAAAAAGTTTTCAGTTTCAGCAAAATAAACAGATCCCAAACAGACCCCTGTTTGTTTGGCTAGCTTATTTTTTGCCAACTTATTTTTGCTACTATTCATGGGTCTCATTGCACTTTTTGGTACTATTCATAGATCCCATTGTACTATTTTAACTAACATTTATCTTTATCTACAGTACTTATAGCAAAAAGTTTTTAATTTCAACAAAATAAGCGGATTTCAAACAGACCCTTAATCAAAGAGTTGGTGATGCTTTTTTTTTTTTTTTTTTTTGGTTATATACCTATATGACATAGTGAAAATTTTGGAATTAAAGTCATGAGTGACATTAAACTGGTTTAAAACACCAACATGATTCAAGTTTGAGGCATTCTAATCATAAACATGTCATAATCATAATTTGGCCCGTTTGGTACATGTGTTTAAAAACTGAAAATTGTTGTTTAAAAACTTTTGTAAAAATACGTGTGGATGAAAAAGTGTGTGGAAATACGTAAAATATTGTTTAAAAATTGAAATTATTTTTTAGAAACACTCACCAAACACCATATGTTTACCATTTTCAAAACATCCCATGTTCTCTCCATCACCAGGTGAGACTCTTCTTCTCCCCACCTCACCATATCCGGCTCTCATTATGAACCTTTTTAATAACTATTTTTTTATTTTTTATTTTTTATTTTTTATACTAACCATTCTATGTACTACGAACATAACCATTCACACACTCAATTTCACAACTTATTGACTCGTGCGATAATGAGTGGTTAAAAAAAAGTGATGGATTCATATGAGCAGAAAGTGTCCATTATTCATAGTCACACAAATCTACAAGTTGTAAAATTGGGTGTCTTTAGAATTATTCTTCTACTTAATTATTTCAATAATATTCTTTTGACTCTTAAATATTCTTTTTATAATTCTTTTTTCTTTTTAGTTTAAGCTTTAAAAGGTGGAGTAAGAAAGGCACCAAAGGCCATATTTTGAAATCAGCATTATTCTAATCTGCCTTAGTTGTCATTGGCCCTATCATGGACTTGTGCATATTTCTTATAATGAATTTGGACATTTTTCTTCTAATAATATATTGGCAATTATATGTTCAGTATCAAAATGTCAACCCTTTGTTAATACTCTTTTGGTATAAATAGTTCATTCTTCATGCCCTTCTATACCATCATTGAGCTTGTGCTAACATTCAAACACTTAAGAAAAAAAAAAGACCATTTTTTTCTAATAAGCTTCCACACAAAATATGGAGCATTTGGGAGCCATTTCTGAAGGACAATGGAGCTCTCTTAGTGGAATGTATACTCCTGAGGAGGCTCATTTTATGGCTCAAGTGCTCAATAACTTGCCATCTGCATTTTGGCCTTGCCATGATTCATCTATGAACGTGGCAGGACTTACTGAATTTTCATACTATTATTCAGATATGGCTAATTCTATTTCTTCAAACTTTGGTGGCGGTATTTTGAGCCAAAAAGGTTACTACATGAGTGATTCTCATCCAATTTTAGCATCCAAGAATAGCTCCATGTCCATTGATATTTGTATGGCTGACATGAAAAACAGCAGCTCATTTCTCATTGAAGGAAATGACTGCTTAAACCAAGAAATGAGTGACGAAATTCCAGAAGAGTCTGCTGGATACTTAGAAGGGGATCTGAGATATCAATGCCTGATTCAATCTCAGAAGACAAATGTAACAACCCATCTGAGAATTCTAAGAAAAGAGCTCGGAGTTTAGAACATGTGAGTATCCTATTATTACAAACTCCTTAGCAAAGTGTTACTATTATGCAAGATAAAACGAGTTTTCTCCTATTCCTAATGAAATCCTAATTTAATAATGCAGGTCCGAAAGAGCATACAAATTCAACAATCAAAGAAGAATCGTAAGCTTGCTATGATTGACAACAACGAAGAAGATGGTAATGCTGGGCTTACTGGGCAAAGTTCAAGTAGCTGCTCCTCGGAGGATGAGTCCAATTCTTCTCAGGAGCTGAATGTAGGAGTGACCTCAAGTTTGACCACAAAAGGGGATGTAACTCTAAACTTGAATGGTAAAACAAGAGCCTGGAGGGGTTCAGCCACTGATCCCCAGAGCGTCTATGCAAGGGTAAGTTCCCTCAAATGCTTGCACATTGACCAATTTTATTGAAATTTTCCTGCCCATGAATTTGACATTGAATAATTGATCCTACCTTTGTATCTTGCAGAAAAGAAGAGAGAAAATAAATGGAAGGTTGAGAGTCCTGCAGAACCTTGTCCCTAATGGAACAAAGGTGAGCACTTTTCTCTATCTAGAAATTGTTCTGAAAGTCTGAGGTGTAATTGAAATTCTGACAAATAGCTCTTTGGTATTACAGGTTGATATTAGCATAATGCTTGAGGAAGCTGTCCAATATGTGAAGTTTTTACAGCACCAGATTAAGGTAAAGGGAATCCTTGTTAGTCGTAAGGAAAGATGAGGTTAAAACAGTAGTGCTACTTTTGTATTAATATGTTTCTAATCTTTTTTTGGTTATCTTGTTTGGAATGTTGTAGCTTTTAAGCTCTGATGAACTATGGATGTATGCTCCCATCGCTTACAATGGATTGGACATTGGACTTGATCTGAAAAACACCTCGCTGAGAAAATCATAGAAGATAAAGGACGACATAGCAGTCCATATAGTATGATGCAAATACATCAAGATGCCATGGCAACTTCAAATGGGCTTATTTGTATAGGAAAATTTCAAGTCCTATTATCACAGTTCCATAGGGAACTTGTTATGACTAATCCCTCAATTTCTTTCACTTACACAGAAATTCTTCCTATGAGCACAATTTTTAGCTCCATTGCAAAAACGCTTCCTACTAGCCAGTGATATAAGTTGCTGGCCCTTTATGTAAACATCCCAGTACATACCAACAAGGCAACAATAAATTGCAAGAATTAGTTATGTCAGTCATGAAGTGTCCTGCTTGATATGCTTTAAGAGCGAACAGAATTTTTCGATAACCATTCTCCATTGAAAGTCGAATACAAACAGTTGAAAATCAGGGGGAACTATGTTTCCAGAAAGTAAACTAGAGGAGTGTCAAGTGATTTTGTTCTGACAATAAAGAATTGTGTGACCAATCATAAGAATCCAAATCAATAGGAATAAATTCAGGGACCCCAATGAGAGATTGAAACGTTGAGCACTACTTTTGACTGTCGCTTAGATATTAAACCTTCTTTAAGTAGTAAAACACTAAAACTTATCTGATGACAACAAGGTCAAATTTGCTAAAAATGGAACTTTTAAAAGTAAAGCTAAACTTTAATGAGATAGAACTGAAATCCTAACCAATTTGCTATAACCAATTGGATAGAAATGAAGGAAAAGATCAGCAAGAAGTACTTACCCAAATCTTATCAGGGTGATCTTCTCGGGTAGGTATGCTTCATAGACAAGGGAATAGGTATGCTTCTTAAGAAAAAAAAAGGTTCTAACTACGTATCACAATTTGATGAATACATGATGAGATGCAATATAATTTCCATCAGAATTTTCACCTCAGACCAAACTCAACCACAATAGTACATCACTTAGCAAAGATGACTAAGGAAAGGGAGTGACTAAAATGAACCTCATAAACAAAATTCCCTGGGCTAATGCTTTAGATGCTGAGGCTTTGGTCATGTTATTGCCTAGTGTCCCAAATCCCAATAAAGCTCTTGTCCTCAAGGGACAAGAAAAAGAGGATGACAAAGAAGATTTGGAAGAACAAGTCTATGAACCCAACATCGATGAAAACTAGGACACAGATGAAGAGTGCAAGGGAGACCCTAACTTCCTTGGTTGCATTCTAGCTATATCACACTAAAGGTGATTGAAGTTGAGTGTACATTAACACAACCTAGGAAGCCTTTAGATCTAATCGTACTATCACCACATGTTAAAGTATCTGAATCAATAAAAATATAAGTAATCTGTAAGGGCAGCGTTTTGGTTCCTGAACCCACAAGGTAGAAGGATTCAGGCTCAAAGAGCGCAACACAATGAATTTGTAGAGAGTGGACTTAAAAACTAGGTTTCAATGGATCAAGCTGCACGCGCAGTGGATTAAAGACAGTAAGAAAGCAAAGAAAGACAAGCTCTATGCAAAGAAATCCTTCCTCGACGAAGTTCGAGGAGAGGGGTTCTTGAATATAATTCTTTTAGACTTAAATACAATTTTAGTTCTTATTACTACAGTGTTTTCTTTATAGGTTTTTCTGATCCCCTCTCTCATGAGGGTCTCTCGCATTATATAGCTCCCTTTAGATGATCTTGGCCCTCCATTTGTTGATCATCCAGACTACTACTTGAGTGTTTGTCTCATCAGATACCTTCCCAAACTCCTTGTGAGTTGCGGCATTCAAGACAGTATTATTTAGAGTCTTCTTCGCATAAATGCAGCCAGGAGGTTTGGTGGGATGCATTAAATGTGGTGGCAGCCACCATCCCTTCAGTCATGTCATGGCTAACCTTTTCTCCGAAACTCTTTCTCTACAGTATGACCTCCTTGGCTCGGTAATGGCCCCCTCGGCCATGGGTATGACACGTGGCACTACTACTGTAAAGTTGTGATTTATAACTAATTTGTGTTGGCTTTAATTCCGTGTCAAATTTGATTGTAATTTTGTTCAATCTTTTGTACCTTGTATTTTATGTGGAATTTCATTGTAAGGATTGTGTGTGAGAGAGAGTGTGAAGACTCAAGACTCATTGAAGATCAACGGTGTTTTCGCGGGTAGCTAGCGAGAAGTCTTCCCGCATAATGAAGCATGTGCTTAGCACATGACTGGAATGCGAAGAGTCATGACAGATGGTGACAACTGGTTTTCACGAGTGTCTCGCGGGTAAGGTCTTGTCGCGAGATACTCGTGAAACATTCTGTTTTGCTAATTTGTCATATCTGATACACCAAGTCTCTACCCACATTACCCACATATTGTGATAAGTGCTTTTCAGAGAGAAAACCCTAGCCATTACCCTTGAGAGAGAGAGATTGTCATACCCACAATCCTCTACACAATCCATTGTGGTTTTCCTCAACTCATACCTCTCCATATCTGAATCCTTGAAAGGTTGATAGTTTAAACACTTACCACACCCATTTTCAGTGTAAAGTGAGGGTTTGGTGTTGCTGGGAAGCATTAGAAGTAGTTATTTGTTTGGTGGATGCAATCGGGCTGAATTGTGTGATTCGGAGAGTTAGAGAAGACAAGGCTTTGTCAAGTCAGTTGGTAGCAGGAGCTTAGAGGGCTCAAGTATATGGGGTAGACTAGGCTTGAAGGGTATTTTGTTATTCGTATACTCCAACTCATTCTCTAGTGGATCGATTTATTATTTGGAGGGCGGTGGAGAGGTTTTTTGCCGAGTTCTTCAGTTTCCTCTTCGATAACACATCAGCATGTTATTTTGTATTTGCATTCTTCTTCCCTACTCTTTTAGCTTTCATTTTATTGCTGCGATTTGATGAATATGGCTTAGAGTAGTTATATTGTTTGTTCGCTCGCATTTACTCTATTCCGCACTTAGCTTAAGTTAGAGTAAATCAATCGAGTCGTAATTTTAATTTGGGGGTCTAAACAACTCTTGTATTTTCACACAAATTCGAGCTTTCAATTACCTTATTTAAATTCTTGTACCCCGCATAATTCATGTCACAAAACAATCACAAAGCAAGTGATAATCCAGAAAATTCAAGCTCATTCACTAAGAACAATTTAAGGCAATTGTAGCCAATGGCCGAAGGTATCATCCCTTACTTATTGTCGCAAACAACATAATAAAAAACAACTGTATTCTCTTTTCTTCTTATTTATTTTCTTTTTTGTGCGTGTGAATAATTTGACTTTATTTCTTGAGAAAATTACCAAAAACTCACTTAACAGAATATAAAGGACACCTTTTTTTTTTTTTTTTTTTTTTTTGCCTTTGTGTATAATTTGACTTTATTTCTTGAAAAAACTACCAAAAAAAAAAAATCATTTAGTAAATTATTAAACACACCTTGATGCCCTCAAGACATTGTTGGCACCGGAATAATTGCATAAGTTAACCCTTAAGACACTTGTTAGAACCCAAAATAAAAAATTAACTATCAACGAGTGCCTAAAACTAAAAGGCACAAGTTCACACACATTTAACTATATTGTTATGTTTTTTTTTTTTTTTGAGAAACAAGACATCAATTTTTATTAAGTAGACAAGGCTGTTAAATCAGCCTGTACAAATTGGAGAATATCTGGTGGTACATCTTCCATCCAGACATTTAAATTTGGGCTCAAAATTGCCCTTCTAGCCAAACTGTGAGCTACAACGTTTCCTTGACGGCAGACATGGGAAAAAATAATACTTGAAAAGGAGGTAGCTAGAGCCTGTGCATCCCGAATCAAAAGTCCATGAAG
Source organism: Quercus aquifolioides (assembly GCA_019022515.1). NCBI lineage: Eukaryota > Viridiplantae > Streptophyta > Magnoliopsida > Fagales > Fagaceae > Quercus > Quercus aquifolioides. The sequence goes on from CM032332.1 coordinate 35,046,216, forward strand.
GGCTAAGGAGGGGCTTGGGTTTAAGAGATCTCTGCAGATGGTTTCTGAATCGCCCTCTATAATGGCTCGAGTAATGCCTAGCTCATGTGCAAATTCTACAGCTCTACGTGCTGCCACTGCTTCAACTTGGGCAACCGTTGATGGCAAGGGTAGTTGCTGTGAGAGAGAGGCCATGACTTCACCTGCCGAATTGCGAATAACCACACCTATACCTGCTCTTCCTTGTTCTTCAAAGATTGCGCCATCATAGTTCACCTTGAGATTGTCTTCCCCTGGAGGTTTCCATCTCGTGTGCTTTCTGTCCTGCTGCTTTGGTGTACTTGGATGAAGGAGCTGAAACTCAGTTTGCCGTTCCTTGGAGATATTCAAAATTTGGTTCAATGGGCATGCAGTCTTGCCGACCCGAGTCTGGTTTCTTCTATTCCATATTGCCCAACTCGTGAAGGCCAACAAAGTAGCATCCTTGTCTTCCTCCAGAGCATGCTTGAATATCTCTCTTGCTGTCTGTCCCTGCATTGCAACCAGCCACTGCCATTGCTGATCTGAAGCCCAGACCACCTGCAAATCAGAACAAAAAAATAAAGCATGTGAGCTGTCTTCACTGCAACTCCTGCACCTGTCGCACATCCCATCAGAGACAATTTTTCGTCTGCTCAAATTAGCCTTTGTTGGGAGAGCTTCTTTACAAGTGCGCCACACAAAGTTTTTCACCTTGTTAGGAATCTCCAGTTTCCACAATTTTTTCCACCAGCCCATGGACTGAGATGAGGGACGGCTTGAGAGTGGCTGTGCATTATTTCCTTCAAAGAGGAATCTATATCCTGACTTAACAGAGTATTGACCCGTGGGAGTGAAAGGCCAAATGAGCTTGTCTGGTTGGGACGTAGAACTTAAAGGAATGCTCTTGATCACCTCTGCCTCAGGCAAATTAAAACAGTGGTCAATCACCTCACTCCTCCAACCACGGTTTGATTGATTTATTAACACCTCCACTGAAGAATTTTGTTGCCCAAATATCATTGGAGAAGTAACCTTTGGCTGGGATTTTGTTGGTAGCCAATTGTCACCCCAAATTTTTATTTGTTTCCCATCTCCCACCCTCCACAAACCCCCTTTTAAAATTACATCCCTCCCAATAAGAATGCTTCTCCATGCATATGAGGCAGAGGCTGATTCTTTGGCATCCAAAATAGAGCCATTTGGAAAAAACCTCGCCTTGAAAACTCTGAAGAACAAAGAATTGTCATCATGAAGAAGTCGCCATGTGAGTTTCGCCAACATTGCTTCATTAAACATGGTGAGGTCCTTAAACCCCATACCTCCTTGATCTTTATGATTGCACAACACATCCCATCTAACCCAATGTACTTTCCTCCGGTCACCCCGTTGACCCCACCAAAACTTCCGAACAAGAGTTTCAATCTCATGACATAAGGTGGTTGGTAATTTGAAGCAACTCATCGCATAAGTCGGGATTGCTTGAATGACTGATTTTATTAGGACTTCTCTTCCTGCTTGAGATAATAACTTACCCTCCCATCCTTGTAATCTTTTCCACACTTTTTGTTTTAATTGATCAAAACTGGCTCTCTTGTTTCTTCCCACCAAAGCGGGTAGACCTAAATAAGCCTCATATTGTTTCAACTCTGATACTCCCAACTCTTCCATAATCTCAGCTTGCATTCCCAACGGGGTGGATTTACTAAAAAACAGCGTTGTTTTCTCCTTATTTAACTTTTGGCCCGAGACCCTTTCATAAGTAGAAAGTATTTCAAGTATCTTTTGACATTCAAGTCTGGTAGCTCTGCAAAAAAGGAGACTATCATCTGCAAAGAGTAAGTGTGTTAGCTTTGGACCATTACGACAAATTGAGACACCCCTGATTTCCCCATTATTAGCTGCAGCTTGAATAAGCCTGTGAAGACCCTCTGAGCACAAAAGAAAAAGATATGGGGATAGGGGGTCCCCTTGGCGAATACCTCTCGTGGGAGTAATATGACCATGTGGTTCACCATTCACAAGCAGAGAATAAGAGACAGAAGTAATACATTCCATTACAAGAGCTATCCATTTATCATTGAAACCCATCTGAACCATGACATCTTTCAGGAACAACCATTCCACCCGGTCATAAGCTTTGCTCATGTCTAATTTAATAGCCATGAAACCAGTATTTCCAGAATTATGATTTTTCATGTAATGTAAGGTCTCAAAAGCAACCAGAATATTATCCGTTATCAGTCTACCCTTCAGGAAAGCACTCTGATGCTCAGAGATAATAAGAGGTAAAACTCTTTTTAATCTATTTGCTAAGACTTTCGAAAAAATCTTATAGAGCACATTGCAGAGACTAATGGGTCGAAATTCAGTTACTCTTTCTGGATTTTTTACTTTTGGAATCAAAGTAACAAAAGTGTGATTGAGAGGTGAGGGTAGAGAGCCTGAATTTAAAAAACTGAGGATAGTATTTGTGATATCACCTTTTACCAAATCCCAATAATTTTGGAAGAACAAAAGGGGCATACCGTCTGGTCCCGGGGCCTTTAGGGGTGCCATTTGTTTTAGGGCACATTCCACTTCCCAAGCCTGAAAGTTCTCTGTCAGAATGGAGTTCATGTCATCTGTCACCAAGTGAGGAATGGAGCAAAGGGCAGTAGGTACACTTTCGGGGTTGGCTGAAGTGAATAGCTCCTTGTAATACTCTTCAAAAACACTAGCAATCTGGTCTGGCTGGGTACACCACTGGTCTGAACGGTCTTTAATACCTGAAATGGTATTTCGCCTCTTGCGAATAGTAGCTCTACTATGAAAGAAACGGGTATTTCTATCTCCATCTTTCAAATACATAGTCCTGGACCTCTGCCTCCACATGCGCTCTTCCTTATCCATTAAGGAGTTTATTTCTTTTTGTAAGGCAAGCAAACGTGTTGCATTGCCACCTTGTAGCGCCAGCTTCTCATATCGAGCTAACTCCTTCCTTTTTCGGCCAAGTTCTGCACAGACTGAGCCAAATTGTTTTTGACTCCAATTTGTAAGTTCTTTTCCACAAAAATCAATCTTTCTTAGCACTTTTGTATTCTCGGCCCCACCCATATTTGATAACCACACACCTTCAACTACTTCCCCACAACCTTTGTCAGCAAGCCACATCTCCTCAAATCTAAACAATTTTTTCCTCCGTTGAAAATCCAAGTCAGCTATATCAATCCACAAGAATTTATGATCTGATGTAGTGCTGTCAATATGATGTACCTTAGTACCCGGGAAAAAAGTGAACCACTCTTGAGAAGCTACAGCTCTGTCTAGTCTCTCCCACAAAGAAAAACCACTCTGCCAGTGTTTGCTCCAAGTAAAAGGAAAACCCATAAAGCCTAGGTCCATGAAACCACACTCATCAAGTGTTTCTCTAAACTGCTGCATCTGGTTGGAAGGTCTCAGTCTACCACCGGACTTCTCCGATTGCTTCGTTATTTTGTTAAAATCCCCAGCGCACAGCCAAGGAAGAGAACTTTGTCGGTGAAGATGACGGAGAAGGTCCCAAGATTCAAACCTTAACTAAGTATCGGGTTCACCGTAAAAACCAGTAAATCTCCAAGGCTTGTCTGAACTTTTGTTGATTGTGGCGTCAATGTGATGCAGCGAAGAAGTCTCAACATCAACTTCAATTCCATCTCTCCAAAACAGCGCTAATCCTCCACCCCTATTGATTCTTTCCACAAAAAACTTTTGATCAAAATGAATGCGGTCTTTAACGTAATCTAGCCTAGCTTCGTCAGCCCATGTTTCGGCCAAGAACACAAGTAAGGGAGCTTTTGCCTGCACTAAGTCCACAAGCTCTTGAACTGCACGTTGGTTCCCAAGCCCCCGGCAATTCCAAATTATGCAACTCATTGCGCTTGGCGGGACTGGAATCCAATCTCCGCCAATACAGGGTAGTTCTCCTTATCACTACTTGAAACCACCAATTTCTTGTTTGGTAACTCGTAATGATCAATAATCATGTCAACTGGGCGCTTGCAACCAATACAATCATCTGGTGCAACTTGGGAGCTAACTGAGAGACGTGCCAGGCGCTTCCATGTTGGGTATGGAGGTTTTTCTGCAACCACAGATGGGTTAGAAATATTTGAAATATTGTTTAGAGGAGAAGTGTGGACCTGAAATGAGTCTCGTGGCCCTTTAAGTGAGTCACGTGGGTTTGCATGTGCTACATCTTTTAGTGGTTCACTTGGGTTTGCCTGTGCTGCATCAGTGGTGAGATTATTGCGTACCATAGTATTTGTAGCTGAGAATACGGGATTTTCCTTGTAACCAATTTCCTTATCAATATCACTGATTTGTTGGGAGAAAAAATCTCCAGTGATTTCATTGTTCCGTAAGCTCTGCTCCCCTTCCTTATTTGAGTCCGTGGACCCTGCTGCATTAACATCAGATAAACCCATAATTTCAGCTTCCATATTTTGACTTTCCTTTTCTGCTTGAAAAACTGCTTCCGGAGTGACAACTAGTATTGGTTTCTGGCTCTCCGCCCTCCTCCGCCGCGTAGACTGGTTTTCCTCTCTATCCTCATAGATTCCGGATACTCTGATCACTTTGTTTTTTGAGGAAACACTTGGTACTACCCGGAGCCATGAGCCAAATTGTTGAGAATCAAGTTGCAGGGACCCCTTACTTTGAATCCATAGATCACAATCCTTGTCACTATGGTCGAAACAACCACACCAGTAACATATATTCGGCAAACGCTCATATTTGAAATTCACCCATACCTTGCCGCCCTCCTCGAGTTTTATGACACGACCTCGACACAGAGGCTGGTAGACGTCGAGAGACTCTAACCCTCATAAAACTTCCACCCCCGCCCTCCGAACTCTCGTCGGAGCGGTGGACCACACCAATTGATTCGCAAATGTCTTCGGCCACCGATTTGGTTCTGTACCTGATAGGAATATTATGGACTTGCACCCAAAAATCTGTTTTTTCAAAACTGAGCTCTTCAATGGGTGAGTTTCTGTCATATCTCTGCAGAACCACCAGAGATTTATCAAAACTCCATGGTTCATTGGCTAAAATTCTGTCAACGTCTTCCGGATTGTCAAAGATGAAGAGAAGTTTGTGATCACCTTCTCTCTGGACTTTGAATCCCCTCTCGGCCCTCCAAAGTGGCTTGAAAGTCCTAGCCACTGCTTCCGTGTTTAAAGCTCGCCGTGTAAGAAATAACGCTGCTATAATGTGTTCCTGAGAGCAACGATCTTTTTTAATACACAGGTCGTCTCCTTCCCTTTCCGAAAGGGAAAGGCAGTTCCAGTGTTTTGTGAGATCGTCCATGTCGTAGAAAGAGTTTTGGATCAAGGAAGAAAAAAAGAGAAAGAAAGAATAAGGAGAAAGAAAGATACTGTTTCCCAAACCCCACAAAATAAAACACCCACTAGCCCTACACGTAACGTTGTTACTGAGGGAAGAAAATCCTTACAAGAAGGAATATAGAATTCTACTGCCTAGGAGAAGAGGGGGATCCTGCTTTCCTAGCGACAGAGAAACCCGCTATTCCCCTATATTGTTATGTGATTTTCCATATTTTTTCAAAACGAAGTCATATTTTATGCCACCATCAAAATAACACGCCTACCTTGAATATTTATTTTATTTTATATTTTATAAACAACTTGAATATTTGTATTTGTTTTCTTTTTTGAGGGACGTGCTTGGCATTTAACCAAATATTTAATATTTACTTTAACACGTGATCTTAAAATATTCATTAACAAGACATATTCCAAAAAAAAAAAAAAAAATTTCCATTTAAGGGTCAACCAATTTCAACGTCAAAAGACTAATTAATTGAACCAACTCAAACTAAATAGAGACGACCACCGTGCATCACCATACAGCCACCCCCCCAACCATAATCCATACTACTGATTTTCTGACCAAGTTTCCCATCAACCCCGTGTAGTCACTATCATCACCTCCACCATGACAACCAATTCACTATCAAACATATATTTATTATTGAAACGGTGATATTTGTTGCACATCCATGTATACGGACACAAGTGTACAAATAATTGAAATTGTAAGTTAAAAATCCCATAAAAACCAATTCACTATCAAACATATATTTATTATTGAAACGGTGATACTTGTTGCACATCAGCGTTTACGAACAGACAAGTGTGCAAATAATTGAAATTGTGAGTTGAAAATACCATGAATAACCGAAATGTTGGAAATACAAATAAATGAAACTTAAAATTAATGAGCAAAAAAACTCAACCACGAGGAAAGGCATAAATGAGCATCAGATTTACATTTAGAGTGAGGTAATCTTTTCACAAGGAACTAAGGTTACCACATGCTACTATCATTTCCTCTAAACATATGCATCAGATTCAATATTTAGGAAGCTTCTGGTGTACAGGTACTTCATGTTCATAGCTTCAAATAGTTTTGGGCTGAATTAGTATTTGTCCAATTATCCAAATGAAATTAAGATTATATGATCATTAATCATATTAAAACCCAAATCTGCATATAGACTTATTTAGGCAAAATATTCTAAGCATCGAAGTTTGTCAATAAATTAGACACCTGTGAGCATTTGACAAGCCAATGAACAATATAAAAGGTCACACCTAATACATATAAAAAATGAGGTCACAGTTAATGAATCTCATACAATAGGGCAAAACTTAAGAGGAACTGCTTTATGGGTTATACAAAAATCTTAATTAACCTAAGAACAAAGAACTATATAATTAAGAGAATGGCGTCTCTTAAAGGTATAAATAAATTACAGAGTTGATATTTAAGTTAGGCGACAAGATTTTTCAGGATGGAAACGAGCTTCCTAGATGCTTTGCAATCTGTTTCCAACCCTTAAAATGTTCAGCATGTTACACTGCTAACAAACAACAATACAATTTCTACTCTGAATTTTTTTTTTATTATCCAGCATATGTTACAAGAATATAAGATCCACTTTCAAAATTCGTGACTGGATAAAGATGGGTGTACCAATGCATCATCACCTGAAATCCTTAAAAAACTGAAGGGTGAAATTTCGCATTTTATGCTTGTTCATCATTGACATGGTTCGGTATTTCAGCTTGACTGTCTAGAGGCATATACTGTGCCATTATAGCTCTGATTTCAGAATCCATGTATTGCTGCAGAAACAACAATAAAAAATCAACAACTTGAATATGTTAACCCAATAGAAATAAAGCTTAATACCTAACAATTAACTCCTTGAACCATTTTCAGAATTTATCGCTGTAGCACGAACCTAAAATCTAGTTTCTAAAAGGAGCCTCCTAATAGATCTTCTAAAACCATAAACAAATAGAAGTCGAAACCAGGTAAGTGTAAATTTTTATTTATGTAACCTTCTTAATAATAACAATAATCGAACAAACAATAGAAGTACCCCTTGTGCTATATAATTCCATAAACCCTCACAAATAACACACTTAAGGTAGGTCAACACCTCAGACCTCCTTTAAAGGGAGTAAATATACCATTTGGCTACAAAGCCATTGGTTTTCAAGTCACCTTAAGAAAAATAATTTATGATAATTAAAAAATGGGCATGTTGAAGTACAGTAAACAAAAGGTGTTTTTTTTGGATAAGTTTTGGCCCAATGGAACCCTGACTAGTAGTAGTCTGTTGAATATCATAAAATATTCAAACTAATAACTGAATAATAATCATGCATAAAGAATACAATGCTACTTTTGGGTTAAATTGTTGCGTATCAAAATTACAAAGCTTTAAAATGTTGCGTATTATAAATACATGAGAATTGCCAATGTGCTACAGCGGATTTGATAAGTTTTTTTAAGCTTTAATATAATAACTACTTTTCTATGACACTACTTCCAAATACACCCTAGTATAATACTACACATTTTACCAATCTCATCATTGCAGTTGATAGAGGTAGAAACTAATACTAGTTAAATTAATAGTAGCACCAAAGAGTAAGTAAAGGCTTCAGAATCAACATAAATATATGAAGTCAATATACATAAATATAATGCAACAAGCTTACCCGTAATCTATATTTGTACACAAGATATGCTCCACCACCAGCCATAGCCAAGCCTATCAATATGACCCAAACGGCAGCCCAAGCAGATTTTGTCTCATTGGCCCGCTTAGCTGCAGATGACCAAAAAGGTATTTATACAAGCACAATTGTGTGTAGCCAACTTCTAAATGTAAAGATATGATTCATAAAGGATGAAGCTAGACTCACTGATACAGGTATCATGTTCCATGATATACAAAAGATCCCCACTGCAAGTGCATTCGTAGCTTCCCCAGGTATTCTTGCAGCTACACTCAGGGCACTGACAGGCTTTCTTCTCTTTACATTCATCAATATCTGTATAAGGAAAAAGAATTTTGAAAAAGACAACTAAAAAAAAGGCCGTTTGACAACACTTGATATCAGTTTTCTTCATCCCAAGCATTGTTCCAAAACAATCAAAATTAGTTAAATCCCCATGTTCCGGTACAATTAGCACAACCAGCATATAGATGATCCCCTAAAACTCACCACTTAAAAAAATGGCTGTTCTCACTTAAGAGGAGTACTGGCTCAAAATGGATCAACCATTCGCTTATCCAGGTTTCCCTGGAGAATGGCTAATATTTTCACTCATCATGTACTATCTTAAAAAAAAAAGAAAAAAAAAAAAGGAGTGAAAATCTAGAAATACCCTTAATCTAAAAGAAAAGGAACTATCTTGATCACATCAATAGTCGGGCTACACCTTTCAAATAAACAAGTGTAGGATTTAAACCCACTATATGAGACATTCAAAATCACTGCTGGCAAGTTCCCCATCCTTGTTATTTTAAAATTGAAACCATCAAACAAAAAGGCATTGGTTACAAGTGTATGGCAATATGATTTGCAATTTAGAAGTTGATTGGTTCCAAGATTTAGTGCAGCTGTACCATAAATACGAGTCTCATATATTTTTAACTCATGTATGGCCATATTGATTCCCCCGCACACCCCCCCCCCCCCCCACCCCCCCAAATCAAAAGAAAGAGATAAAAAATAAAAAATAAAAAATAAAAAATAAAAAAAGCATATAATAATTCACTCATATTACATCCCCTCAATGAAGAAAAAATTGGGACCTATGATTCTATTTATGGAACAAGCCTTGCATAACACACTGTTTTGGATAATTAAGGCTCTTAGTTATTGAGGGCGCGTTTGGTTTAGAGCTAACTCAAACTCAGTTCTCAGTTCTCAATTCTCATGACTCAAACTCAAAACTGATAACTCAATTCTCAAACTCCAGTTTCACTCAAAAATTACAAAACACATGTTTGGGTTGAGTTCTCATTTACATGTCTCTACCAATTTTCCCCAAACCTGTGGACCCCACCACTGACACTACCCACTGTTGCGTCTGTTGCTACCCGCGTCTCTTCGTCTCTATCTCTCTATTTTCTCCCTCCCTTCAACCCACAGCCACTCACAGGCGCCGTCAACCACTACCAATCCACCACCACTAACCCAGCCACTAGCCACCATCAACCATAACAAACCCATCCACCATCACAAACCCAGCAACCATCAACAAAACCCATTCATTAACAAAACCCAACAACCATCAACAAAACCCATTTATCAACCATTGACAAAATCAAAACCCATTCATCAAAATCAAAATAAAACCCATCAACCATCAACAAAACCCATTCATCAACCATCGACAAAATCAAAACTCATTCATCAAAATAAAAATAAAACCCAGCACCGGCGACAAAATCAAAACCCAGATTTCAAACCACACCATACTACAGTAACCCAGATTTCAAACCAAACACAGAATCTACCAAATTCCCACCGTGAATCACCAATCCCTCCTTCCTGAAGCCATATCGCCACCATTAGCATAAACAACCCAGCCACTCCAAGACCCCAACTCCACTGCCAGATCCTAATTCCACACTCAAATCACCAACCCTTTGGAACCACGAAGATAGAGTAGAAGTCCTGTTGCCGCCGAACCAGATCGTCAATTTTTTTCCCTTCCTCGCAACGGCGATGCACCTCCGTCAGTTCCTTCTTGCCACCGTGACTACCGCTATGCACACTCACCAGCCCCAGTTGCAACGACCCACCATGAGCACTTTCCATCCCAGCCTTGCACCACCATGACCTTCGCTTGCTCACCGCCGGCGTCCCTTTTCTTTTCTGGTCTTGCTCTCTCTTTGGGTCAGTGAGAAGAGAGAGCTCTGGGTAAAAGAAAAAAAATATGAAGAAGGAGAAGTGGAGAACGGGTTGGAGAGAGAGAAGTCACTTGATGGGATAAGTCAATTGGGTGGGCTCCACGAGGTCAAAAGATTTACGGAAATGCCACTGAACTCAAACTCAGTTTGAGAGGTGAAAACAGAAAACAGCATTTTGCTGTTTTCGGTTTTCATGTTTTTCACTCAACCCAAACTGAGTTTGAGTGATGAAAACTGGGAGAGGAAATCAAGCCAAACACTCCAATATTCAGTGGGTCCCACATAATTCTGAGTTTGAGTGATGAGAACTCAGTTTGAGTGATGAAAACAAGCTAATCCAAACGGGGCCTGAATTTCCTTCTGATTATTAACTTAGTTTGTATCATGGGAGGAAATCTACATACAAAAAGTCAGTATCTCTTACCGTCACAGCTTTTGACACCATCACCTTTAAATCCCGTAGGACACTGACATTCAAGCTTCCCATTATCCTGTTCTCAAAAATAATGAGAATATTAACCACAAACAAGAGAGAGAAAATAAAGAGAAGGGGGAGGCAAGAAAAGAAATTGGAGGTTACTTACTGAACAAGCAGAGAACGAGTGTCCATCTTGGGAATCATGCCAACAACCTCCATTATTTATCTTGCACCTCCCAGGTCCACTTGCTGCCAAAAAGAAAGATACCTTTAACAATGAAAACTCAGAATTCTAAGATGTTTGAAAATTTAAATATATTTCCAACATTATCTTGATTAGAAACTAAAATATTAAAATAATTAATAATAGTAACATATACAAACTAGCGCGTTTGGCATTGATTATTTTTGCCAACTTATTTTACTATTCAGCTTATTTTTTATACTATTTATGGATCTCACTGTACTATTTCAGTTGCCTTTACATAATGTGTGATACACAAATATCATTCGCATCTACGACTCCAGCCTGGATTATGAACTGTCGGAAACCATAGCTTGTCACTTGCCACAATTGAAGAACTACCTTTTTTAAAGTTTGTTATTTCAACACCTGAACCAAGCTTATGATCCCACAGATCCTACCAAACTGTGAGGTTTAGGACCTACGTGGATTATTTGTTAAATTTGGGCATGATCCTGTGATCCATATCACTATTTTAACAACCTTGGCCATACCAGAGAATTAAAATTCCATACACTAAGATATTAAAAAAAAAAAAAAAAAACCTAGGTGTCACTGTTGTGGCACTTTTTGTTCTCTAAAATTGCCCTTTTGTTTAGGGAGTGTCAATGTTAAATACTTAAATACCTATTCTCAACTGCTGTATCTTAATTATCCCAAGAATTTGTCCACTGTCTTGCAGAGAAAACTGAAGCTATATGCAAATATTTTCAAATATTATAGGAAACTCTGGACAGCTTCGAATCTCCAACCAATGAATAAATACCTTTCTCTTTCCCTGATTCTTGTGTTCCCCTAGATGGTTACAGAACCATTTATTCATACAGTATGTTTTTTCATCTAGAGTGTACTACTGTGCCATCTTGCGATCACATAGTTCAGTGATTTGTCAGTTTGGTTAACAATGCCAGTGGATAACGAAAGAGTAATGGTTGGGTGCAAACAACAATAAATGCCATAGTTTGCTAAATGAACAAGAAATGCTGGACTCCCAATTCAACTTCACTCATCCACCCCCCCCCCCCCCCACCCCCATCTCTATCTTTTTATTTTATTTTTCACCTCATTCTTAAAAAAAAAAAAAAAAAAACCACCTAACCCTACCCTAACCCACTTCCCCCCCCCCCCCCAACCCAAAAAAAAATATCTTGTACAGCCCCAATATTGTGTATGCTTCAAGATTCTATACCTTTCACGCTGTACATTTTGTGAAAAGTTATTTTTGGGTAGAAAAATATATTTAATAAGAACTGACTGCTACTTTATGGAACCCAAAGTAACAGCCAATTATTTACAGGAAAATAAGGAGAGCATTCATTCAATGATATATTACACGATGAAATATAAAGGTTTATCACAAGAACAAAAAGTTCTAAAACGTAACAATCAACACTGACCACATGGTCATAAAAAAGTTCCATTAAACTTGCAAAAGCATCATATGTTATTGTGACCACACTCCGCATGTTTGATAAATCAGAAGATTACCCCCTTCCCCCCTCACCCCCACAATTTTCAGAAAGAGCATTCACTAAATTTCATTACCACCCTGGTTAAGTTTTATGAAAACAACTACAACATTTAAATTTACCTTCACATTTGGTGTAACCATCTCCTTTGAACTGCACACCATCCACCAATGGGCACTCACATACCCTTCCACGAAATGTATCCTAAAGAAACTCAACACAAAAGTCAATTGGGAGACAAACTATAACCAAGAATACTAAATTAACTTAAAGGAGGGGAGGGGAAAGAGGACGAAAAACAGTACATAAATGAAACAGAATTGTTTATCTATAAAAAAATTTAAAAAAAAAAAAAAATGAAACAGAATTGTTTGTGGGACATTTTTGTTTCTTAACAAGTAACATCATAGAAACCTGAGTAGCCAATACATTTTGATTCCTACCTTGCAGGCTGTGAGATTGGCTGCTTTGTCTAGCCAGCAACCCCCATTATTATCCAGGCACTCATTTGTCTCCACATCTGCCACATTTTAACCCATTGTTGTACTCAAGTCCACTATAAAGAAGTCAAATCATCCAAGAGATCTACTTATTTTTAACTTAGCACCAAAAAACCAAGAAAGACATACCATCACTCAAACAAACAGCTGGTTCGGTAGTTTCCTCAAAACCAGAACAGATGGCCTTCAGAACTGCACTTTTCTCCAACTTACCTGCAAGAACATGTTTTAGAAAGGAAAACACCAGGTTGTTATCTAAGAAATAGAAGCACACAATCAAACCTCGATACTGTCGGTTATTGACAACAAGGGTAGGCAATATGGTTACATCTCCTCTGGATCCTTTCCCAACCTACACAAGTATTATTGTTAAACAGACATAACTGAACCATGATCATCAATTTCAAAGGATTGCATAAAGTCACTGCAAATACCCTTAAGACAATTAAAATATTTCAATGAAATACTTTAAAAGCTGTTAAACAAAAAGTGAGTAGATAAGAAAACAATACTTGAGCATCTTGCTCTTCTTTTAGAACAGGATTTTCAGAATCGGCATGAGGGTCCCCCATACAGTCGTCAATCTTTTTAATATCAAGACCTGTGCAGCAATCACATCAACTTTTAAAAATCATTCATCATTAGGTACCAAGTGTTCTTTACATAAAAGATGATATAATAATTCCTTTACCAAGCGATTTAATAACACCATCAGCACATTCCTTGTTGTATTTTTTATCTTTCATAGGACATCTAATTTGAAAATCGGTAACGTAGTCCCACCACAGCCAAGGCTTCTTGGTCTCATTTGCCACTCTAAAAACACATAGCTGCCTTAAGTTCTCTTGAACCACATCTTTGCCATCATAACCTGAGCTGAAGTCCTGTTCAGGATCAGGAGCACAATATCTTCCATGATTGATGCACTGGGACTTGCACTGTCTGCTTAATGTGAATGCCTGGGGACAGTACCAAGTTATATAATGGGGTGTAAATTGAGTGTAACCCCCTTTCTCAAGTATCTGTGCTGCACCCTTAAAATCCTTCACAAATTCCATCAACATGTCACATTTAACTCCGCATTCATCATTACTGTTGGTCCACAATTCATATTCCACACGATCATCTGGATGTGGCACAGCTTCTCTCCAGTCAAGATTCACATTGACCATTTCCCCAGAAGTGAAAGCTTTCTTTAATGTTTCACCAAAGCCTTTTTCAATGAATGCGGATGGTATTGTTATGTTCTCAATGTACTTTACAGAGGAACCATCTGCTTCAGGAGAGTCCATAGTTATCAATGCTTCATCAATATCATCTGCAACAAGAACTGCAGAAGCCCCAGCATTCTGGGCATTCCAGACCTTCAAAGCGAAGAAGCAATCTAGAAAATAACATAATACAGAGTAAGAATAGTTTTAAGAAGAGCATGTTCAAGGACAACCAAATTCACAGTACCAGAGTAAGAAAAAATCTCAAGCATCAGGGTCAGAAAATATCAAATATGATTAGCAAATTTGTTCCTTTGCAAAGCAAAGTAATCCAAATTCTTAAAGGGTACCTCGCCAATGAACTAGGACAAACCTAGCGAATTATTCCTTTTAAAAGCATAGTAATCCAAATTCTCAAACGGTACCTCATTGATGAACCAGGACATACCAACTAAACCTGAAACCTCAATATGAAAAGTTACCTAATTTCCGACAATTTTTTATCAGCAAGTGTAATATTATATAAATTGAGAACTGTTTTATTACACTATAACCACTCCCAGAAAAACCTGAAATTCCAGTACTCAGTGGAGTGATTAACTATGGATTTAGTACTTATCTAAAGGAAAAAAGGGGGGGGGGGGGGGGGGGGGGGGGGGGGGGGGGGGGGGGGGGGGTGGTGGTTTTATCTAGGCCTCAAGTCAAACTCAAAATGCAGCATAGTGAGATTTGGAGTATAGGAAATAAAAAATTTATGGGCTGAATTTATGATATGTTCAAAATAGCGAAAAACAAGGATATATATATATATCCAAATTAAACAAATGGACAACCTCTCAACCAATGAAACAAACTAATTGAACATAAAAAAAATCATAATAACAACTTATGAGAAGGGTACCACTAAAATCAGCGATAAATGGCTTTTAACTTCTTCTTCTTCTTTTTTCTTTTTTCTTTTTTTTCTAGAAGGCATTTTCCAGGATGGTGCCTCCTCAACAAACCAACTCATACCATTTGAACTTGACTCACAATAACGAGCAGTATGAATGAAGGATGTGCCCTGAATCAACAAAAAAGAGCTCCAAAAGAGAAAATTGATCCAAATGACCAGAAGGGCATCTCCCCAATCAACCCAGCTACCCCAAACAAACAAATTGAACCTCAAACCTCACAATAACAAGCAAATCAATCAAAACTACGGAACGAATGGCTCTTGAATCAACCAATAAAATAAAATAACACAAATTGACCCAAATTACTGAAAGGTACATCCTCAATCAACCAAAAAACGACCCCAAATGAATCCACAACTCATTGTAACATGTAAATTCACCAAAACTATCAAAAGCGTATCTCTAAAATCAACCAAAAAGAGCTCAAAAACACAAATTAATCCAAATCACCAAAAGGGTATCACCTAATCAACGAAAACAAACCAACCATATCTCAAACCTGACTGTAACAACCAAAATAACCGAAAACCACAACAACAACAAAAAAAAAAAAAAAAAAAACGAGGTTGCATTTTACCTCCACGATCGACCAAAACGAAGGTGGGTAAAGATCCTGACTTGGCTTGGAACGAAATCCCAAACCCATCAAAGCTTTTGCAACCCTTTTGGTTCTCTTTTGGGTACACCACAGTACCAGCCATGCTACCCCCATACTGAGGTATCCCAAAGTTGCCAATGGCACTGTCATGCTTCCCTTTGATTTTGTCTGGAGATGTCACCATCAAGCTGTTCTTCTCCACCACAAATCTCCCCAGAGATGAAGAGGCTATCAGAGACAACACCAGAAACCCTAGCAGGACTCTCAGTGCTGATGATCTCCGAAGCTCCATGTTTTTTGAGGACTAGAAACGAAAACGAGAAATGGGTTTTACTGATCAGTTGGTTTAGAACACAGAAGAAAGATTGTGCCTTTCTTCGAACATGAAAATGTTTTTTCGTTTTTTTTTCCTGTTTTCAGAAAGTAAAACTTAAAAAAAAAAAAGTTAGAGAGAGAGAGAGAGAGAGAGTGTTTTTTTTTTTTTTTTTTGTTATTGCTATATTTTTTTTTTTACCAAAATGAAATAGAAAAGGGTGCTTTCGTTGCAGTTACTTGTTGCTGTTTTTGTTAGATTGTGGGTGCACCGTGCACTTGTTTTGAGGAAGGAACTTGGAAAGGCAAGAAAGAAATGTCTATCTATCAAGCCTTGGATGGTCACTAAACATCCTTGCCTTTAATGTTTAATCCCCCACTTATAGTCTTCTCACCCAACCAAAAAAAAAAAAAAACCACTAATAGTTGTAGCATCAAACTCCATAAATAATTAAATATTACCCGCCTTATCTCTCGCGTGGTTCGTACAAATTTCAAAGTTGTTTTATTTTATTTTTAAGTTTAGTTTTGTAATTTTTTATCCTTTTCAATATGTGGTTTACGTATATGTTCTATTATATTATGCATATATTTTTGAATTATTAATATAATTTAATAAATAACCAGAAGAAAATATATTTATAAAAAAATGAAATTACTCTAGACTCTAGAGAATAAGAAAACTAAATTATTACTAGTAAGAACTAAGAATTGAGGGAAAATTCAGAGCATGTGGAAAAATATTATGATGTGTTATATGTATTAGATTCCGAAATTGACCACAAAAGATGTCGTTTTTCTTTTAGATATTTGAAGAGAGTGATTCTAAAAAAATAAAATTGAAGAGAATGGAATTCAGATATATTCTAATTTTCAACACCTAACCAAATCTTAGTCAACACTTCCGGTTCAAGGCTTAGCTTCTCTCTCTCTAGTCGGTTAGAAAAACATTGCTACATTGGGCATTGTTAATTTTTGTACTTTTCTTTATCTTCTTTCCTTTCCTTTATTTATTAATAAAAAATGTAATATTATTTAGGGTATGTTTAGTAAACTATAATATAAACTGTAATATAATAATTATTTTTATGGTTTACCTATTTAGTAGTTTGATTATGTTTTTATTTCAGGGAATAATCATTCTTTATAAATAGTTATTCTTTAAAATGAGGAATAACTATTCATCTCTAAAAGATTGTAATAGTTATTTCTTAGAAAGTATATTAATTTCTAAAATTAATATATATCTAAATAAACAAACTTTTCATATGCACATAACAATTATGAAAATAAAAAATCATAAAAAAATAACTAATCTCTCTTTTAAATTTTAAAAAAAATATTATTTTTTAGAAAATATAATTATATGAGTAAGATATTTCCTAAAATATATCTTAAATTTGATTTAAAATACCTTCATTTTATTGTTAAGTTTGATTTAAAATGCTTTAATTTTATTGTCTTCATGATTCTATTATTGTGTTGTCACCAAATAAATGAATAGTAATAAATATTACATTACATTATTTTTTATTACTTGTAATATATATTCTTATTTCTATGTAATTACCGTTATAATTTACCAAACATGCCCGATAATAAAGTGTGTTATATTTATTTATTGGTTATGGTGGTGATGACAAAGAGAAACTTACTTTTGAGGTGGGTTTTACGTGGACTTCACCCATGCAATTTGACCTTCTCTAGTGTGACAGCGTCTATTTGTTTATTTCCTTTTATAAATGAGTTTTTGGCCAAATGGGATTCACTGTTTCTTTCTCTTCTTCTATTCTCTAATTTTCATATTTTATAAGTACAAAAAAAAAAATGAAAAGTAAATATTAACTCTAATTTCTTTCCATTTTTAGTGAGATGAGTGACATGTGACATTTAAAAAATCCAATGGCCAAAAAAAAAAAAAAAAACGTAAATAAAATAAAATCAAGTAAATGTCACATATCACAAATTGGTTAAAAATTGACAAGAATTGGAGGATTTAAATGAGAGGCAATCTTTTGTCAAAAAATATAATCTAAGTTTTGATAAGCTAATATGCTTTTTCTTTTAAAAAAAAATTACGAAAATATTTAATACATAACATTGTAAAGAATTACATTAAGTGTGCGTTTGTGAAGGGATTTGAAGCTGGCGATTTGCTTATTTGGTCCACCGTTTGTGGGTTCGACGTGAGTTCCGCAAAAAAAAGCTTATTCCCAGCTTTAATTAGCTTATTTTTACCACTGACAGGTATTGTTTGCATATCCCAATTAGCTTATTTTTGGTTAAAAAGTAACTACTATATAATGTTTGCAATTTCTTTTTTCTTATTCTTTTTTTCTTTTTTTGGTTAAACTGTTTGCAATTTCCACACTGTGAATTTTGCGCATTGCGGGTCCCACTTTTTTATTTTATGTTACTTTTTGTTATAGTACTTTCAAAAAAAAAAAACTAACTTTTTATTTAGCTTTTAGCTTTTGTCTACCATATTTTGATTATTTTTATAAAAAAGATAGATAAATTGTTCTTAGACAAATACCAAATATAACATTTTTAACCAATACAAACTCATCAACTCTTGCAAATAAGCACTTCTACAAAAATATCATATTCTTATTTGAAAAATTAATATTTATATTCTCAAAACTCTCGGTCCTAATATAGTTGTATCCCTAAAACTCATTGTGCATATGAAGCATTTTTCTATAAGTGTCATATTCTTATCACAAAATACTAACATCTATCTTTTGTATATCTTTTTTTATATATCATGCAAAACTCTAGGGAGACCTTTTCTAAATTCATCATAAGATAGAGGAAGAAAGTATCAAAGATGCTAAACTATCTGTCAAAGGACCAAGTGAAGATGGTGATCAAGAACTTGGCTCATGTATTCTACAATAACATGTTTGCAGTACCCATTATAAATTTTTGAACAGTTATGTGAAAGTGGTATGGAAGTAATGATGTCATTACTAGCAGAAGGATCAACAAGAGAGGAGTGAAGAGTCATACCCCCCCCCCCCCCCCAACACAAGATATATAGACGGAAATGAGTGGTGTTTATTTCACAAACACATTGCACATAAAATACACACATGCACAATTTTGCACTGAACTCGTGACTTTGTGTGCAACAGAATGTGTGCACTAATTATTACTCAATAAGAATATTGCAATCGACACCTTACGATCATCACAAAGGTCCTTCGATAATTTAATTTGGGGATGTCATTGTTACCTAAAATCCTATTGTATGATGCTGTGTATGATATTATGTGTGACATTATGTTATAAATAATGAAGTTGTTTTATTATCTAAAATAGTTGTAACATGAATATTTGGACATTATCATATAGTCCTTGAGATGCATAGTATGTGGTTTAGTCACTGAAAATATAAATCATAAGTTCTTCGTAAACTCAAAACCTTAATTCGTAGTCGGTGATGAAATTGAGCATTTCATTTATGAAGACTATAATATGTTAACTAAGATGGTTTGACTTGATCATGGAAGTAGAGACTTCTGGTTGATATATTGATGTGTCTTAAGTGTATAAGACATATTGAACCGGATCGCTGTGAGATTAATTATTCTATTAACGACTATCAATTGAATAATAAATCTCACGACTTTCATTTACATAAACTCTCAATAATGGGAGGATAGTGAACCCGATCATGAAATGTAGGTTGCTTTGATATATCAAGAGTGAGATCTAATTCAACGATCAAAACCTCAATATGTTGGGCAGGCACACGTAGTGCTAAAGGAACACATATTCTCAAGATGGAATTCATAGTCTCTTTGTAGAAATATAAAATATTCACTTGAGATAAGTTTAGTTAGTTTGGTTATTAAAGTGTTAGGCCCAACCACTTTAGTAAAGAGTTACTGAAGTTTATATTTTATGAAATTTTATTTCACAAATATATATATATATATATATATATGAATAACTTAAATGATTAAACGGGTACTCAAGGATCAAGCGGTAGTAATTTTCAAAGTGGCAGCTATATATTATGACTTTGTATTGCCATGAATATTTTCATAAAGGGGTTAATTGTTTATATAATAAAGTCTTGGGATTTAATTTTATTAATAAAGTCTAGAGTGCAATTAAATTTATATAGTGATATTAAATATAATTAATGGTAAATTTGGGCTTATCAAGAGATAAGCCCAAAACCCGTTAGAGTTAGAGTTTTATTTGTCCTTTTGGTTCCATCCCAAGTCACACACTAAAACCCAATTGGGCTGGCCCAAAAGGCTGGCCCAATTAGATATTCAGTTGTTTATTTAATAAGAATTATTAAATAAAGTAATTTCTTTTGACAGTTATAAATGTACGTACGATTAAAAAGAGAAAAGTGTAGTTTTCTCAAAACACATTCTCTCTTGAACAAGTGCGTACATAACTGATTGAAAGACCACACATTTTGGGCATATGTGGAATTGGGGTGAAGATTGAAGGTCTTCCCAAGTTCGATATTTTTTTTGTTTTAAATTTCACCGCATCAAGGTATGCCTTTCTATTCTTTGTTTCTAAAATTCTAGATATTCTATGTTATCTCACATGAATGAAGTAGATCCTTGTGTTGCTTCCGCTATGGGTTTTGTATGAGATGCAAAATCAGCTTTTCCAACAATTGGTATGAGAACAAACTTCAATATCACGCTTGTATAACATGTGATTGGGTTTTAGAATTAAAGAAAACTATTTTCTTGGCGTTTTAAAATTCTGCAGTATTTTTTTTTCTGCATAATTTTGTTTTAGATTTATTGTTCAATAAACCGCGTGCATTGATTAATATATGCGATATATTGTTTTGTTTGATTCGAAGAGGCCATGTTTATATCTGTTTTCTTTTTAGTGCCGTGTGCTTTTGTTCAATGCTATGTTTATTGAGATTGAAATAACCTTTAGTTTTATCATTATCAAATTAGCGTTAGAATTGTAATAGTGCAATATAAATGCACTGTTTCACTTCTATGTTGGCGTTGGAATTTAAATGCCATGTTTTGCTTTGGAGAACTTGACAAGTAATGAAATATGTTTGTGTGTTTTCTTTCTTGGATGATAACGTTGCTTATTTCCCTTGGTCAATTTTGTTTTATTATTTTTGATAATAAGACATGGTATCCATTATGTTTGTTGGCCTTTTTATGAACATGTGTTGTTTCCATTCAATCCGTATGTTATAATTGAAGTGCTTTATATGTTGCGGTTTATATGGAGATATACAAAGATTGAAATTCTTTAATGAAATTTATTCCTAATAGGATTAGGATTTTATTTTCAAGGGTTTCTAGCATATTAGAGTTCTTGATCTATATCTTGAAAACCTTAATGTTTGATCTATAAATTTTTATTTATAAAATCAAAATGTGTTTTTGATCATGTAAAACTAATTTGATTAGTGTTGATCAAGTGTTAAAACATTGATAAAGTGCAAGGCTATGTGTGATGAGATTACACTTATGATTTCTAAATAAAAACTTTTCTTTAAAAATTTCTAGTGGGAGAGAGATTTAAGGGTTGAATCTCACAGCCTCCATTGTCGGTTTATAGTAGTGTGATTAGGCACCTCGCCTTGGCGTATATGCCTTGCTCCCTACGGAGGGCGTTTAATTTATGGTACTACAGATTAAACTTCTTAATGATGGATGATATGTGTTTTTACATTGAGAACGACCACGCTACTGTGGAGTTACTTGGTGACTCACATAGAGTCTAGCCAGTGTTTTTACATTGAGAACGACCATGCTACTGTGGAGTTACTTGGTGACTCACATAGAGTGTAGCCAATGGTGTACACTAGACTAAGTTTAATGGTAACCTCCCTACGAAGCTATGTCATTATTACTTAGAGACTAAAGGGAAAACGACATATTATTAGTGTTTGGTAAGAGTTATCAAGATAGCACTAGTAATGAGAATAGTTTTCAATCAATCATAGTATTTATAATTTACTTGCTACCAAGGAATTTTAAATATGGAATTGGGTTGTTGTTGCATATTTTTATATTATAATTTTGTTAAGGTTCCATACTATGTGCTTATATGCTAAATTGATAATGTCTTGTTTACTTATTGTATTCATGTTTATTATTTTTAGATTTAATCATGGCATCTTTTAGCCCACTTGTTGCTATTCTTAACCAAAACAAGCTTACTGGACCTAATTATGTTGATTGGAAAAGGAATTTAGACATTGTTCTTATTGTTGAAGAGCACAAATTTATGCTTAGTGAACCATGTTCATACTTTCCTGCATTAGATGCTCCTTCTGAGGAGAGGCAGTGATATGATCGTCGGTGAAAATCTAATGAGATGGCTAAGTGTTATATCCTAGCATCTATTTCAAATGTTCTACAGCATCAAATGCAGGATGTGGAACTAGCTTCAGACATAATTTTTAGGCTAAAGGAGATCTTTGGTGAGCAAGGTTGTTCTGCTAGGCAAGATACTATGAGGCTTCTTCTGAATACCAAGATGGCTCAAGGGACTCCAGTTAGAGAACATTGCCTTAAAATGATCTCTTATCTAAATACACTGGAGGTTTTAGGTGCTGACATTGATGGAGAATCCCAAGTGGATATGATACTCCAATCCCTGCCAGAGTCATTCAAAGAATTCAAACTTAATTATAATATGAATAAGAAGATTTAGGGCCCGTTTGGTAGAGGAGTTCGAGTAATGTTGTTTGTAGTTTTTTGAAATACATGTGGGTGAAAAAGTGTATAATATTGTTTAAAAACTGAAAATGAGTTGTTTAACAACTCTACCAAACAAGGCCTTATACTTTGTCTGAAATGATGAATGAATTGGTGGCAGCAGAAGGCATCCTTGTGAAAGTCAAAGTTGATACTAATATGGCTGAAACATCTTCTTCTAAGCCTAAGTCGAAAGGCAAGGGTGGTTGGAAGAAAGAAGAATTTCACCAAACAAGAAGGTAAGTGTAGACACCGTATTTTTTCTGCCCTTGATTTGCGTGCTAGACCCCCAAAATTTCAAAAAAAATTATTTTCTCTCCATTGGGCCACAAAAACATCTAGATTGACGTGGCATAACTCGTTTGGGCATTAGAGCACTCAAAGTGCTTTTTTCGACCAAAATGACCAAAATGCCCTTAGTCAACCCTGGGTTGACCAAAAGTCAAACGAGGTCGAAATCCTCCCAAAACAACATTTTTCATGGTTTTACATCAAACTCGAGCTACTTAGAGACTTTTGTCAACTTTGACCGAGTTTGACCAAGTTTGACCTAAGGTTGACTCTTAGTTGGCCCTAGAAACCCTAATTTTGATCTGGCCATTAGAACGGATTGAGACTAATGCCATTGCAGAGATTATCAAATTCCCTTTCCAACAACTATTCATGGATCAAAATTGGAGTTAAGACGATTGAGATATCTAGAAAACTGTGCAAAGCGCGTTAGGATACTTCCCTAGGCCATAACTTTTGATCTGACCATTGGATTTTCAATTTTTTTAGTGTTTTGGAAACTATACATCCAGAGATTTCTAGGCACACCAAGATTAGCCTAATCCAACTCCGGGAAGACCTTCAAATATGCAATCAAAGTCAAGACCAAAAAGTTAGAAAAAGACGAAAATGTTGATGCCAGCCAGACCTAACTTGGTGCACATACAGTGGCTGCTGGAAGCCAAAGGGTCAGTTTTGGCCTATAAATACACCCAGGCCCCTCATTTTGCAAGAAAAAGAAGATTTTGTGCAGCTGGAGCATTTTCTAGGCATTTTTCTCTTTATTTCACTTCCAAAAACACCTCCAAACACATCAAAACACATTTGATTCTTCTCTTTTTACCAAAATTACAAGGTAGTGTTCTTGCACCCAATATTTCTCTCCTTAGTTCCATACCTTTGATTTGATGTTTAGGGGTGTGGAAGTAGCTTTTTAGCTACAATCTATACCCCTTTCTTTACAAAGCTTCATCAAGCATTTTTCTAGTTTTTCTTGCTTAAATAAAATGTTTTATTGCTTTCCTAGCATGTCTATTAGCTTTTTACCATGATTTATTGCTTTGATGTTGTTGGCCTAGCCTTCTTGGGCTAGGATATGTCTAAATACCATGCTAATGTTTAGATCTGCTTGTTTCTATGCTTGCTTCCATGCCTATGTTTAGATCTACATGTTTCCATGTTTATGGCTAGATCTATGCTTTTATGTGCTCTTTGTCATGCCTATGCTTAGATCTAAGCTTTTATGTGCTTTTGCTCATGCCTATACTTAGATCTATGCTTTTATGTGCTCTTTGTTATGCCTATGCTTGGATCTATGTCTTTTTAAGCCCTGTATCTTGCTTATGTTTGGATCTACATGTTTGGTTGCTATGCCATATGCTATTGTGGCCCTTTTGTCCTTAATATCTCTCTTTCTTGAGCTTTGGCCCTTATTGGTGGGTTGTAGATCTAGATCCCGTGGTCTAGGCCTACATTCACACACCTAGGCCTACATTAAAGGGTTTGAATGATCCCCTATATGCATGTGTATGCTTGTTTGCTTCTATGATTTGTGTCCATGTTTGCCTCTTTATTTCTAGGCTTTGCCATGCTTAGCACCCTCTGTGGGCTTGATTTTGTGTGGTTACATCCAACCCCCGTGTGGCTTTGTTTGGGTGTAACCACTTGTGAGATGCATCTCTGTGATGCCGGTTTGCTTTATGCATACTCTTTCTCCGCTCTGTACAATGATATGCTTGCCTTGCTTGCTTGTGCCCTTGTTGGCTTTCTTTGTTTCTATGCATCTTTGCATGCTTGCTTGTTCATGCATGAGTCTTGCTTGCTTGTGACTTCAAGCCTAGTTCTTACTATCTCGTGCGGGTTCACACCCATCTTTGATACATGAGACCCTAAGTCCCTTCAAGAACTTTGCTTGATGGCATGCGTGCATCGTCCATACTCCAACACAATGGAACTATGGACACTCGATCCAAACCTCCTAAGACACCACCTTTTGTTTGATAACATGTTTGCTTGCCCCTCCATGTGCTTATCATGTTTGTCTGCCCCTGTTTGGCCCTTTTGTTAGTATGTTCTTTGCATGCTTTCTACCTCTCTTTCTATCTTTTTTTGTTTCTTTCTTAGCTTGTCTGCTAGGCTTGTTTCCTTGTTTATTGCAAGTAAATGCATGGAGCAAAGGACTCTAGGAGCGAGGGCATGACCTCCTAGGCGTAAGTAAAAAGGGCAAAGACGCAAGCATGAAGGTGTAAGCCCAAAAAGGGCAATGTTCAGTAGATTAGAGGCCTAGCCTCCCTGAGCGGTTATATCTTTCTACCCTCCTCTCTTAGCCTCTTCTCTAGAGCATTGTATTAGGCTTATCCTCCATGTACCATTCTTAGGCTGCATTCCTAAGGTATGGCAATGTTTGATTTATCTTTTCTACACCTTGTTGGGCCATACCTTAGGGATGTAGGCATGTATCTCTTATCTTTCCTGCACCTTGCTTTGGGCCATGTTCCTTGGGTGTGGCAATGTTTGATTTACTTTTCTTGTACCTTGCTGGGCCACACCTAGGGGATGTCAGCATATGCTTGCTTTACTTTTCTACTCTGCATGATAGCATTATGCATGATGTATGTGTTAGGGTTTGTGCCCTAAAATCCAATTTATTGGCATGTCATGAATAATTAAGTTGTTTAATTATATGAGACTATTTATGAACTAATAGGACATTATCTTAGTCCATGAGATGCATAGTATGTGATTTATGTGAAAAGTCACAGAAAGATATAAATCACAAGTTCTTTGTAAACTCAGAATTTTAGTTCGTAGTCGGTGATGAAATTGGGCATTTCATCTGCAAAGACTATAACATATCAACTAAGATGATTTGTCTTGATCATGGAAGTGGAGACTTCTAGTTGGTATGTTAATATGTTTTAAGAGTTAAGACATAACTGGACTGCTGTGAGATTTATTATTCTTCTAAAGACTGTCAAATGGATAATAAAGCTCACGACTTCTATTTACATCAACTCTAAATCCTGAGAGAATAATGGACCTAATCATGAGATGTAGGTTGCTTTGATATATCAGGAGTGAGATCTATAAGTTATGGTCAAAACCTCAGTATGTTGGGCAACCGCATTTAGTGTTGATGGAACATATATTCTCAAGATGGAATTCATAATCGCTTAACGGAGATATGAAATATTCCCTTGAGATAAGTTTAATGAGTTTGGTTATTCAGAGTGTTGGGCCCAACCACTTTAGTAAGGAGTTACTAAAATATATATTTATGGAATTGGATTTCATAAATATATTATGAATAACATAAAGGATTAAACCGGGTACTCAAGGATTAAGATGTAGTAATCTTCAAAGTGGCAGTCAATATTAATGACTTTGTATTACTATGAATATTTTTATGAAGGGGTTGAATGTATAATAAAGTCTTGGGATATAATTTATTAATAAGGCCTAGAGTGTAATTATATTCTTATAGTGGTATTGAATATAATTAATGGTAACTTTGGACTTGTCAAGAGTTGACGGAAAAGCCCAAAGCCCATTGGAGCTAGTGTCTTATTGGTCCCTTTGGTCCAATCTCAAGCCATAAACTAAAGCCCAATTGGGTAGGCCCAAAAGGCTAACCCAATTAGAAATCAGTCATTATTTAATAAGTGTTATTAATAAAGAAATTATGAAAATGGTTTAATGTACGTAAGATGAAAAAAAAAAAAAAATCAGTTTTTCTCCACAAGGAGAAGAAGATGGATTTTTCTTTGAGAGTTTATGTACAAAAGGACTGATTGAGAGACCACACATTTTGGGCTCCATGTGGAATTGAGATGAAGATTAAAGGTATTCTCAAGTTTGGTTTTGAAATTCACTGCACCAAGGTACGCTTTCTATTCTTTGATTCTAGAATTCATGGTTACATGTTTATCTTTCATGTATGAAGAAGATCCGTGTGTTTTTGTTGCTTCCGCTGCGTGTGTTTTGTATGAGATACAAAACCAGATATTCACCAACAGTATGTGTGTATATATATATATATATGCGCCTGCGCGTGGTGGGTGATTGTGCCATTTGTATGACTGACTCTTATGGTTACGCGAGCGACCCTCGTTGACCATGAGCACTCTTGGCCTTGTAGTGTGGGTATGTGCTCAAGGCATTTGATGTAGGTATATTCATGCTATACTGTATGCACGATCATTGCGGTGTGATGGTCTCGATCCATGTCACTTGAGTAACATTGGTTTCCCCATGTATGTAATGCGCATCAACATGCTTGATGCTTTGAAGGGCTTCGACTCTTCTCAGTACTAGCATGTCGATGCACACTGTCTACATAAACGCGAAACCCTACCGGTACACTATAGTGCACCAAACACGAAACTCTGCTAGATTTTTGCTGTGAAAATGGGGCACCTTCTTTGTCGTATTCTCACAGTGAAAGCTTGGTGAGAATAGTGTTTTATGTGCTATGAAAACAAGGCGAAATGCTGAATTTTTGCCGTGGAAATTTGGCACCAAATCCTGAATGCACTAGGAAAACATCAATTGGGACCACACCCATTCCAAAACCAAACCACAAAGCCCAATGCGTTCAAAGCCCCAAAAGCTAATGCCAATGTCCTATTTTCAATTGCCAATCTCTGAAAATTAAGATTTTACCAAAACAAAGGACTATCCTTGGATAGGCATTGTGGGGTGCCTAACACATTCCCCACACGTAACCAAACTTCCAAACTCAAGAATCAAGATTTTTTGCCCATCCATATTAAATTAGGATAAACGATCTTTTCTTAGCCTAGGATCGGTAATAAAATCAAATAGAGTTAGGTGACCAATTACACCTTAGAAAAACGCAATGATTGGTGGTGACTTCACTTACCTTTGGTAATCCCTTAAAATTGACCAAGATTCCAGTCAAGTACTAGGGGTAAAACGACTCTTCTTCACCAAAAAAAAAAAAAAAAAAAAAAGCACCCGAGCTCCCTGAGCCTATTGATGGGCTCGCGTGAGCATCGCCAAGATAGGTGGTCAAAGGGCGCGCCACGAGGCGAGGCATCGACAGACTGGTGACTCCACTGGGGATACTTAGAGAGTTTAGCCTTTAGAGCTTTTGATAAAACCATAATCTTTGGACATTGGCTTTCAAAAACATTGAAATTGGTATTAGCCTCCTGGGCTTTCCTTTTTGAAAAATGCTTTTACTAAATCCTAGTAAACTATTTTCAAAAATAAAAAATATCTTCCAAAATGTTTTCAAAATGGTTTTCCAAAAATGGCTTTGAGGTATTTTTGTATGTGTGAAGCTTTTCTACTTTTCTAAGCATGCTTTATAGCTTTCCTTCACATGTGTGAACCTAGGGTAGTAGACTTAACTTCTATTACACCTTTATTTGCTCATATATATATCTGCCGTGCTTGGGCCTGGCCATCCTTCGTTTTCAGTCGACGTTTCGGCAAAGTTTGTCCATCGACAGCTGAATGTTTTGATCTGGTTCGATTCATAATTGCATCGACAAAAGTTTTCCCATGGGCTGAGGCCCCCCAGTCCAGGCATTGATCTATATCACTCTACAAGAAACGATATAAAAGTACTTACCTTCTCCTTGGTTAGTTTTTCCCCTTTCATTTCAAAATGCATGACATCACTTTGTTGGAAAATCTGGTTTTGTATCTCATACAAAACACACAGCGGAAGCAACAATCACAGATCTACTTCATTCATGAGAGATAACATGTAACCTTGAATTCTAGAACAAAGAATAGGAAGCTTACCTTGATGCAGTGAAATTCAAAACCAAAACTTGAGAATACCTTTAATCTTCACCTCAATTCCACATGATGCCCAAGAAGTGTAGTCTCTCAATCAGTTATTTTGTACGTTGATTCTCAAAAGAAAGTTCTTCTTTTTCTCCTTGTGGAGAGAAAACTGATTTCTTTTCTTTTCATCATACGTAAATAATAACTATCTTGGTAGTTTTTTTTCATTGATAACTCTTATTAAATAAAAACTGATTATTTAATTGGGTTAGCCTTTTGGGCCTACCCAATTGGGCTTTAGTTTGTGGCTTGAGATGGGACAAAAGGGAACAAATAAGACTCTAGTTCCAATAAGCCTTGGGCTTTTCTGTAAACTCTTGACAAGTCCAAAGTTACCATTAATTATATTTAATACCACTATATAAATATAATTGCACTCTAGGCCTTATTAATAAATTATATCTCAAAACTTTATTGTACATACAACCCTTTTATAAAATATTCGTAGTAATACAAAGTCATGAATGTAGACTGCCACTTTGTAAATTACTACATCTTAATCCTTGAGTACCCGGTTTAATTCTTTATGCTATTCATCATATATTTATGAAATCCAATTTCATAAATATATACTTTAGTAACTCCTTACTAAAGTAGTTGGGCCTAACACTCTGAATAACCAAACTCATTAAACTTATCTCAGGGAATATTTTATATCCTCGTTAAGAGATTATGAATTCCATCTTGAGAATATATGTTCCATCAACACTAAATGCGGCTGCCTAACATACTAAGGTTTTGATCGTAATTTATAGATCTCACTCTTGATATATCAAAGCAACCTACATCTCATGATCATATCAATTATTTTCTCAGGATTTAGAGTTGATGTAAATAGAAGTCGTGAGATTTATTATTCATTTGACAGTCATTAGAAGAATAATAAATCTCACAGCGGTCCAGTTCAATATGTCTTAACTCTTAAAACATATCAACATATCAACTAGAAGTCTCCACTTCCATGATCAAGACAAATCATCTTAGATGATATGTTACAGTCTTCGTAGATGAAATGTCCAATTTTATCACCGACTACGAAGTTCAATTATGAGTTTACAAAGAACTTTTGATTTATATCTTCTGTGACTTTTCATATAAATCACATACTATGTATCTCATGGACTAAGATAATGTCCCATTAGTTCATTTATAAATAGTCTCATATAATTAAACAATCTAATTATTCATAAAATGCCAATAAATTGGATTTTAGGGCATAAACCCCAACAATCTCCCACTTGCCCTCAAATACAATTTATCATATATCCGACACTTATTTCCCTTCAGAGTAATTCATAGTCACTCTGAGGCAAGGTTTGGAAACAAGTTTCAGCCAGATTTATTGCATAAATTATCTTTTCTACTACTACTTTTCACGTGCTCATATCTCTCTAATGAGATGATACTTACGCTTAATGTGTATCTTCATCACCTATGATGAACACATATCTTGAAGTCCAACTTCATGAATCACAATCAAACTACAACTTAGTATTTGTACATCTAGTAACCATCAAAATTTCATTTTTGTGGACAAACATATAATTTCTCATTCTCTTAAGATATTTGAGTATATGATTTACTCCCACTAAATTAAGTGATCTTCGATTCAGTTGATATTTGCTTACCATGCCCACCGCAAAATAGATATTTAGCCTAGTATATAACATAGTATAAAGACTCCCTATTGATATGGTATAAGGAACCGCCTTAATATGCTCTTCCTTTTATATGTCTTAGGACTATAGTCCTTTATAAAGGAACTTCAAACTTAAATGGAAAAAATCATTTCTTGAAGTATTACATGCTATACTTGGCTAGAATCTAATCTATTTAAGCAGTTTGAGATAGACTCGACATCTAAATTTCTGAATTTTAACAAAGTTTAATTTTTAGGATGTGACCAGTTTTTCCCAAGTACTTTATATCAAACTGGACTAGACAACCAAAAACTCCTTTGATGACAATAACTTTACATCATCCTAAATAATTAGAATGTCATCAACATACATTAAGAGATTTATTATTTTATATAGCTTTACACACATAAGGCCTTTTAATACTTGATCAAAATCAAACAATTTGATTTCTTGATCAAAGATGATATTTTATTATTTAAATGCTTGCTTTAGTCCATAAATGGACTTTAAGCAACTTGCATATTAAACACTACTGGTTCTTTGCTATGAACAAGTCTAATTACATCATATAGATGTCTTCCTCAAGATTGCTACTAAAAGAAGCTTTCTTGATATTCATTGCCATATTTCATCCAAATGAAATATAATGAATAAGATAATCTAGATAGAGTCAAAGTTGACCATTGGTGAAAAAATCTTTTTATAATCGAACCATTTCTTTTTGAATAAATCTTTTCGCCATTAGTATTGACTTTGAAGAATTGCACTTTCAAATCTATCAATCTCATTTACTTGTAGGCCTATTTGAAAACAATAGGCTTAATGCCATTAGGCACCTCTGCAAGTTCTAGACTTTAAATAGAATCTAATTCTATTCACATAACCTTGATCCAGTAATCCATATTCATATCATTTATTGCCTTTACGTAGGAGTGAGGATCAAATTCATATCCTTGTGGAATGACTACAAAAGTTTATTCCAAAAGTATGAATTTATTTGGTAATCCTCCCACTACGATATTGCACCGGTGTAATAGTTATCTACAGAATAATGTCTTGTGGTGTATCTAATATAACCATCTCATTTATAAATGTATTTTATAGTTGTCCTACAAAAAATTCTGACATTTTTCTTCTAGAGCAATCTACCTTTAAAAGAGTCATATTCCTCATTTGTGTATGCACTGACTTAAAGAAGTCATTGGAACTTCATTCCTTTATAAAAAGGAGCCCTAGATCTTATTATCCTTTAAATAGAATTCATAGACTGGGAATATAATATAATAAAATAATGGTTCTAAAACCCCATCTTTTACCAATCTTGAATATCATTTAGATTAATTAGATCTAATCATAAGTGCCAAAACATACAACTACAAAGTATGAAAACTTTCTGTTTAAAAAGTAAAACATGTAAATTTCCATCTAGAAAACAATCATGGACAATGCTTAGCTTTACCAAAACGAAAACACTTTCCTTTTGGTCATACATTTGAGTCTAATTTCTTTTTGGCAACTATTAGGGCAACTAGCTTGTCCAACTGTTTGGTATTATAATTCCTCTTCTTACCACCCTTACCTTTCAATTCAGGCTAAAAATTTGAATTTAAATCATATTGATCATAGCCTTAGCTTTTAGGATGTCTTCCGTTGTGTAGAACTCACTCATCAATTCAGATAAAATAAAAAGAATTTATTTTCAAAACAATTTGAATTGATCAAATGATTCTAACAAGGACTTGTAGATCATATCCAAATGAGATTAACATTTAATCTCTACATCCAATAATTCCAATTCATTTTAAAATTAAAACATTTTCATAAAATAATATAGAATTGGAACTTCTTAAACCTTTCTTAGCACTCAATATGATTCATACCAAACATCTCATTTAGACTTAATATAAAGTCTAAGTCTAGTACCAACTCTTGCATCTCATGCTGTAGCATAATTGACATAGAAGCCAATGCAACATTTTAGCATTTAATGGAGACTATGATTACATCATAAGCTATCTTCCATAAATGCATCATGTATAAGAAATTATGACAATACTGAATCGAAACATAAATATGTACTTCAGCTCCTTTAAGCACCATATCCAAAATTCTATCTTAGTTGATGTGATTCTATTAAAATAGTAGTTAGAGAACAAAAAAAATTATGACAACTTTATTTTGATACTATGAACTTAAACACCAGGACATTATATTTTGCAACCACTACCATATAATATGGAACCCATTAAAACATATTGTTAGGTTCTAAAGACTTAGAATTTAATGTACTTAGAACTCTAATATGTATTGTTGGCAAACCATGATCAAAACAGATTGATTAGTCTTGTCTAGACTTGCTCAAAGTTGGTTCTTTTATGTAAAGTTGGAATCGAGCTGATGCAGAATTAATAGTGCATTTCGGCCTGGCTCGATTGATCGAAGCTTAGGCTTGATCAATCGAATCTCAGGCAGAATGCGTTTTTGCTGCATAATTCCAACTCAGCCCTAACTCCTAAAACGTTTAGGGTTTTATGTTTTTGCCCTATGTAGATAAGGCAAACCCTAGCCACGTTTTAGAGGTTGCTCATATTGCTGTTTGTGTGAATCTCTTGTAAGATCTGTGAGGAGCTTTCTTTCACACAAGCTTATGATTATCAAGGAGGAGATTTCTTCAAGAACTTGATGATCATTCAGTTGCTACCATAAGAGCTTAAAGATACACAAGTGAGTGTGTTTGTACTTGCTGGAGAATCCAAGAAAGAAGGAGTCCGTGGATTCGGAGCTTGCACGTGGTCGTGTCAGTAAGTTCTACTGGTGGGTAGCAATAAGAAGTCGAGCGTGGGGGCTTGTAAGTCTTATTATATGAACTTTGATTCTTTCGAGATAGTGGATTCAAGTTTACCTTGAGGATAGTTAGGTCAAATCCTCCCCAGGTTTTTACCGGTGTGGTTTCCTAGGTCATCATATTATTGTATTATTTATATTTCTGCTGCTACATACTTGATATGATTGTTTGATTGTGATAACTTAGATTTGCATAATTTGACTAAGTTAATCATTTGGCTAATTAACTAGGTTAATCCTGTTGTTGTTTAAGGGGTCTAAAAACCAAACACATATTATATTAGGTGCAACGACAACCTAATCCCACAATTAATATTCCTTAGCATAGAATGAATATTAACCACTATGATCAGGCGAGGATTAGTCTCATTATTAATGCTATCATGGTAACTCTTACCAACCAAAAATAATTTGCTGCTTTTCCTTTAGCCTCTAAGTAATAATAGCAAGAACTCAGCATAGAGGATACTATCAAACTTAGTCTAGTGTACACCATTGCCTAGACCCATGTGTAGCCACATAACTCTACCCTTGTAAGGTTTAATCTTGTAGTACCATGATGCAAAACACCCTTCGCATGGAACGCAAGGCTCGAGGCCAAGACGAGGTGCTTGCCCACACCACTATAAACCGGGAAGTTCAATCTTGTAATACTATGAAATAAACACCCTTCGCATGGAACGTAAGGCTCGAGGCCAAGACAAGATGTTTACCCCACACCACTATGAACTGACAACGGAGGCCGTGAGATCCAAACCTTGAATCTCTCTCCCACTAAAAATTTTAAAATAAGTGGATTGTCTTGAAATCATTGTGATCTAATCACAATTTTAAACCTACACATCAAATGTGTTTAATTGTTTAAATTCAACGTGATGTAACTAAGTCACGTCACAATAGCGTAACAAACTTTTGCCCAATCACCAAGAAGTTTAACCTTGTAATCCGTGAAGTAAATACCCTCCGCATGGAATGCAAGACTCGAAGTGAAGACAATGTATCTATTCACATTACAATAAACTTAACAAAAGAGTTATTTTAGCACTCCTACTCATTATTTGGGTTTTTCTTTAAATAATTGTGATCCCATCAGAACTAATAACCTTGCACTTTATAAAGACTCTAATCTTATTAGAATCACTAACTAAAATGGAAGTCCTAAACTATTTAGGATTCCTTAAACACTAATGAATCAAAAATTAGTTATATAGAACTCTATCCTTAATTTACTAGATAAAGTATTCTAATCTCATTAGAAACTATATAACTTTAATTAGAATTTTAATCTCATTAAAAACCCCTAATTAAAATAAATTAAGGACTTTTAATTATAAAATAATTTAGTACTAAGAGTTCCATTTAACTAACATCTTTGATCTCATTAGGTATTTTAGTTAGATAATGATTAATAAATGTCCTTAACTTTTAAGGACTATAAAATTAATCACATAGATTTGCTTTTAATCAAAGTTTTAACACTTAGTCAAAAACAAGTGAAAATTCAAAATTCAGTGCCTTCGATCATTCGAACCTTTAGCCTCAAAAGCATTTTCGCGAGAATCTCACGACTAAGCTATTCCTGCGAAAATGGGTTAAGTCTAAATTGTGAAAACAAAAAATTCAGACAAAAAATTTTGCAACTGTCTCGCGATTGTTTCGCGAGTAAAACTTACCGGCGAAAAGTTTTGTGCTTTAGAGACATTTTTTGCGAGTATCTTCGCGGGAAGTTAACCTGCGAAAAACGTGTGTTTTAAAGGGCAAAATTGAATTTTTTTAGAATTTTCAAGTAACCGTTTTTGACATCTTCATTGTTCTTTCATCAAAAGAACTTTTGAAAGTTCAAATAGCGTTGAAAACACTATGAACGTTTTGACTCCCAATAACAAATTACCAATTCAAGCTTATTATCAAACAATAAATGTGCGGAACATGAACATAAGCTAATGACAGAATTGATAACCAATCTAAACCAAATAAAATCACATCTACAATAGAAATTAAATGGAAAAGATTAAGGGAAGAGAGATGCAAACATAAGGACAACACGCGATGTGTTATCGAAGAGGAAACCGAAGCCCTTGGCGTAAAACCTCTTCGCCGCCCTCCAAGCGGTAAATAATCCGCTAGAAAATGTAGTTGGGATACATGAACAACAATAGACCCTCCAAGCCTAATCTACCTAGGTACCTAAGCCCTCCAAGCTTCTTGCTCTAACGAGGTTGCACCGAACTTTTTTCTTTTCTAGCTTACCGGATTCCGCTATAGCCCATAGCATCAACCAATAACCATTGGTCCATTCCAAACTACTTCCCTTAGCACCAAAAGACCTTTTCATAGACGTGGGTGTGGTGAGAAAATGATTTGGTCAAGAACCTCTTAAGGATGTATCAATGGAGAGGAAGAGAGTAGAGGAATTTGAAGAGTCTTTTAGTGAAGATTGGGGATGAGGCAATCTTGTTTTTCTCTAGGGTTTCTCTCTCAAAATTCTCTCTGGAAGCTCTCTACATTTCGTGAGTATAAGGGTCTATATATAGTGGGGTGAGAAAGGAATGTGAAGAGTCAGTTTTTCCCAAATAGGGCAAGTTGGCGGCTTGGCCTCGCGACTGGTCTAAGTCGCGAGTTTAAGCCGTGAGTTAACGGCCTGGCCAGCCTGGGACTTTTGTCCTATAGTGCGACAGCTGGCGTGGCCCTTCACCTCCCCGCATGCTGATGGAATAATTACATGCACAGCGGAAAAAATAAGTTTAAAACGGATCTACATCATTCGAAATTGATAACATGCACAAAGTAAATTTCAGAATTAGAGAACAAGAGAGTGTACCTTGAAGCGGTGAATTTCAAAACCGAAGATTGAAGCACTTAGGAATACTTTTGATCTTCACTCCAATTCCACTAACGCCCAAGAAGTGTGGACTCTCAATTGGTAACAAAATGATGATTAGAGAGTGACATACACTCACTTCCACACCATTACAATGTTGTTTTTCACACTCAGAAAATTCTGTACGTTTTTCCCTTTTGTATCTAACCAATAATCTAATTAGGCTGGCCTCTTGGGTCTTTCCAATTGGGCTTAAGTGTGTGGCTTGGAGTGGGACCAAAAGGGAACAATAAGACACTAGCTCCAATGGGCTTTGGGCTTTTCTGTCAACTCTTGACAAGTCCAAAGTTACCATTAACTATATTTAATACCACTATATAAATATAGTTGCACTCTAGGCCTTATCTATAAATTACATCCCAAGACTTTATTATACATGCAACCCCTTCATAAAATATTCGTAGTAATACAAAGTTATTAATGTAGACTGCCACTTTGTAAATTACTACATCTTAATCCTTGAGTACCCAGTTTAATTCTTTTAAGTTATTCATCATATATTTATGAAATCCAATTCCATAAATATATACTTTAGTCTTACTAAAGTGGTTAGGCCTAACTCTATGAATAACAAACTCATTAAACTTATCTCAAGGGAATACTTTATATCTCCGTTAAGAGACCATGAATTCCATCTTGAGAATACATGTTCCATCAACACTAAATGTGGCTGCCCAACATACTGAGGTTTTGACCATTACTATAGATCTCACTCCTGATATATCAAAACAACCTACACCTCATGATCAGGTCCATTATTCTCTCAAGATTAAGAGTTCATGCAAATACAAGTCATGAGATCTATTATTCATATGATAGTCCTTAGGAGAATAATAAATCTCACAGCGGTCCATTTCAATATGTTTTAACTCTTAAAACATATCAACATATCAACTAAAAGTCACCACTTCCATGATCAAGACAAATCATCTTAGTTAATATGTTATGGTCTTCGCAGATGAAATGCCCAATTTCATCACCGACCACGAATTAATATTCTGAGTTTACAAAGAACTTGTGATTTATATCTTCTGTGACTTTTCACATAAATCACATACTATGCATCTCATGGACTATATGATAATGTCCAAATATTCATGTTACCATTATTTCAGATAATAATAAAACAACTTTATTAATTTCAATATTAAGTCATACATCATGTCATACATAATGTCATACATAATATAAAACATAGCATCATACAATAGAATTCTAGGGCACAAATCCCAACAATCTCCCACTTGCCCTAAAGACTATTGTGCACTAATCTAATTCTCATTCCCTCCAAATGTGACTCGAAGGTCCTTTGAGGCAAGACTTTGGTAAAGGGATCTGCTAGATTATTTGCACTTTCAATCTTTGCTACCACCACATCTCCACGAGCAATGATGTCTCGAATGATGTGATATTTTCTCTCAATGTGCTTTCCTTTCTAGTGATTCCTTGGATCTTTTGATTGTGCAACTGCACCACTATTGTCGCAAAACAAAGTGATGGGAACTTGCTCCATCCTTACTACACCAAGATCAGAAAGGAATTTCTTGAGCCATACTGCTTCCTTTGCTGCCTCACAAGCAGCAACATATTCTGCTTCCATGGTAGAGTCCGCAATACAAGATTGCTTAATACTCCGCCAACTTATGGCTCCACCTCCTAAGGTGAAAACACATCCTGAAATGGATTTTCTGAAATCTAGATCAGATTGAAAATCTGAATCTGTATAACCAATAGGTATCAAATCCTCACTTTGGTAAACAAGCATATAATCTCTCGTTCTCCGTAGATACTTGAGAATATGCTTTACAGCTTGCCAATGTTTTGGTCCTGGATTTGATTGATATCGACTGACCATGCCAACTGAATAACAGATATCTGGTCTAGTACAAAGCATGGCATACATGAGACTTCCCACTGCAGAAGCATAAGGAACTTGTCTCATCATATTTTCTTCCTCTTGAGTCTTAGGCCTTTGGTCATCAGACAGAGGAACTCCATTTCTGAAAGGAAGTAATCCTTTCTTGGAGTTTTGCATGCTAAACCGTTCTAGAACCTTATCTATATATCCAGCTTGTGATAAGCCTAACATCTTATTCTTGTGATCTCGCAAAAGCTTGATCCCTAGAATAAAGTTAGCCTCACCCAAGTCCTTCATATCAAATTGACTTGACAACCAAACCTTTACTGATGACATTACCCCTATATCATTTCCAATGAGTAGAATATCATCAACATAAAGCACTAGGAACATTACTACTTTATCTTGATGTCTTTTGTACACACATGGTTCATCAAGATTTTGCTCAAAACCAAATGACTTGATTGCTTGATCAAATCTGATGTTCCATGACCTAGATGCTTGCTTAAGTCCATAAATGGACCTTTTCAACTTGCATACCATATGCTTTTGGTTCTTTACTATGAAACCTTCTGGCTGCATTATATAGATTTCCTCTTCAAGATTGCCATTGAGAAATGCAGTCTTGACATCCATTTGCCAAATCTCATAATCATAATGAGCAGCAATGGATAAGAGAATTCTGATAGATTTAAGCATTGCTACTAGAGAAAAGGTTTCATCATAATCAATACCTTCCTTTTGTGTATACCCTTTCGCCACTAGCCTTGCTTTAAAGGTTTCAACCTTTCCATCTATCCCTCTCTTCCTCTTGTAAACCCATTTGCAACCAACATGTTTAATGCCGTTAGGCGCCTCTACAAGATCCCAAACTTGATTGGAATACATGGAATCTAATTTAGATTTCATAGCTTGGACCCAATGATGTGCATCTATATCATTCATTGCCTCTTTATAGGTGTAGGGATCCGATTCAGCCTCTTTGAGATAGCTTCATAAGTTTCTCCTAAACCTATGAATCTTATAGGAGGCCGACCAATTCTCCCACTACGACGAGGCACCTGTGTACTAGACATGTCATAAGTAGTATCTTGTGGTGTATCTAATACAACCATATCATCCCTAGTTTCTTCCATTGATTGTTCATTTACAGGTTCATTCATTTCAGCTAACACAACTCTACTTCTAGGAGTAAAATTATTCATATAGTCATTTTCCAAGAATTTAGCATTTGTACTAACAAAAACTTTGTTATCTTCACGACTATAGAATAAATAACCCCTAGTTTCTTTTGGATAACCTACAAGCAAACACACTTCTGATTTTGGTTCCAATTTATCAGGCTTCCCTTTTAACACATGTGCAGGACAATCCCAAATGTGGAGATATTTCATACTAGGCTTACGCCCACTCCACAATTCCATGAGTGTTTTGGGAACAGATTTTGATGGGACTAAATTCAAAAGATGTATTGCTGTATTCAAGGCATAACCCCAAAAGGAAATCGGTAAAGTTAAGTAACTCATCATGGACCTAACCATTTCTAAAAGAGTCCTATTCCTTCTTTCTGCTACACCATTCTGTTGGGGAGTTCCAGGTGCAGCTAATTGGGATACAATCCCATTTTGAGTTAAGTAATCCTTGAAAACCCCAAGAAGGTATTCACCACCACGATCAGATCGAATGGCTTTTATGCACTTACCCAATTGATTCTCTACTTCAGCCCTAAACTCTTTGAACTTTTCAAAGGCTTCGGACTTCCGTCTCATTAGGTACACATAACCATATCTTGAGTAATCATCGGTAAAAGTGATGAAGTACTCATAACCTCCTTTTGCTTGGATAGACATAGGACCACATACATCAGAATGCACTAGCTCTAGCAAATCTTGGGCTCTTCTACCTTTTGCATTAAAAGGTCGTTTGGTCATTTTACCTTCCAAACAAGATTCACAAACTGGAAATTTATCAAAGTCCATGGGCTCTAAGAGTCCATCTTTGATCAGTCTTTGAACC
This sequence comes from Quercus aquifolioides, assembly GCA_019022515.1. NCBI lineage: Eukaryota > Viridiplantae > Streptophyta > Magnoliopsida > Fagales > Fagaceae > Quercus > Quercus aquifolioides. Next base: position 35,086,233 of record CM032332.1, read on the forward strand.
CTATTTGAATTAATATGACCCAAACGCAAGTGTCAAAGATATGCATCACTAGTAGAAGGAAACTTTCTCTTTAATGATTTTACATGAGAGTTATTATCTAATTCAGAATTATATAATTCATGCTTATCAGGAGTTAAAATATAAAGACCATCCACAATATTGCCAGAATAGATAAACACTTTATCCTTCTTTATTACAACATTGTCTTTCAGGATAACACACTATCCAAGTTTACCTAAGTAAGTAGCAGAAATTAAATTCCTACGAACATTAGGTACATACAAACAGTCTTCTAATATTAGAACTCTAGATTCAAAACATAAATTACAAACACCAACAGCTACAACTGGAATCTTGCTCCCATCAGCCAAAGTAAGAAACAACTCCCCTTTTTTAAGCTTTCTGGTCTCCTGGAACCCCTGCAAGGAATTGCAGATATGATTAGTACAACCTGAATCCACACACTAGGAATTCGTGGGATTCTGTACCAAACATATTTCAAGAAGGAATGTATTAATCATACCTTTGTTCTTGGCAGCCTTAAATATTGGACAATTTCTCTTCCAATGTCCTTTCTCACCACAATGGAAACACTTTCCTTTGATCTTCTTTCCTTTATCAGCAACCCCTAAGGCAATTTGTTTACCCTTTTGCTTGGTGAAGTCCTTCTTCTTCTTCTTCTTACCCTTGCCTTTCGACTTAGGTTGAGAAGTAGAAGCTTCACCAACATTGGCTTCAACATGGGAAGTACCAAGAACGCCTTCTGCCGCTACCAATTCATTCATTAATTCAGACAAGGTATAAATCTTTTTATTCATATTATAGTTAAGTTTGAATTCCTTGAATGATTCTGGTAGCCACTGGAGTATCATATCCACTTGGGATTCTCCATCTATATCGGCACCTAAAACTTCCAATGTATTCAGATTAGAGATCATTGTAAGACAATGCTCCCTCACTGAAGTACCTCCAGCCATTTTGGTATTATAAATTTGTCTCATGGTCTCTTGCCTTGCAGAACGACCTTGCTCACCAAACATCTCCTTCAAACTTAGCATGATGTCTGAAGCTAGTTCTACATCCTGCATTTGATGCTGTAGAACATTTGAGATAGATGCTAAGATGTAGCATTTGGCCATTTCATTAGATTTCTGCCAACGATCATATCGTTTTTTTTCCTCAGAAGGAGCATCTAATTTAGGAAAGCTAGGACATGGTTTAGTAAGAACATACTTATGCTCTTCAGCAGTAAGAACAATGTCCAAATTTCTTTTCCAGTCAACATAGCTGGATCCAGTCAGTTTGTTTTGATTAAGTATAGTAACAAGTGGGCTAAATGATGCCATGTTCTAAATCTGAAAACAATAAACATGAATATAATCATTAAACTGGACATTATCTATTTAGCATATAAACATATAGTATGGAACCTTAATAAAACCATAATATAATATATGCAACGACAACCCAATCCCATATTCAATATCCTTCAGCTTAGAGTGAATATAAAATACTATGATTGATTGAGAACTATTCTCATCATCAGTGCTATCATGATAACTCTTATCAAACACTAATAATATGCCGTTATACATTTGGCCTCTAAATAATGATAGTAAGAACTCAGCATAGAGGATACTATAATATTTAGCCTAGTGTATACCATTGTCTAGAATCATGTGTAGCCACATTTCATCCCCTTAACAGGCTTATTTTGTAGTACCATGATACAAAACACCCTCCGCATGGAATGCAAAGCTCGAGGCTAAGACAAGGTGTTTGATCAAACCACTATAAACCAAGAAATTCAATCTTGTAGGTCCATGAAATAAATACTCTCCGCATGGAATGCTAAGCACAAGGCAAAGACAAAGTATTTATTCCATACTACTATGAACCGACAATGGAGGCCGTGAGATCCAACTCTTGTATCTCTCTCCCACTAGATGTTTTAAAAGAAAGGTTTTTAGTTTTAAAACATGCATAATCTAATTACACATAGCCTTGCACTTTAAACAATTGAAAAACACATAGAAAAACTTCAAAATTCCCTTCAGTGGCTTTTTCGCGAGTATCTCGCGACTAAGCTCTTCTCGCGAAAAGGCGTAAGAAAAAATAGTGAAAACACAAAAATCAGACAGAAACTTTCGCTACTGTCTCGCGAGTATCTCGCTACTTAGCACTTCCCGCGAAACCAAGTTAAGCAAAAAATAGTGAAAACACAAAAATTCAGACAGAAACTTTCGCTACTGTCTCGCGGGTATCTCGCGACTAAGCGTACCCGCGAAAAACCCGTGTTTTCAGTTTTTGAAGGGAAACTCTGAACAGTTTTCTACGGTTTTCTATGAACAAACAAATACCATATGAACATGACTGACAGAATTTGATATCAAAACTGAATTCCATTGATGCTATAGCCTTAAAATTCAATTTAACATTCTTAAATTCAAAATTTAAACAACATCATAACATCAATATCAGTTTTTATCAAATCATAGTTTCAACAACCATGCAGAAAATTAAATACGTATATAATCTTCTAACATCATAAAACTATTATCTCTAATTCCAAAACTCACAAAACATGTTATACAATTCGAAATTGATGACCGCTCTGATACCATTTGATGGAATAATTACATGCACAGCGGAAAAATTAAGTTTAAAACGGATCTACATCATTCGAAATTGATAACATGCACAAAGTAAATTTCAGAATTAGAGAACAAGAGAGTGTACCTTGAAGCGGTGAATTTCAAAACCGAAGATTGAAGCACTTAGGAATACTTTTGATCTTCACTCCAATTCCACTAACGCCCAAGAAGTGTGGACTCTCAATTGGTAACAAAAGGATGATTAGAGAGTGACATACACTCACTTCCACACCATTACAATGTTGTTTTTCACACTCAGAAAATTCTGTACGTTTTTCCCTTTTGTATCTAACCAATAATCTAATTGGGCTGGCCTTTTGGGCCTTTCCAATTGGGCTTAAGTGTGTGGCTTGGAGTGGGACCAAAAGGGAACAATAAGACACTAGCTCCAATGGGTTTTGGGCTTTTCTGTCAACTCTTGACAAATCCAAAGTTACCATTAACTATATTTAATACCACTATATAAATATAGTTGCACTCTAGACCTTATCTATAAATTATATCCCAAGACTTTATTATACATGCAACCCCTTCATAAAATATTCGTAGTAATACAAAGTCATTAATGTAAACTGCCACTTTGTAAATTACTACATCTTAATCCTTGAGTACCCGGTTTAATCCTTTTAAGGTATTCATCATATATTTATGAAATCCAATTCCATAAATATATATTTTAGTCTTACTAAAGTGGTTAGGCCTAACTCTATGAATAACAAACTCATTAAACTTATCTCAAGGGAATACTTTATATCTCCGTTAAGAGACCATGAATTCCATCTTGAGAATACATGTTCCATCAACACTAAATGTGGCTACCCAACATACTGAGGTTTTGACCATTACTATAGATCTCACTCCTGATATATCAAAGCAACCTACACCTCATGGTCAGGTCCATTATTCTCTCAGGATTAAGAGTTCATGCAAATACAAGTCGTGAGATTTATTATTCATATGACATTCGTTAGGAGAATAATAAATCTCACAGCGGTCCAGTTCAATATGTTTTAACTCTTAAAACATATCAACATATCAACTAGAAGTCACCACTTCCATGATCAAGACAAATCATCTTAGTTAATATGTTATGGTCTTCGCAGATGAAATGCCCAATTTCATCACCGACCACGAACTAATATTCTGAGTTTACAAAGAACTTATGATTTATATCTTCTGTGACTTTTCACATAAATCATATACTATGCATCTCATGGACTATATGATAATGTCCAAATATTCATGTTACCATTATTTCATATAATAATAAAACAACTTTATTAATTTCAATATTAAGTCATACATCATGTCATACATAATATAAAACATAGCATCATACAATAGAATTCTAGGGCACAAATCCCAACACATGCTTCTCACGTGTGCTGTAGTTGGCAGCTTGCAAGTTGCGAGTCAGCCGCGAGTCCCTGTTTTTTTGCACAATCTTGAGCATATCTTCATACTCTCTCACACTCTACCCTTACATGAATCCCACCTAAATATAGGGTTACTAAGTGCTGAAATACAAGCAAATTGGCACGGAATAAAGCCAACAAGATGGTTGATAAAATTCAACCTTACAATCTCTCCTTTTGGCTATTCCGTGACAAAACCCTATAACAAACTCTAGACTTAACGCGTGAGTTGGGAACAGTTGAAAAACTCACTCATACCTAACTCTAGAATCTGTATAGCTCTTGAACCATAAGAACAAGTATCTCCTGAAACACAACAACACAATCTGATCATTGTAAGCAGAAAACTTGTAATGCAAATGGAGCAAGTATAATGCGATCAAGCAAAATGGAATAAAGCAATAGACCATGGCTTGACCAAACAACCAATCACTATACAGTAGTGATCACAATGTTCGTTCTCTCAAGGAATGAACATCTGGACATGCAAGCAAATAAACTCACTTGCAGAGTATCATTTGCATGCCCAACACTCAACCAATGCATAAAAACATATATGCATCTAGGAATATGATCCTACAAGGGCCCAAGAGTGATGTACTAAAATAAAATGCATGGCATTTTAACAGCAAGTACTAAAAACCTTAAAAGCTTACAAAAGCAACATGTACAAACATAAACTAAGAACCTTAAAAACCTACAAAGGTAACAGGTACAAACTCATAAAACCTACTGAAAAAAAAAACATCACAGTTAAATATATACCAAAGTTTTAAATCATAAAAACAACATATTAACCATAGAGTATCAAAAAGAAAAAAAAAAAAAGAATAAAGTAAAACACTATTTGTAACATGCTCCCCCTCAAAATGGCACCCCCCCTCAAGAGCTGCCCCCTTAAGAATTCTCCCCCTTTTTGGCCGGAATGGCCAAAGGGTCACTGTTGGGAGTTAAGACTGTTAAACTTGGCGGAAAGAACGTTGAGCTGATCTTGAATTGCTGCCATCCTTTCAGTATGCTCATTTTGAACTTCTCTAAGTCCATCAATCCTCTCCAGGATGATCTAAAGTGCATCTGGAGGTGCATCGGATGAGGTTGAGGCTCTGCTCCTCTTGCTTCTGCTTCTTGGTGTGATTGATTGTCCCGGAGTTTCTGCTTCATTTTCCATAGGATCCCCTTCTCCTTGGTCACCCTCCTCATCATCACTTGGAAGACGGACTTGTATCCTTGTGAAGGTTAGCTTGTTTATGGCTGATAGGGGAGCCATGGGACTGATATCTTGAGGGATTGTAACACCTTTTGCTTTAAACAATCTCATAAGAAGATTAGGAAAGATCAGCTTGGGCCTGGAGGTGGTTCTTGTCTCTTCTACAATTGTGTCAAATATGTGGGAGCTGATGTCAATGAAAGTTTTCTCCTTGAGCTCCATGAGAAAGATAGCTCTGACATTAGTCAGTGTAGTCAACTTCTTATTGGATACAAGTTGAACATCATGATGGTGGTCAGACACCTCAAGTTAGCAGGAAAGTCAGTAGTGTTGAGACATCTCTTTTCTTTAACACCACCAATCCAAGCTTGGACAGTGTCTAAAGATAGCATCCTATCTTTGTAGTTGGTGAACTCATGATCCTCTAGTCCCTCAAGCCCCAGAACCTCATCAATATCATGAGCATCTATGGTGAACTCATGTCCTCTAATCCAGCAGTTCAGCTTATCCTCCTTTATAACAGCATTTGCATAGAATTCCCGTATTAAGGGTTCACACACAAGAGGCAGGTCACCTAGTAACTTCTCCCATCCTCTGCCTTTAAAGCATTCTGGAATGAAGGTATCTTTCAAGTCATTTAGATCCACAAACCTCTCCTGGATAATTGTTCCCTTTATGAAAGAATCTCTGTATCTCTCAAAGTGCTGAATAGACCTAAACAGGTTGTGGTCCATTTTCAGCCTTTTGTCAACCTTCTTAGTAGGAGTCTTCTTCTTTGAAGGTGTGGGAGGCATCTGTAAGCAAGCAGAAGAGGCCACAACAAGAGCAGAACACAATATGTGGAAATACACACAAATTAGTAACAAATTAGTTGCAAAGGGAGAAATAGAGTGACAGGTCAACACACAGACTAAACACAGTTGAGAACCAAAAAGGATAACTCAAAATAAAACTCAACACCACAAATAAGTGCAGTTTGTATTGTTGCAGACACAAACTATAAAAGGACAGTGTAAACAACATTCAGACACAAGATAGCAAATGTCAATGAGAAAAGTTCAAGTTATATCGTCAAGACAGAAGCACGCACATGATATGGCAACATAAAATCACAGCATTATAAATCAAACAATCCAAAATCTTAGACAATCTGAAAAACCCAAACTCTCATTCAGAGTAAGACACAGAAAACCCCAAACCCATATACTCAAAGGGTATGAAATCTAACAAGCACCAAAGCTCAGAACAAGACTAGCACAAAGATATTAAATCATGATAGCAAATATATTCAGCAACAAAAGAAAACAACCCCAATCAACCAAATCCAACCTTTTAAGTATACCCTTGTTTGAACATAGTATTTCGCAAAACAAAATGGCAACTCACAAATCAAGATAATAATGTTCAAATCATGAAATATGAAGTGAGGGAAAGAAAACCCATACATTTTTCTTGAAGATTGGAGAAGAAATGATGTAGAAATGGAGGATTTTCGAAGAAATACTCGAAGTGTTTGAAAGAGGGAAATGGGGAAGACAATGAACAATCATAAAAGTTCGAGGGAAAACTAAAATTTTTTTAAAAACTGACTATAAAATGCAAAAACACACGTTTTTCGCGACTAGATCAAGTCGCCAGGGTAAGTTGCGAAACACTGTGAAACCAAGATTCTTGAAAAATCTTCTAAGTGTTTTTCGCAACTGGAAGGTCTACCCGTGATAGAGTCGCGAGGTGAGCCATGAAAATCTTTGAGTACCCCTCGCGACTAGACCCTCCACCCACGAACAAGTTGCCACATTGAGCCGCGAAAGTCAACAAAACTCAAATTTTGAAAAATTTTCTAAGTATTTTTCGCGACTAGGACATTGACTCGCCAGAGAGCTGCGAAAAAACTCGGAGTGGACTCGCGAATGGGTCATGAGACTGTGCCAACCCTCGACTGAGTCGCCAAAACAGGACAACACTGTTTTTGAAATTTTTGTAAAAATAAAATACTTTCCAAAAACAACTAAAACACTCAAAAATCTTTTTGTGTTTGATCAACAAAAATTGAGCATGTGAAAACACATTTAATCAAGTACAATCACACAAATGAATATGGCATTCTTTGAACATAAACTTGTGTGAAGTGTGTGGGTATAAAAAATGAGATAGTCCTTAGTCTAATGTGAAGCTTCAATGATCAATTCAACCAAGGCATACACAACTAGCACTAGATAATGTGATCCATCTCAATTATAGAAGTATGCATATATGACCTCCCATATAAACTTGAGTACATTTCTTTGAAGCTTTTCATTTGGCTCCATATACATCATATATTTGATCTTTTTGAATCAACACATCTCATTGTGAGATTAATGCCTGAAATTTTTAATATTTCAATTTGATGAGTTAGCCTTTGGCTTTTTGGGCATCATACATTTTATTTTGGTTGCTTTCCCTTTTTCCTAGTCAAATACTAGTATGTGCGACAGGTTTTTGCAGCTCAATATCTCTTTTCATTTGGAGATTTACATTTGGAGAGCTCTTTAATTAAAAGCGATAAAATAAAAGTGGGAAGACATATAGGCACAAGTCTATGCATGTCTTAAGATCAACAAAACCATTCACTAATCATTCATGACAAGGATGAAGATCTATTTACAACAGTCACATAGATTTCATGATTTCTCCCATAATGATATGAGTGCATAAGAAACAAGCTAGGCTCATAGATGCACAAGGCCATTAGTACAAAAGTATAAGACAAAACATGATTTGAGACAAAACTCAACAAAGTCTATCAAACATTTTGGATTTTCTATTTTTTATGTGTTTTTGGATTTTTGACATAAAAGTAAGAAAAGATTGATAAAAAACTATGTAAAAACATTTAAAGATGAAACAAATAAACAACCAAACAGATTTCAAAACAAACAAAAAAGCATACAACCAAGCATATTCACAAAGCATAGGAAGAATTAATGCATGGACATGTTGTAATGCTTATGCATGAGTACCCATCTTCACCCACACGTCACGTGCGTTTGGGGTGATATCCTTGCTGGATTGGGTACGAGAGTTAAGACTTTCAAACCTTCTTGTGAAGGTTTCCAGGCAAGTGGTGAAGGCACCGATCATCTTCATCACGTCCATCATTCCAGGATCATGATTTTGACTTCTTGGTTGCTCACCACCCCAAGACCTCTTGTCATTTCTTATTCCTCGTGATTGAGGAGCGCTTGCATTGTTTAACGCTCTCAGCTTATGACAGTTGGGTTTGGTATACCCTTGCAATCCACAAAAACGACAGAAATGATTCGTTCTAGGACCCCATTGTGATCTTGGAAGTGATCTTCCTCTAGCTTCAAATTTGGCTTCTGATTGATTACGGGACTTATTTAACACCCGTTGATCAGCCACATTCTTCTTCTTCTCAGCCTTAACTATCTCAGGAATAGGCTCTTCTACAACCATATCTTTGGCTTTCACAAACTTCACTTCTTTGGTGACATTGGCTGATGAGCTACTCCCTCCGGTATATCCCAACCCGGATTTGTCTGAGGAAGGTTTTTGAGATGAAATAACATCTTCTAACTTCTTGGATGAGACCCTTTCTATCTTGGCATGAGCTTGCACTACCTCTTGCTCAAGAAATCTCACTTTTGTATAAGGTTCTGATAGCTCACCATTTAGTGTTTCAATTTCACACTTTCCCTCCTTGTATTGTACCAGAAGACTTTTGTAATCTTCTTCAGCTTTCTTCATCTTCTTCACAGCCACCTTTGCCACCCTTGCATACTCACCCGATTTCTCAAGGAGTAAGGCGTAATTCTCTTGAAGACCAGATGTATCTTCATCCTCTTCAGCCTCCGATTCTTCAACGATCCCAATAGACTCCAAATCAAAATGCTCACCAAGCTCCTTCAAAAGTGAACCCAAATCATCTGAGGATTCCACATGTGCAATGGTCATGAATTCGGAGTAATTTCCTTCTCTGTCACAGCTATCTTCAGAGTCAGAGTTTGATGAATCTGTGTCACTTAAAATGGTAGCGTAGACCTTGCCTTTCGACTTCAAATAGTTGGGACATTCCTTTTTGAAGTGTCCATGGCCATTACACTCAAAGCATGTGATTCCTTGAGAAGATTGGGAATCTCTACCATCTTTCCTTCAGAATTCTTTCTTCTCCTTCCCAGAACTCTGAAATTTTCCTTTGTCACCAAATTTCCCACCGTTCTTGAGTTTCAAGAATTTCCGAAAGTTCTTTACAAGGTATGCCACATCTTTGTCTACTGCATCCTCTTCCGAAGAGTCATGAGATACCACTCTCTCATCAATTGTTTTAAGAGCAAGAGATTTGCTCTTCTTCTGTGTGGGTAGTGACAATTCATACGTCTGCAATGAACCGACCAGCTCTTGAACTTTAATGTCGTCAAGATCCTTGCTCTCTTCAATGGCCGTTACTTTGGCACGAAAACTTTCTGGTAGTGACCGAAGGATTTTCCTTACAATTTTAGAATCCTTTGTCTTTTCCCGCAAATTGAATTTGTCGACAACCACCTCGTTCAGCTTACTATAAAAAGAGTCAAAGGACTCATCCTCACTCATCTTAAGCTCCTCAAAGCGAGTGGTCAACATCTGTAGCTTGGTGTCTTTCACTTTCTTTGTTCCTTCATAAGTAGTTTCCAGAATCTCCCATGCTTCCTTAGCAATAGTAATATGTGAAATCTTGTGAAATTCTTCTGGAGAGACACCACAGAAAATAGCATTCAATGTTTTACTGTTAGCATTAGCCACTGTAAGAGCTGCCTTATCCCAAGTAGATTTGGCAGCCTCCGGCCTATTCTAACCAACTTCAACTACATACCACACAGCATCATCAATAGACCACAAAAATGCTCTCATTCGGACTTTCCAAAAAGCATAATTATTGCCATAAAAAAATGGTGGCACATTTAGAGATTGAGACCTATCCATCTCAATATAGGGCCAGGGATCGCACTAAGGTGTTTAAACCACAGTAAGTGCACCCATTCTGATACCAATTGAAAGTTCAAATAGCGTTGAAAACACTATGAACGTTTTGACCCCCAATAACAAATTACCAATTCAAGCTTATTATCAAATAATAAATGTGCGGAACATGACCATAAGCTAATGATAGAATTGATAACCAATCTAAACCAAATAAAATCACATTCACAGTAGAAATTAAATGGCAAAGATTAAAGGAAGAGAGATGCAAACACAAAGACAACACGTGATGTGCTATCGAAGAGGAAACTGAAGCCCTCGGCGTAAAACCTCTTCGCCGCCCTCCAAGCGGTAAATAATCCACTAGAAAATGTGGTTGGGATACATGAACAGCAATAGACCCTTCAAGCCTAATCTACCCAGGTACCTAAGTCCTCCAAACTTCTTGCCCCAACGAGGTTGCGCCGAACCTTTTTCTTTTCTAACTTACTGGATTCTGCTATAGCCCATAGCATCAACCAATAACCATTGGTCCCTTCCAAACTGCTTCCCTTAGCACCAAAAGACCTTCTCACAGACGTGGGTGTGGTGAGAAAAGGATTTGGTCAAGAACCTCTCAAGGATGTATCAGTGGAGAGGAAGAGAGTAGAGGAATTTGAAGAGTCTCTTAGTGAAAATTGGGGATGAGGCAATCTTGTTTTTCTCTCTCAAAATTCTCTCTGGAAACTTTCTACATTTCGTGGGTATAAGGGTCTATATATAGTGGGGTGAGAACGGAATGTGAAGAGTCAGTTTTTCCCAAACAGGGCAAGTTGGCGGCTTGGCCTCGCGATTGGTCTAAGTTGCGAGTTCAAGCCGCGAGTTAACGGCCTGACCAGCTTGGGACTTTTGTCCTGTAGTGCAACAGCTGGCGTGACCCTTCACCTCCCCGCATGCTTCTCACATGTGCTGCAGTTGGCGGCTTGGAAGTTGCGAGTCAGCCGCGAGTCCTTGCTTCTTTGCACAATCTTGAGTATTTCTTCACACTCTCTCACACTTTACCCTTACATGAATCCCACCTAAATACAGGGTTATTAAATGTTGAAATACAAGAAAATTGGCATGAAATAAAGTCAACAAGATGGTTGATAAAATTCAACCTTACAACTTTTGATTTTACTTAACAAAATTTTACAGATCAAACATTAGGGTTTTCAAGATCAAAATCAAGAACCATAATAATGCTAGAAACTTTGAAAACATAATCCTAATCTCATTAGGAATAAATTTCATTAAAGGATTTTTAACAGATAACCAAAATACTTTAATTCTAGCATGTTTATATGGTTTGATCATAAGATTATATATAAAGCAAGATTACCAACAATACACGTTTACCATTGAAGAATGAAAAACATACAATCAAACATGTACGTTCAGACCAAAAACAAACGCTACTTGCAATAAAATAATCAAGCTTTAATTAAAACATACGAACAAAAGCATATTAATGGCAAAGTTGAATATGCCTATGGGTCCACGATATACATATATGAGTTCCAAGAATTCAAATATTCAATCGTAAAGTTGCTCATATGATATCAAAGGGAAGAACTACCACGTCGCATGTACTTGTTATCCTTATATCAGATATCAACAAAACTAGCAAGCTAGACCCATTGCAAATCAACAACCATTGCCTTTATGAATCATGTTAGACCCATAATTAAAAACAAATATCAAGCAAATGGTTTCCGAATCAACAACCAATATATCACATATATTAATCATAGTAGTTCCAAAACAAAATTATGTAGAAACTTTACTGAAGAAAATAAAAACACCAAGAAAATGGTTTTTCTTTAATTCTAAAACTCAATCACATGTTATACAAGCATGATATTGAAGACCGCTCTGATACCAATTGTTGGAAAATCTGGTTTTGTATCTCATACAAAACACACAGCGGAAGCAACAATCACAGATCTATTTCATTCATGAGAGATAACATATAACCTTGAATTCTAGAACAAAGAATAGGAAGCGTACTTTGATGTAGTGAAATTCAAAACCAAAACTTGAGAATACCTTTAATCTTCATTTCAATTCCACATGGTGTCCAAGAAATATGGTTTCTCAATTAGTCCTTTTGTACGTTGATTCTCAAAAGAAAGTTCTTCTTCTTCTCCTTGTGGAGAAATACTAATTTCTTTTCTTTTCATCATATGTACATAATAACTACCTTGATAGTTTCTTTATTTAATAACTCTTATTAAATAAAAACTGATTATCTAATTGGGTTAGCCTTTTGGGCCTATCCAATTGGGCTTTAGTTTGTGGCTTGAGATAGGACCAAAGGGAACAAATAAGACTTTACCTCCAATGGGCCTTGGGCTTTTTTGTCAACTCTTGATAAGTCCAAAGTTACCATTAATTATATTTAATATCACTATATAAATATAATTGCACTCTAGGCCTTATTAATAAATTATATCCTAAGACTTTATTATACATGCAACCCTTTCATTAAAATATTCGTAGTAATACAAAGTCATAAATGTAGACTGCCACTTTGAAGATTACTATATCTTAATCTTTGAGTACCCGGTTTAATCTTTATGTTATTCATCATATATTTATGAAATTCAATTTCATAAATATATACTTTAGTAACTCCTTACTAAAGTAGTTGGGCCTGACACTCTGAATAACCAAACTCATTAAACTTATCTCGAGGGAATATTTTATATCTCCGTTAAGACCTTATGAATTCTATCTTGAGAACATATGTTCCATCAACACTAAATGCGGTTGCCCAACATACTGAGGTTTTGATCGTAACTTATAGATCTCACTCCTGATATATCAAAGCAACCTACATCTCATGATCAAGTCCATTATTCTCTCAGGATTTAGAGTTGATGTAAATAGAAGTTGTGAGATTTATTATTCATTTGACAGTCATTAGGAGAATAATAAATCTCACAGCGGTCCAGTTTAATATGTCTTAACACTTAAAACATATCAACTAGAAATCTCCATTTCCATGATCAAGACAAATCACCTTAGATGATATGTTATAGTTTTCACAGATAAAATGCCCAATTTTATCACTGACTACGAACTTAAATTCTGAGTTTACAAAGAACTTGTGATTTATAACTTCTATGACTTTTCACATAAATCACATACTATGCATCTCATGGGTTAAGATAATGTCTCATTAGTTCATTAATAAATAGTCTCATATAATTAAACAATCTAATTATTTATAACATGCCAATAAATTGGATTTTAGGGCATAAACCCCAACACACCTCTCATTGAGTTAAACCTGGGCTCAGCGTTGAAGGCGAATGCTAGATGCGCATATCCTAACTAGTTATTGATGCCGAATTATAGGATTTTCGTGGGTCCATAGGTGGATAGGATTATGCTAAAAAGGCCCCCCTTGATTCGCTCTATCCCACAACTTCTACGAAGGGAAAGATACGATAATCGAGGTCCCCCTAAGAATAGGACCAACTTACCAGTTAAGTTGTGTGTCATATAGTTGGCCTAGACTATGTCAAATTCATAGAACTAGGAAGAGCCAAGTCGAGTGAACATCCCAACCTAGGGTAGGATACCTTTGTAGGATTGTTTTCAAAATGAGTCAAGGGGAAAGTGTTCTATTTATAGGTTTGCCCTTTTTGCTTGCATCAAAGTGTTCTGCTTTACTCCAAGTTCTATCTATCCTACTTGCATAACATCAGTGATTAAACCCCTAGGGAAAAGCAACTCTGTTGCTTGCACATTTAGATCATACCTAGTCCCTAAGGGTTTCCAACCCTACAAGGGCATGCATGTATACACTAATGGCTTCGTCATGTAAATGTGTATAGATAAAATTTGTGGCAAGTAGCCAGAACTCCGCTCCAAGGAGGACATTGCCAAGAGTCCAAGATCTTCCCCGAGAAGTCCAAGCTATCAAGAATGAAGCATTTTCATTGTAAAATTTGAATTTCCTTGTATTGTAAAAGGCCCACTGTTGCAGCCATTATATTTAGCCCATATTTTGGGGGCATTGTAAAAAGTCAAGTCTTGTAAAAGCACTTCTTTTCCATGTAATCGAAAGAGAGGGTCTATCCTGCATTTCCAAGCATGATATGAAAGTTCCAGTTACTTGTCAAGATTGTGCATTAATCTTGCATCACTATAGAAACTCACCATGATAAATACCTAATTAAGGGTTCAAGCCAAAATTTTCGAAAATGAAAGGTGCATTTTAAATAAGCAAGGACCTAAACTAACTTCATGTTGGTGTTGTGTTTCCACATTGTGAAATGTACCCCATTTCTCTCCCGTCCCATTCTTTTCCTTTCTAGGATCATAAAGAGGAAAGATTGCTTAAAGGAAACAGTTCATTAGGTCTCGTTCAAGAGAGATTTCTACTAGTGAACCTTTAGCTCTCGAAGTGAGTGTTGCCGAGTTTGTTCAAATGAAGTAACAGATGGCAAAAATGATGCGCATGATGCAACAACTGGTTGTAGGAGGAGGACACAATTCATCCGGTCATAGTTATTAAGGTTCTATCCCCCAAACTGAGAATGAAACCCGACCACCTCCAAAATCAAATCAGGGCCAAACTATACCACCTTTCATTCCACAGGGAATAATCAGGAAGTGGATCCTTCTAAGGGCAAGACATCAAAGTCTAGGTATGGTCAAGTCAAAAGCTAAGTGGAAACCCTAGCCGAGAAGCTGCGTATCATAGAGGGCTCCAACGCCTAAAGAAGTGTCGATCTAGACAGTTTGACCAATTTCCCTCAGGTCATTATGCCTCCCAAGTTCAAGGCACTCGAGTTTGTCAAATACGATGGCATTGGAGATCCTTGCACCCACTTGCACATGTTCTGTAGGAAGATGGCACCCTATGGGGATAATCATCCTTTGCTCTGCTAGATCTACCCTGATAGCTTGACTAGCCCCGCAACCACATGATATGTGGGATTGGAAAAGACCTTCAGCTAGAGAGAAATGGCCAATTCCTTCTTGGAATATTACTGGTTCAATATCGAGATAGCTCCTGACCGCACAATTCTTCAAAGGATAGAAAAGAAGAGTAGGGAACCTTTTCATGAGTATGCCCAGAAGTGGTGTGAGCTAGCCGTACACATGCTTCCCCCCATGATGGAAGAGGAGATGATCAAATGGTTTATCGATAACCTTAAGCCTCTTTACTATGAGAAGATGATTAGTGCCCAAGTCACTCATTTTGCTAGCCTGATTCCTATTGGGGAGCGTATTGACGGGGGTATTAGGAGCAAGAAAATTTTTGAACCCGAAGCATTGAGTTCTATGATCGAATAGCAGGTGAAAAAGGCAACTGGCAGCAAAGGAAAGGAAGCCGATGTTCACATGGTTGACAAAGCGCCTGAAAGGCCAAAGGGTATCACTTTTGCTTATACAGCCTCGACTGCTCGACCCTATTAGCAACAGGTTTAGTTAGCTCACGCACCTAATTGAGCGTTTAATCAGAGGGGAAGGCTAGATCCACCTCGCTTCCCTAGAGGAGAAAACTAGAAGTTCTCTCTGTTATCGATGCCCATGGAAAAACTCTATGCCTATCTGTTGGAGAAGAAGCTAATGACTCCATTGTTTGCAAAGCCCAAAGACGGTCCTTCTCCACCTGGTTTTGATTCGTCCAAGAAATGTGAGCATTATTTTGGAGTTAAAGTGCACACCTTAGAAGAGTGTTGGCAATTGAGGAATCGAATTCAAGATCTCATTGACAACAAGTTGATATAGTTTGATAATGCGGCCAGTCTGAATGTCATCACTAACCCCTTGCCTCCTTTTATGGAAGGGAATTTGAAAGCTATTCTCACGGTGGAAGAAAGAATTTCGGATTTCTCATCCCCTTCGTTCCCTTAGAAAGCCATGCTGCGGGCCCTAGCCTCGGAGAGTCACATTTATCTCGATAACATAGGAGCTCCAAAATTCAACTAGGAAGCCTGCTCCTTTTGTGATAGTGAAAATAGGCATGCCTTATTTGATTGTAGAGTGCTCTGAGCACAGGATTAGAGGTTAGCTGACCATGGTATTATCTGGATCAAAAGAGAAGTTGTGCGGAAGGGCGACTGGATGGCAGCCAGTCGATGCCCTCTGGCTACCCAAGCAGGAACTAGCCGCAGTGTTATGTCAGTTGGATCGAGGAAAGATTGGGATGAGTACTTGCAAGAGCGCATTTGCAAGATTCCCCCAACTTCTCCAACTTCAGTCATCATCAAAGAAATCATTGATAGGCCAAAAACAAATTGACCTCTTATGATGAATTAATTGATTAATTAGCCAAGTTTATTAATTAATAAAATTAACATGCAAAATGCGTGGCAGCATAAACAAATCACCAATTAAACTAAGTATGCAGCGAAAAATAAATTGACACGGTGATTTGTTTACGAATAGGGAAAACCTACACGGCAAAAACCCCACCGGGTGATTTTAAGGTCACCACTCCCGAGAATCCACTATTATCACAACAAACGGTTACAAGTAAAGGAATCCCAGTACCTTATACCAACCTACAGTTGAACCCTTACCCCAATACCCAATTGGACTTGTCCTGTAGTGACATTCTCTCCTTTTAATGCATGGTTCCCAGTACGTGACTAACCAATTGCGTGGATCCCAGTACGTGACTTCAATCACCAACTAGAGAAGGTTGTTGCCTGCAAAGTTCTTTAGTTCATCACACGATGAAGATCGAAAAGCTCCTTGGTTACAAAACCCTACGGTGCACAAACACAACAGCTTCTTCACAAGAAAGATGAACTAGGGCAAATTTTGTCTCCGGTCACAATTTGCTTGAACAAACTTTGCTCAACACTTGTGCAACTTGTTCCACCTTTGACGGCTCTTAAAATAATCCTTTTATATGTCTAGGATTGTGAGAAAAGAAAGCCCAAACATAAATCACGGATTGGAGTCAAAACAGAACTGAAATTCTATTTTTCATAAACCTCGACAGATGCCCTATCTATTGAGCTACTGTTGAGCCACAGGCTTCAACAGCTCTATAGGTCTCGATAGATAGCTAGCTGTTGAGCTTTAAAGACAGGCATTTTTCAGACTTGAATCTTGGACAGACTTGCATGGCTTTAACACTTGAGCTTGAAACAAGGTTTCTTGAAGTATTAAACACATTCTAGATCTACCTAATTACAAGTAAAGTGTATTTTGTTAAAGGATTAGCTAATTACATAAAATAGTGACATATGTTTCTAACAAGTGAATCACATATGTCCTAACAATCATAAAATCAGCTGTGGATTCAAGGGTATAAGCTCCAAAGAAAGGACAAGCCACGCTGGCCGTTGAGGGTTTTCCCCTTTTAGTCTTAGCATTGCTTGCAATCGCAGAGTCATCTCTAGCATCCGTTCAAAAGGGAACCTCTATTCTCCCTACTATTCGAGGTTTCGATCCTCTAGTTTTACTAATGCCTATCTCAAGAATCTTTGGGGTATCTGGCCCGAAGGCTCTGGAAGCCATTTTGCCCATCTGGTCATCATCAGTCCGAAGATGTTCTCCATAACGCCTAATCTACAGACTCTAGAGGGTGTCATCATTTGCATGCCGAAGCCCTTTCCTTACTAGGATAGCCATCGTATCCCATGGAAGTATGATGTGTCTTTGATCTCCACCCGAACTGGAAAGGAAGAGATTTGCTCAACCTTATAAAATTTCTTGAAACATTCAAAAGCATCAAGTAATGGCTTAGGAAATATATCATTAATAGGGCCAAATTAAGTCCACCATCGGTTGAACCAAAGAGGCAGATAACCAGTGAAATTTTTATCAAAGTTAACAAACCATTAATGAGACATATTTTCATTTTGGTGAAGCATAAATCTTGACCAAGCAGTAATTTAATCATGGTAGGAATAGGGAATGGGAGAAGTGGACATTGTTCTGGTAGATTTAGGGGAAGGGCCCCATTTTTCTTCAGGAATAATATTGACCAGGTAAACACTGTGGTAAATAATTTTGGAGGAATCATCTTTGTCTTTTATGGTGTTAATAATAATAGATTTTTCATGATGCAAGAGATTAGAATAATACTGTAAATTCTTTTCTTTATGCTCAGGAATCCAGTGAAATCTTGGAGGGAAATAACTTTTAGTAAGTTTGAGAGGATCAGAAATTGAGGCTCCGTTGGGTTCAATACAAAACAAGTTTTGGAAATATTGTTTTTTGATATATTGAGGGATATTGGAATTTCTGGGAAAAGCAGTTCTAATGGGTTGGTTAACAGGGGTTATAGCATAAGGGTCATAAGATGAGGCAAGAACAGTGGAGTAAGGCCTAGGGATGGTTCCTAGGGTGGTGAATCGGTTAGCAATTTCAATAGGAGAAACAGGTTCCTTTTTGAAAATTTTTTTGGAGGTTTCAGCAAGATGTGTATCTTTGGGTCTTCTACTTGCCATTTTGACACTACAGAAATTCACAGGTAAGGAAATCAGGGATAGTATTTTGAGATCCTTTAATATATTCAATATCAAAATCAAAAACACTTAAAATAGCTTGCCACCTGGCAAAAATATGCTTTGAAGCAATATTTTCAACATCTTTTTCAATAACATATTTAGCACTTTTACAATCAATATGCAATAAAAACTTTTGGTTTAATAAATCACTTTGAAATTTTGAAATATATAGTACTACAGATAAAATCTCCTTTTTAATAGTACTATAATTTAACTGTGCATTATTCCAGATTCCTGAATAAAAGCGAACAATTTGTTTAGAGGAATCTGGGGAAACCTTTTGCTTCAGAATACCACCATAACTAATGTCAGAGGTATTTGTTTCAACAATTTTGAAAGCATCAACAATGGGAATACCAAGACATGGCAGTGTCTTAACATGAGATTTAATTTGTTTAACAAGAGAAGTATGAACATCAGACCAAGGTGGGGGATTACTCTTTAACCGATCAAAAAGGGCACATAGTTTCCTCATATCCTGGTAGAAATCAGCAACATAATTCAATGATCCAAGAAACCTTTGGAGCTGGGTTTTATCAGTGATAACATCAGGAAATTTATCAGCAAATTGAATGGCTCTATCAATAGGACGAATTTGACCTTCAGAGATGTCATAGCCGAGGAAACGAACTTTTGTTTGGAATAGTTTAATTTTCTTAGCAGAAACAACAAGACCATTTCTTTTGATAGTATCTAGAAACGAATACAAATGTTTCCAGTGGTCATCAATGGAGCTGAAGTAAACAAGAACATCATCAATATAAACAATGGTGAAATGATTGAATGAATTGAAAATATCATTCATAATATTTTGGAATTCACTAGAGGCATTTTTAAGATCAAAAGGCATCACATTCCACTCGTAATGACCAAAAGGAGTGGTAAAAGTAGTTTTGTACCTATTATTCTCAGTGATCTAGATTTGCCAGAACCTATATTTCATATCAAACTTAGCAAAGACCACGGCCTCACTCAACCTATGGACTAGGTCATTCTTATTGGGAATAGGATATCTAATCCACTCTAAAACCTTGTTCAAAGGTTTATAGTTAATTACCAAGTGAGGGGTTCCTCTCTCAATTTCAGCTTTTTTCTTTTAACATAGAAAACAGAACAAGACCAAGGGGACCTGCTATTTCTAAACAGTTTTTTCTCCAACAAGTCATGAATTTCTTTTTTACAAAATTCAACAGTTTCAGCATTCATTTGAATAGGTCGAGCCTTAGTAGGGATGTTTTTCTCATCAAAATCTTTAATATAAGGCAAGTCAATAATATGTTTCTTCCTATGCCAAAAGGCATTAGGAACATCAAAGCAAACATCATCAACCAACATTTTTTGAAAATTATCTATTTTTGATTATAACAATTTATCAGAGAGTTGTTTAGCAATTTTCTTGTATTTAACTTCTTGCTGGAGGAAGTTAGATGTTTGATTTTGCATGAATCAGATTTGAAGCATAATCAATATCAATTTCAAACTTTGAAGCAAATTTAAATTTTACTTTCTGTCCAAAAGGACCAGTAGTAATTCCATCATGTTCAACAAGAAAAGGATATAAAGCATTTATAAATGGCAAATCAAGAATCACTTTATCAGTCATATTTTTCACAAGAACAGAGGGAATTTTCATGGCAACATGAGCATTGTTCAATTCGTATTTAATTTTCATTTGAGAGCCATTAGCAGAAACCAATCTTTCAATTGATTTTTCAAAATATTTTGAAGGAATCAATCCTTTTTGGATACAGTTCATATTCGCACCAGAATCAATCATAGTAATAACAGAGAAATGATAATCATGAGAAACAACAATTTTGACTTTTGTAAACCATTTTAGAGGGAGTACTTTATTAACAAGACTAAGTTGGGGATCAGCAGTACCTTTATCAGAAAGAAGAGCCTGTTGACTAGATTCATCTCTATCCTTGTGCTCATCTTGTTCATTATCAGACTTATTTTGATCAATATTTTGATCAATTTTTAACAATACCAATTCATGTTTAAGATTATTGTTATCACTTTTAATGCTTTTAAATTCATGTTTTAATTCACTTATCTCTTGTTTAACAATATTAATTTCATGTTGAAGATCATTAATAGTTAAATCTTTGGATTTCTTTTTATTAAATCTTTCTAAAGTTTCTTCAAAAATTATCGTTGATTTAAGTTTTTTACTAGTTTCATCTTTTAATAAGTTTTTCTTAAACTTATCCAAATATTCTTTTTGTAATTCAGGATTTTCAATTTGGCCTATCAATTTAACTAATAGACTTTCATTTTCTTCACCTTTAGCGAGAACATTAATAGTTTTTATAACATTGCAACAGGAATCTCAACAACCAATTTTAACATTTGGTGAATCAGAAGAATCATCAGCAGAATGATAGCAAGAATTAGATGAAGAAGAAAAATCATCTTCCAAGGAATCAGACTAATTGTTTGATTCAAGGATTCTGAATAATTCTTCTTGATCTTTATTATCAATATTTAACATGTTAAACTTGTTTTTTTTAACTTACCAGGTTTTTGTCTATAATCTTTACTGAAATGTCCAGGTTTACCACAGTTAAAACATTTACCTTTACCTGATATTTGTTTATCATATTTTTTAGAAACATTTTTTTTTTTAGCATAAAAATCATTAAAATTAGTTCTATAATTTTTATGTCTTTTATGGCTAAAATTTTTGTGACTTTTATCATGTTTTTTACCTTTCTGCTTGGAAGAAGCAATAGGGGGCAAACCATATTGTTCACAAAAATTACCCATTTCATATTTAGCTTTTCTTTTATTCATTAATTGGTGTTTTAATAGCTTTTCATCATTGCACATATTAATACCAAGTTTTTTAATAGTGCTTAAAATATCACCATAGGTTAAACTATCATAATCAATGGAATCATTCTTACCAATTAATTCTTGTTTTACCTTATGAGCAAAGATAGGAGGCAGACCGTCAATAAACTTTTCTTTCCAATAAGGCTTTTAACAATCCTTCTGATGCATAACTCTGGAAAGGAAAACATCTTGGTACCATCCGTAATTAGACATAGTAGGACATCTCAAATTATTCAGAAGATCAAAAATTCGAGACGAAACATTAGATGGAGTACCAAAAAAATGTTTGATAATAGTATAAATCAAGGTATTGACATCATCAGGAATACCTCGACCAATACTTTCATCAAAAATAGGCAAACCTTCATCATTATTCTTAATAGCATGTTTAATAGATTCTCTAGAATCTTTTGTGAGATATGAATCCCACCAACCACGAAGAGTGCCATAAAAACTAGTAGCAAGAAGGTCAACAATTTCAGGGTGATCAAGATTATGATTATTAACATAAGCAATTCCAACCATGGACATATGACCCATTTTATTAATGATTTCATGTTCAGACAAACCATCAATATTCCATTCATAAATTTTATCAGTAGAAACAGAAAATTGTGTTTGAAAAGGTCTTTCTTCAAACTGCATATCAAGGGGAGTAGGTTTTGAATACCAATTTTTTGTAAAAAAACATGGTTTGGAGTTTCCAACAAATCTTTTAATTTCCAGTAAACCATCATCAAAAACCTTTTTTGCAGAAACAGAAGAAACTGTATCAGAATCTGTATTTTCTTCAGAAACAATTTCTTTTTCATTTCTTGAAATAGTGCAAGTAGTACTTGTAGAAGTACCTTCAATTTTAACTTTTAAATCAACAAGCATTTTTTCAACAGTTTTAAGAGTTTTAGATTGGAAGGTTTTAAACTTAAATATTTTATCATGACTGGGTAAATTAATCAAAGTTTTCTCAGTTTTGACAGAAACAGGTTTTTCAACAATTTTTTCTTCAATACGATCAAGTTGTTGACCAATAACATGCAAGATTCATTAATAAAATTGTTTTGTTCAATAAGACTAATAATGGGAGTTTGATCATCATCAATTTTAAAAGGGGAAGTTTTAACA
The DNA here is from genome assembly GCA_019022515.1 of Quercus aquifolioides. Taxonomy (NCBI): domain Eukaryota; kingdom Viridiplantae; phylum Streptophyta; class Magnoliopsida; order Fagales; family Fagaceae; genus Quercus; species Quercus aquifolioides. The sequence continues at coordinate 35,108,938 of CM032332.1, forward strand.
TCAGTCTTATTAGTTTTGATCAAAATTGTCTCAAGAGGTGGATGACTAGATCTAACAGTGGTTTTATCTTCTTTAACAAAATTTGATTTCTTTATCACATTCAAATGATTTTTTGAAACTTCATCTTTTGAAACATAATGGTTTTCAAGAAAATCAAAAAACAAAATATGTTTTTTCAATTGATTCATTTTTTCTAACCATTTTCTTTTAACAGGGTCTTTCTCAGATTGAGCAAAATTACTTTGGTAATATTTTCTTTTATTTCTATTTTTAGCAAACATGAATTCATTATATAGGGACACCAAATTAGTTTCAAAGTTTTCATCCAAAACATTTAAAACTCTTAATTGGTTTTGGTAAACAAGATTTTCAATAGGAGGAAAATCAAAATCAGATGGACAAACAGATTTAGTGTCATCTTCTTCTTCATTAGCAGATTTGCCATATGGAGAAGAAGGTTCAGTTTTAGTAGAATAGAAAACAGAGCTGATTTGAGATTTATCACTTGAAACACCTTTTAACTTTAAATCAGTGGGTTTTTCAAGATTCTTTTGCAAAAATTCATTGAGATCTTGATCTCCTTTTGAAATACTTTCAGATCCAGCAAAGGAATGTCTTCCTTCGTTGATCCTCAAGGGTTGATTGTTTTGAAAACTTATTTTAACAGTACCATCAAAATATTATTGAATATGAGTGAGATCTAGCTCATCAAAAACAGGTTTAGCAACAGGAGATTCTTGTTCCAACAACCATTTAGTGGGAAGCTTAACATCTTGTCATTGAATCATTTTTGGAACTTGAACTTTAGCATCAGGAGTTGAACATGTAATTAACATTTTTTTACCAGAAGGTTCTCTATTAATCTTTGCACCAGGATTTAACTGAGTACCCAAAAGTTTGTAATAAATACGATAAATCAAAGCAAAAGGTTTACTACCTTCTTCCATGTGATAACCAGATGAAGCAATATTCAAAGTCAAAGCTTTAACAATATTAGGATCATCCAAAGCAAGAGTAATATCAAGATAACAGTTGAAATAAACAGGACCATCATACAAAGAAGTAGTAATCATACCAAGAATGCTATCTTTAAAGTGCATAAATCTAGCATCTCTCAAACACATGAGAACAGAAGCATTTATTTCTTTTTCTAGTGAGTTGTTTAATAGCAACTTGAACCATGCCAATATGCAAATAACTGAGTTTTATAGCAAGGAAATCATTAATATTTCTCTTAGAAAACAAGTAACATTTTTCATGAGTTTTTGAAATAGAAAATATTTGTTTAACAGTTCTCACTTTGTAAACGGGATGAAAGGTGGTTTCAGCCCAACTAGTTTTGTAAATAGTTTTAGTATAAACTTTAGGAATGTTTCATTTCTGGAAATCAGGGAGCTCGTGTTCTTCAATAGTGTGATCTTCTTCATTTACAATATCAGGAGGACAACTAGTCCTGGAGCTGATAGAGGAGTTGGATCTCCACAACTTATCCATACTATCCTAGGTTTAACACTCAATTATCATGTTTTTCTCACAACTGTTGCATTTCGTAACACATAACCTAAGCAACCCTATACCTCTCACATGCCCTACACGCCCTCTCTTGGCTCAAACAGGCCTTACAGTTAGGTTCTGGGAATTCACTTTACGTCTACGGTGGCGCCAACGACGGTAAGAAGGGAACACAACAACAGAGTACCAAAGTTTTGGGTAAGCACAAACAAGAAACAAAGACATAACAACACTATCACCGGCCAGAAAAGAATGGCTTTGATACCAAAATGGGGGAAGGGGACGCACAGCTAAAGAGATGGAAGTAGAAGCACAGTATAATATATGTTGAAAGTAAAGTAAGCAAAGTAAAACCAGCCAAGAAGGCGGTTATAATAAAAATGCAAGTAATTTAAAACAATAGTAAGGCGGTAGAACCAGCCAAGCAGTATAATATCAAAATAATATATATATATATATATATATATAATACTTCAACCAAACTGTACAATAAAAATAATATTCATTATACTATATTTTTTGGCTAGGTTTGTTATATCTAAATAAATTATGTTGTAATTTTATTATAATCAAAATTCGATTTTATAATTCTAATATAATGATTTTTAGTAATTGGATAAACATCAAGTAATAATTCATATTTTTTGTTAAACTTATGAAATGATTAAACTATAATAATTTTAAACCGTATGATAATTAACAAAGCATATTACGGATGAGTAGTGTTTATTACATAAATTGTGATAGATTTTTTAGACCTCTTAAAACATAACAATTGGATTAACCTAGTTTATTAGCCAAGTGATTAATTTAGTCAAATTATGCAAATCTAGGTTAACACAATCAAATAATCATATAAAGATATAAAGCGGCGGAAATATAAAGAACACAAAGATATGATCACCCAGGAAAACCAATCTGGTAAAAAATCTGGGGAGGATTTAACCTAGCTATCCTCAAGGTAAACTTGAATCCACTATATAAAAGAATAGAAGTTCATACAAAAGGACTCAAGCGCCCACACTCGACTTCCTACTGCTACCCACCAGTAGAACTTACTGATACGACCACGTGCAAGCTCCGAATCCACGGACTCCTTCTTTCTTGGATTCTCCACAAGATACAAGCACCCCCGCTTGTTTTTCTTTAAGCTTCAATGGCAGCAACTGAGATGATCATCAAGATGTTGATATAATCTCTACCTTGAAAACCCTAAGTTTATGTGAAGGAAAGCTCCTCAAGGATCTCACAAGAGATTCACACAAACAGCAAAATATGAGCAACAATACAACCAGAGCAACTTTCAAAAACATGGTTAGGGTTTTGCCTTATATACCTAGGGCAAAAACATAAAACCCAAAACGTTTAATGAGATAGGGCTGAGTTGGAAATTCTGCAGAAAAACATTCTGGCTGACTTTCGATCGATCGAGCCAGGCCGAAATGCACCAATGCATCTGCAGCCTCTCGATTCCAACTTTACATGAATTACAACTTTGAGCAAGCCTAAACAAGACTAAACAACCTGTTTTGATCATGGTTTGCCAACATTACACATTAGAGTTCTAAATACATAAATTCCTAAATCTTTAGAACCTAACAAATTGTTTTACACACGCCCCTAAAATTAAGTGACAATTTTAGTTATTTAGAATGTGTGTAAAACTATGTAAAACAATTTGTGTGGAATAAGTTTAACCCATTAAAGAGTGGATTTTTGGTGGGCGAGGGAGCAAGCTCCCCAAATCTTCTGATCAGTGATCCTCAAAGACCTTACTATCAACTAGTCTCAAATTCTCTGAAAATGATACATTCGTAATTACCTTCACCCCCGACCCCTTTGACTAGGAGCTCACCACTAAATATCGTAGGTTCCAAGAATTGAGAACAGCTAGATAGTCCTAAGATAGAAATTAAATGGCCTTGTACGTGGAAGCAAGAATCAAACTAGCTAGCCTAATTATTAGTCTAGAAAATGGTACCCCATCTGGGAGATTCTGGCCTTTTGCCCCTATTGAGCAAAATATTTGGCAATATGCCCCTATTTCCAAACTATATAAGTTAGTGCTCCTGTTTTGAAACTCGATTTTAATAAAATCGAGTTTCAATCAAAAACTCGATTGGTTTAAAATCGAGTTATGCCAAATGAAACTAAAAAAAAAAAACTTCAACCAAACTATACAATAAAAATAATATTCATTATATTGTATTTTTTGGCTAGGTTTGTTATATCTAAATAAATTATGTTGTAATTTTATTATAATCAAAATTCGATTTTATAATTCTAATATAATGATTTTTAGTAATTGGATAAACATCAAGTAATAATTCATATCAATTTTTGTTAAACTTATGAAATGATTAAACTATAATAATTTTCAACCGTATGATAATTAACAAAGCATATTACGGACGAGTAGTGTTTATTACATAAATTGTTTTACACACGCCCCTAAAATTAAGTGACAATTTCAGTTATTTAGAATGTGTGTAAAACTATGTAAAACAATTTGTGTGGAATAAGTTTAACCCATTAAAGAGGAGAGTTTTGGTGGGCGAGGGAGCAAGCTCCCCAAATCTTCTAATCAATGGTCCTCAAAGACCTTACTATCAACTGGTCTCAAATTCCATACCTATAGTGGCGTTTTAAATGGAACTCGAGCTCCATGAACTCGAGTTCCATGCAATTTTTTTATTTTTTTAAGTTTGATCGCCCCATACTTATAGCTACGTTCATGCATATCCTATAGTAGTGTTTTAAATGGAACTCGAGCTCCATGAACTCGAGTTCCATGCAAATTTTTTTTTTTTTTTTAAAGTTTGATCGCACCATACCTATAGCTACATTTAGGCATACCCTATAGCGGCGTTTTAAATGGAACTCGAGCTCCATGAACTCGAGTTCCATGCAAGTTTTTTTTTTTTTTTTTTTTAAGTATCATTTAGTATAACTCAAGTTCCATGCAATCGAGTTTCAAAACAGGGGCACGAACCTATATAGTTTTGAAACAGGGGCATATTGCCAAATATTTTGCTCAATAGGGGCAAAAGGCTAGAATCTCCACTCCATCTGGGTTTAAAGACCAACCTATATACATGTCTATGAAGCCAGAGTGATCATAAGCAGAAAGGATACTTATGCAAAAGTACCATGGAATTACAATTAGTTTGCAACCACTCAGGGAGTGAAAGGCCGAAGGAAAAAGTACAAGGGCCGGGGGTTGAAAAATTATATCTTGTACCCAGCATACTACCCGGCATATATGCTGGGTACACGATATACTACCTCTTGAGGGTTCCCTACTAATTCCAAAAGGTTCTAGGCTCGTATTGATTAGTTTACATGATTAGTATCATGTAAAATGAACGTGGTTGGCAAAAATGTGGCTAATGTTGCCACTTTGGGAGAAAGTGTACAATTCTTATAACTACATTATACACTTTTTCCGAGGGGTGGTGTTTATTACACACACATTATCTTATACACTCTCACACACATACTTAAACTGCACAGAAATCATGACTTGAAGTCTCACACACATTTGAATTGCACAGCAATTGTGACAATTGGAGGTCACAATTTCCAACAAGCCATGATTTATTTGCAATTTGAGTGTGTGAGAGTGTGTGAACTAGTTATTACCCTTTTCCGAGTCCCCCATCTTCCCATGCTCTATCTATAAATGATTTTTGTGCTACTCTTGGGTTACTCGAACAAAAAATGACTAGTGTACTGCCATACCTTGTTTGCATTTTCATACCACTAAGCACTAACACAACTTGTTTCCTAAGCAATATGGCAGACAGTGTACAAATCCTCATCTATGATTCTTCTTCAATATTGAAAGCTTGGAAATGTGTTGAAAACACACGAGCAATTTAGACCCCCAAATTAAAGTTACGGCTTGGTTGATTTTACACTAACTTTATACTAAGTGCGGAATAGTATAAACACAAGCGTATAAGCAAGACAACTACTCTAATCCATATTTAAAGCAACACAACAGTAAAAATGAAATGAACAATAGTAGGGAAGAGAGATGCAAACACAGATAACACTGAGACGAGTTATCGAAGAGGAAATTGAAGAACTCGGTGAAAAACCTCTCCGCCACCCTTCAAGCGGAAATCGATCCACTAGACAATCAGTTGGGATACATGGGTTAGCAAGAGACCCTTCAAGTCTAATCTACCCGATGTACCTAAGCCCTCCAAACTCCTACTTCAACAAGGCTTCTCAGAACCGTGTCTTGTCTTAGTTCTCCGGATCCCGCAACAAGCTCCATGTTGCATCTGCCATCCTTGGCTTCTTCCAATGCTTCCCAGTAGCACCAAAACGTCATTTCACACTCTGAAAGGGTATGGTAAGTGTTTGGGCTATCAACCTCTCAATGGTATGGAAATGGAGAGGTAGGAGATGAGGAAATTCCCAAAACAAATGTGTAGAGGATTGTGGGTATAACAATCTCTAACTCTCAAGGTGTTTTGCTAGGGTTTTCTCTCAAAGGCTCTCATCTCAAATGTGGGTAATATGGGTATATATAGTGTGGGTACAAAAAGTGTGATTCAGACTTGACAGGCTGGCAGAACAGAATGCCTCGCGGGAACAAGGCTTCTCGGAACCGTGTCTTGTCTTAGTTCTCCGGATCCCGCAACAAGCTCCATGTTGCATCTGCCATCCTTGGCTTCTTCCAATGCTTCCCAGTAGCACCAAAATGTCATTTCACACTCTGAAAGGGTATGGTAAGTGTTTGGGCTATCAACCTCTCAATGGTATGGAAATGGAGAGGTAGGAGATGAGGAAATTCCCAAAACAAATGTGTAGAGGATTGTGGGTATAGCAATCTTTAACTCTCAAGGTGTTTTGCTAGGGTTTTCTCTCAGAGGCTCTCATCTCAAATGTGGGTAATGTGGGTATATATAGTGTGGGTACAAAAAGTGTGATTCAGACTTGACAGGCTGGCAGAATAGAATGCCTCGCGGGTGTCTCGCGGGAAGGCCTTACCCGCGAGATACTCGCGAGACACAGCTGTCTCCACCTAGCCTGACTCTTCGCATTCCAGCATGTGCAGGGCACATGTATCACTTCGCGGGAAGCTAAGTCGCGAGACACCCGCGAGAAATCTTCAGTCTTCAAATGCTTGAGTCTTCACACACTCTCTCTCTCTCTCTAACACATAACCCTTACAATGAAATCCCACAACAAATACAGGGTACACCAGATTGAATATAATTACAATAAAATTTGGCACAGAATATAAACCAACAAAAACATATAGTTGTAAATAATAACTTTACAAATATAAGTTCTCTTCAGTTGGGGTGATCTCACTACATATAACTAATGCAAAGAATCTTGTTTGGCATATTGAGCATCCATATTTTTTTTCCACCATTTTTGTAATTCATATGCACTGAAACTTTTACTTCGTTACTATCTTTTTTATACACTCCATTGCAATGTGATATGCACTTGTCTTGGGGCAATTGAGGATTCGACGGTATACGTTATATGTCAGCCTAATGGGGCAAAAAGTAAAAACCATACATCTATCAACACATCCTTCCACCTTCTTGTGTGGCTATTATAAATTATTATAAGGATTTCTAACTTGGCCTCTTTTTAATTTATCTTTCTTGTGGATGCAACTTTGTATGTGGAATGTACTTGCCATTAAACAAATGGTTCACAAGGGAATCAGTATTCTACAGTAATCTTCACCCTTGTTTTGCTAGAAGTATCATGTTGAAGGCTTTGAGAATTTTGCATTCCAATTTGCCTTCCATTTTTGGTTCACATAGTTCTTATTTTACCCAATGAATTTCGTGCCCTTTCTATTTGTCCTCACCAAAATTTACTCCTCAAGTTGTTTATCCAATATTCCTTTCATTATGCTCTTTTTATTTTATTTTTTAAAAATTGATAATTGGGAGGGGGAATTTAAACGTTGGACATCTGTATTGAAAACACTAAAAAATGCAAAATATTAATAGAGTTACAAGGCCCTTTAACATCGTGCCTCTCAAGATTCTGCCCTTGAAGTGTGGTAGGTATATCAACTAAGAGTTTTCACTTGGTGAACAAATTTATGTCTAGATATATGATTGTGCTTAATTATGCTTTTGTTTATGTTAATGCATGTTCAACCATGAATTTAATCAGGTATTAAATAACTACCTTGGCCAATATATAATTGAATCAATTAACTATAATGGGTAGTTAAATCAACTGCATCTAAATTTGCAATTTCACAATTAATGAAAAAACACATTTCAATGGTAGAGAAATATTTGGCAAATCTTCTACTATGAGCTCTAGCTTGATAGCGAATTAGTGAGTGAGGTTGCCAATTCAATAATGTGTAATTCACGAATAAGAGAATAAAATTTTTTCGCCATTTTCTGGAAGCAATCATAACCAATAACATGTGATAATCTTGTAAAAAACCAAAAGGGAAGAAAAATCTATTTGCACTAATGGCACTTTACGTATCAACTTCATGTATTGAGAATTAAAAAGAGAGTTGGGTACACTAAAATACAGTTTCTAGCTAGTTAATGTTTGTCAAATCTCCTTCCAGGAAGGAAGGGATTTCATTGCTAATAAATCTTCAACCTTCAGCTACTAAATTCATATTTTCAAAAGCCATGGCAGTTCTCTCAGCATTCTTCAAGAGGACCGCATATATTTTGTCCCTCACCCTCCCATAAGCTTCTAATTCAGAATCATCCACTGAGGGATTTGGAGATTTGACCTCTTTGTTAACCACCACATCTAACCAGTCACTCACCTTCTTAATCTGATACATCATCTCACCTACCTCACTATCTGATTCTATGGAAATGGTTTTGCTATTTATTTCATCTAAATAAGTCTCAACAAAAGCCAAGAACCATTTTCTAAATTCATCATGCAGGGAATTTGTCAGGTGAACAGTTGCATCCAGAGCACTTCCCTTAACCCAACTTCTTGTACCGTCTTTCTCAGCTGCCAATCCAATATGGATTTCACCATTATTTCTCTGCTTTCTAACTCTACGCATGCCATTCAGTTCACTGTCATTAGGAAGACTCGATTTTCTCACTAAGTTGGTAGCCTTAGGGGCACTAGGGGCAGACAACAAGGTAAGGTCAGATGCCAAAGCCGTTTCAATCCAGATCGTTGCATTTTTCTTTCTGTCCATAGCAAGTTTCAGAGATTCTCTGATGGAACCATGGAAGTTTGGATCATGGTCTTTTCCTCTTAGTGGACTAATGTTTGTCAATGACTGAACAATTGATTGAGTATTCATCAAGTCATCTTGAAGGCTTAAGAACTTATCAACTGATGGCTTCTTAGCATCCCTCTCGGCAGCCTGAAACTCTGAGTATGTACTGGAAAGACAAACAGAAGTTAGTGACTCTTGTAGAAAGATATCGACATGGCAGTTGAAGCATATGACAAGTTAAAAAATGAAATAGACCAATAATTGGATGTTTGCAGCACTGCTTGCAAAAATCAGAAAGAGACAATAAGTGTAATAAGTTCAAGTATTGATGGCAGAAATAAGGGAAAAAGAAAAACATTTTGATATCAGTTGAGAAAAGTCGTGGAATATGAATGGGGATGCGCAGGATAGATAAACTTTCATTACAAAAGTTTTACTGATATCATCTATGCCTGAGTTATCCATAATAAAAAGAAAAATGGGGTTCAATTTCAAACAGGTATGCATATTGTTCTAGAAACCAAGTTAATGGCAAGGATGTTATAGAGCCAGTTAGAAGCTGCCTACAAGCACAGCCATCTAAGGTTCTCTAGCTATCAGAATAAATCAACAACCATAATTCCATTCAATTAGAGCTATATTTCTTCTTTCACAACTTCAACCCACATTTCTAATTTTTCATCCTTGCAGCACTTGTAACATGATTGATATAGCTTGGCCACCCCTCATAGGTCTTTGGCTTCGTTTGACATGGAAAACTACCTAAATTAATTCATTTTTGTTAAATTATAGCACTATATATATATATATATATGTACACATACACCTTGTATCTAGTATGTCTCTCATCCTTACAACACATCCAACATGATCTGTATTGCTTGGTCACTCCTCCAGGTAGTCTTTGGCTTTATTGCAAATGACAAATCACCTTGACTGATCGACTCCCTCTCCCTCTCCATCTTATCCCTTTCAAACATAAAGTTCTCTTGGTGAGGGTGAGTCACTTACATTCTGGAGGTGGACATTCTTATTTTCAACTCAATCTTTTCAACACATCTGGGGTGTATACACACCAGTCCTTGAATCCAAGTGCCACCTCTCCCCTTTAAAAGGACGAGGTCTTACTTATGGGTGGGGAGTACTAAGAAGAGAGAAAGGAAACTCTACATTGTGGCCTACTCAATATTTTGTTTGTTTTGTTTTGTTTTTTATTATAGGCTTGGACTGTATCCTATCATGTCCTTGAAAGTATGCACTACGCTAATTTCAGGGCAGCATCTCTCTAAGCTTGCACATTAACTCAGTACCACTCATGAGAAAAATATAAAGAAGAGCTGACCCAAAGCTAAACACATGATGAATATGCCTCAAATTTAACATAGAGCATCATGGTATGCCTCAAACATAGAAAATTTAAAGCCTAATTGAACTTTGAACAGCAAACCATGAAGTGGATAAAATAAATTAAGCACAATGAGTTAGAAGTTGAAATTTTGTTACTGAAGTGCATATATTTATGTAGATAATAGCCTGACCTCATCCTTGTATGCATGAAACTCCCACCAAAAAGTGCAATGCATTCTGCTTATAATTGTTTAGATCACTACATTATAGGAATACTGGAATTTATAATATTCCTTTCATTAATTTGTATAATTCATTGATCACAGTTCCCATTCCATGTTAAAATCTGGATGACACCACTAGACAAACAATGGCATATAAAGTCCTCAAGGAATTTATGAACTCAGTTCATTAGATTTATCTTTAGAACTTTGCATTAGTGGACATTTGTGCACCTCAGACATTTGAGCAATCTTTCAGCAGCAGAAGCCTCTTGCAATGCCTCCACAGCAGCAAGAAGAGCCACATCTCTGTGCCTTAACACCTCCTGCAGCATTAAAAAGAGAATTACATGACCACTAATTTCTCTCTCTCTCTCTCTTTTACATATAAAGGTCAGAATCGATTTCATAAAGACAAATTTAAGTGAAACACTGTACCTTGCCTAGATCTACTAAGGCTGGGGGGAGGGAATTCCACGAAATTTTATTTTCTGTCATTTTTTCATCATCAGCCCAACTGAACACCCCAGGAGGATCTAAGGGCGGCTCATGGCATTTCACTGACATAGGGATCCTACACTTGTCGGAACTTTTGACTGACTTTAGATCTATACTAATATCTTTTCTTTTTGATTTAGAGTTAGAATTGTCATCAGAGCTATCATACCCAACAGGCCAAGTTGGAGAAACCTGTTCATAAAGTATGAGAAGGCATATAAATATAATTAGATAACAGATATGAAACTTCAAAATTTAATGACACAATCCAATAAAAATTACAGCTACACTCATGCAAAGCAAAGCCAAAAGTTATGTTTATATTTATATCACTGATTCAACACTGAAGAGTGCAATCAATGGGGGAGGTCAGGCTTGGTACAATCTGTCAAGACTTAAAAGAAAGGAGGTGTATATTGTTGTTGAATCTAAATGAGAAACATGTGTGCATTTCTGACTAACTTAGCTTAAGTCAAGATTAATAATTTACATATGTCGTATAAATAAACTTAACCAATCATTCTGTCAATTTCTTAAGCCAGATAGGCCCAAAAATAAAATAGCTGAACCTTTTCTTTAACAAATTTCAAACCAACGTTTCTCTACCTATTCATCTAAGCCCATATTTTACTTGACGAATTGTTGATAAAAGATATAAGAGTACAAAAGGCACAACAAGACACTCACAGAAGCACTTCGCCTACGAGCACTTGGTTTTATCCCACGCTTGGCAAATGGGGAGTCTGAAATTTCTACTCCATTCCAGCTTCTTCTCTTTACTGGTATCGCAGACGAGCCAGATGATATTGTACTCTCAGAATCACACTCTTTTTCAAGAAAAGCTGATCTATTTTTTCGAGTTGCCTTCATTTCATCACAATTTTCACTTTCAATACTAGTAGTTCTAGACCTCCGGAATATTCTAACTGTTTCCTCATCTCGCCTAACTTTTGAAGTACTCAAAGAACGATATGGCTTCTTCTGCCCATCATTATCCTTTTCTTCTGAAGACACAAAATCAGACACCCCACGAACATTTGCCAAATTATTTATGACAACAAGATTTTTGGGACTTCCAACACAGGGTTGCCTACATTGGATAGGATTTACCCCATTAAGCACGGGAACTGGATATGCCATCTCCAACTTTTCAACATATATTAACTGCCCAAGCCGCAATTTATTACAAAGAACCAGGTCATCCTGCTCGTGAGGCAAAGACACATACATAGCATGTGAAGCATCTGAAACCTTCAAATAGAACCCCTGGTTTGGCCAAAGATCACCCTCTGCCATTGCAGGAATTATGCTTCTAATTTGTAACAAAACAGGTTTTCGATCCACTTCATCAACCCCCATCTCCCCAAGAAGCTTGATAAGAATCCCAGGACTCAAATTTGCCATCCTTTGAAACATACCAAACATGAGAAAAGAATTAAAATTTTCTTTAAGCCAATATATATGGTGGTTGTGAAAAAAAAAAAAACAGGCTGTGTTTGAATCATTTCAAAGAACCCATTGGAACAACCTGATTCAATATGTGACAATGTCAATATGAAATGGGTCAAAGAGGAATTGGTTGCAGTTGGTGATGAAAATCTAGAAATGGGGTTTCTTTCTAATCATTTCAAAGGAACCATTGGAAAAATCCGATTGAAAACGCGACCATGTGAAATGGGTCAAACAGAATCGGTTCCAACTGGTGCTGAATATCTAGAAAAGTGAGGGAGTTGGTGTAAACCTGTGAAACAGCGTGGATCAGAAAGAAGGGTTGTAGAGGAAATCGCTAAATGTGTGGTTCCTAGTAGGATTGGTTGAATAGGATTTCGACACTTCCGATTTGTTCCCTGTAATAACGGTTGTGGTGTGTGTTATAAGGAAGCTTTGTCAGTCAAAGGTTTTTGATAGAAACTCTACAAAATCGCCATGGAAAGTGGGGAATATGGAAGAGTTTGTTAAAAAACCGTTAGGATTGGAGCTGGCAGCGTGTTGACTAGAAAAGGGCCAGGTTTGGATTGGCTTAGAGCATTGCCATCAGGTGTGTCAAATGCCAATTTGACACATCAAACACCAAAAACAGAGCATCATGAGGTGTGCTATATGTGCTAAAAATTTAAGACATGCTACAGTACGCTGATATTTTTGGCACGGTACGGACTGAAATGCCATTTCGTTTATTATTATTTTATTCATCTTTCTCTCTCGTCCGGATTAAAATATGCCTTTCTCTTTTCTCTTTCACGTTCAGCCATTCCTTTTCAGCCTCACCATCTCCACTCTCCAACACCATTTTCTTCTCCCTTTTGCTCTTTTCTGCTTCACACCGTCATCTTTCTCTCTCACATGCTCTCTTCAACTTCATCTCTACCATCACTGATCTATAAAAATCAGGTTCACCGGTTTTTTTTCCCCTTTTTTTTGCTCTCTTCTCTCTGTTTTATGATCTGATACACCAAATCGGAAGTTCATCTTAGAGTCACCGATTCCCAGTTCAATTTGAGCCACCACTGATTTACTCTCTACCATCTCACAAATTCCACCATCACTGATGTATAAAAATCTCCTTCACCGGTTTTTTATCCCCCTTTTTTCCCCTTTTTTTTCGCTCTCTCCCCTCTGTTCTATGATCTCACACACCGAATCGGTTTAGTTCATCTCAGAGTCGCCGATTCGCAGTTCAAGCTCGGTATCGCCGATCGGAAGTTCATCTCGGTATCGCCGATTCTCCGATCGGAAGTTCATCTCGGTATCGCTGATCGGAAGTTCATCTCGGTATTGCCGTACAGGTACGTTCTCCATCTTCTCTGTGATTTTCGGTATTTCGGTGTCTACTGCTGTTCTTGGTATTTCGGTATTTATTAGAGAAAAAAAATAAAAGGGCTGGGGTTTAGATAGTTTGTGTGTGGGAGAGAGTGAGGTGGGCGTATCGATGAGAGGAGAGAAGGGGCCAAAGGGAAAAGGTCCAAAGGCAAAGAACTGGAACCAATGCTTTATGCTTTTTCTTTTTGTTGTTTTCAAATACTGTTTTCGGGTTAAGTAGATTTGTTGTTTGTTGTTGCTTTTGTTTTTCCTCTTGTTTGCATATTTCAAAGACTTTCTTTCGTTTAGGGCCGTTGTGAAATTTGGGGATTGCATAGTTTAGCTGTGCATGAATATAGATATATAGTCTGCAACTCTATGTTGTTGTAACATTTACAATAAGGTAGTGGACCATATCTACTTCTTGTATAGACTACAAAGGCTGTAAGTTCATATGTGCTGTGTGCTGTGTTTTTATTTTTTTCAATTCTAACCATAATTAATCTTAGTAACATATACTAAAATGTATTAAGAAACAATCATTTTTTGTCTTTTCGTTTGCTCATAGTTTGTTATACTAAATTGATGTTATTTTGAATTTTCATGAATTTATTTTTTGTTCATACTTCAGGCCCCTAATCGAAATCTTGGTTCTGATCCTGTTTAGGACTAGTTAATCAAAATATTTAACATGCATTGATGTCCAGCCAAATAATTGATTTACCCACATTATGATAGCTTTAGATGCTTTCTATTGCTTCTAGATCTTGAGTTTTCCTATTTGTAAAAGAAACTTCTATCTTGCTTTGTAGAGCACTGGCCATGCATTGTTTCAGAGAATCAGTGGTCTGATATTAACTCATGTCACGTTAATGAACTCAATTAATTCATTTATGTCAATACATTCATAAAATTAAAATTATAACAAAGCCCATAAATATGACTCTGAAGTTTGTTCTAATCAAAGCTTTGATTTAAATTTTTTTCATGATTTATAACCTATGGTGGTGCTTCCTGGTACCTTCAGCTATTTTGTACATGAATAATAGAAGAAGCATTTTAAGATTCTCCTTTCTCACCTTCTATGTCTTAACTCTTGACACTTTAGAAATTACCTCCGATAGAAGGTAAAGGAACTTACCCTTCTATGTAGTGAACCTTTGTATTGACAATTTGGGAGGATAAGTTATATTAGCTTTTATTTGGCTTTCTATGTTGAATAATAGAAGGTGCCTTATGCATTGGCATTGTCTAGAGAGTGAACAATAATATTAAAAGCACTATAGATTTTATGTTTGTTGTGCTTGTTTTGAAACTTGGTCCTGATGTACATTTTTGGCTGATAAATGAACTAAAGGAAGGACTGCCAATCATTTAACTATTGAGTTACTGATTAATCCGAATGTTTCTTTGGATTGAATTGGTTCAAATAGGAAGGGTTTAGAAGTTTTGCTCATATGTTTTAAGCCTATAAGCTTTTCTCAATTGTTTTCTTGACTTTTTTGGCATTTCTAGCCCTGTAGTTTTCTGCTCATATTTGATACTTATAATTCCTCCCGGCATCAAGTTTGCTTTGATGTGTCCCTTTGGGTTAGATCTAAAAGTTTTCCCATAATATCTAATCACCCATTTTCTGACCTTTGTTGATATGTCATGAATAGTTATTTAGGAATCCAAATCATTGGAAAAAACTATATATAACACAGTCTAGTGTGAAAATTTTCAGGCGAAAGAATGAAAGAATTGCTCTGTTTATTGATCTCCCCAACCACAGGGGCTATTCTCCTGGATTTGCTTGACTAGCAGCAGGACTGATTCTTATCACCAAGTTTAAATGTGCTACAAGTATAAGAAGTTCTTGTGCTGTTTATAACACAGTCTAGTGTGACAGGTTGATGTTATTTCAAGTATGTCTGTTTGTCTAAATTTGACAGGTTGATGTTATTTAAGTACCATTTGTGTTGTGTTAATTCAAGTATGTTTGTTATTTGACCATCTGTGATCAAGGAGTACCATTTAAGCCAACTATGTGTGTAAATTTGAGTTGATGTTATTGGATATGTGTTAATTCAGGTTGGCTTTTGGATTGCAGTTATATAAATATGTTTTTGCCTTTTAATATGAGTCTTGACAGGTTTTTTTTTGTTATTGGATATGTGTTTTTTTTTTTTTTTTTTGAACGTAATAGGTTGAGTTTTTTTTTTTTTTTTTTTTATTTTATTTTATTTGAACGGATCAGGTTTTGAGTTCTTTTTTTTTTTTTTTTTTTTTTTTTTTTTAAGGTGACAGGTTCTAAGTTTTTATTTTTATTTTTTTTTAAAATGTTAAATGGAAAATATGGATTTAAAAAAAAAAATGACAGTTGAATAGGAGTATTTGAAAATGTTACCGTTGATTAGAACAAGAATATTTGAACAAGAATTACCGTTAGAACAAGAGCATGGCTGTTAGGAACAAATAATAAAAAAAGAATAAAAAAGAGTTAAGAAATAATATTTAAATGAAGTTGTAAAAAAATAGAACATCTGATAAATGGTATGTTGTAAAATGATGTGTTAAAATGATAAAGTAGGTTTTTGGTGTGTCAAAATGACATTTTTTATGAGAGAGCTGATGAGAATGCTCTTAGATTGGGCTGGAGATGACAATGTACTTGAGATGGAGCAATTTCCCTCAAATTGGATAATGGCCAATGGACCCAATACCCAATAGGCGTAAGTACCATTATAGTTTGTGCTAGAGTTTCCTCAACCACCAAAGAAATAAAAAAATAAAAAAATAAAATGTTAGAGTTACAAACAATTTTATAGTAATAATTTTTTTTTACAAATTATTGATATAATAAGTGGTTATTGGTAAGTGAAAAGTGATGTTTATGATGGGCTCATATGAGAAGCAATAAAAATAGTCACATCAATAATTTGTAAAATAGTTATAAAATAATTTGTAGTTAGAGTATTACTCATTCAATTATTATCCAACAAATAACAACCGTTGGTAGTCTAAGTTTTTTGTTGTTGTTGTTGTTGTAAACAATTTATCTTGCTAAGATAAAAACTTAATTAATTATTTCAAATTGTATTTCTACCTAAGGGCATATACCTTTCTTTTAACGTACAATCCTTACAATATAGTCCAGAACAAGTCAAACCAAAATTAGGCAAATCATATTAAAATATATATATATATATATATAGCAAGACTTAGATACAGTATTTAGGTGATGTTCCTTAGGTTCCCTTCTTAAAATTCTGCCATGTGGATTTTTTTTCATGGATGGAAGTGTATTTTTTAGTTAAGTAGCCACATAGTTGAATCTTAAGATAGGAACCTAAAGAATAGAACCTAAGGTACTTGTTAGGACATATGTGGATCATGTTAAGAACATATGTCATTTAGAATTGGCTAATTATTTGACAAAACGCACTTTACTTGTAATTGGGTAGATCTAAGATGTGTTTAATATTTCAAGTAACAAGAGTTCAAGTCCAAGTATTAAATCCATGCAAATCTATCCAAGAATCAAGTGAAGAAGTGCTGTTTTTTAAAACTCGACAGATAGCTCGACAGATTTATCTATCGAGATTTAAAAGGTGAAGCTCGACAGATAACCTCGACAACTGTATCTATCGAGAATTACAAAAATCAGTTTTTCAGATTTTTTTTTTCACGCATATCCAAGCTATGTGTTTAGGTTTTTTTTTTTTTTTTTTTTTTTTTCTCACAACACTAGACATATATAAGGATTATTTTAAGGGTCGTCTCACTGGATGCAAAGGTTTAATGCAACCATATTGTGACCGGAGACAATTTGCCCTATTCATCTTTCTCTCGAAGAAACTACTGCGTTTGTACGTCGTAGGGTTTTGTGACCAAGGAGCTTCTTGATCTTTATCGTGTGGATGAATTGAAGAACTTTGCAGCTAACATCTTTCTCAAGTTGGTGTGTTAGTCACGTACTAGGATCCGTGTATCGATTAGTTAGTCACGTACTTGGAGTTGTGCATTGAAAGGAGAGATTGTTACTACATTACAAGTCCAATTGTGTATTGGGGTAAAGGTTCAATTGTATGTTGGTATATGGTACTGGAATTCCTTTACTTGCAACTGCTTGTTTTGATAATAGTGGATTCTTGGGAATGATGATCTTAAATTCACCCGGTGGGGTTTTTGCCATGGAGGTTTTCTTCATTTGTAAACAAATCACCGTGTCAAATTTATTTTCCGCTGCATTTAGTTATTTGGTGATTTGTTTGTGCTATCACGCGTATTGCATGTTAATTGACTTAATTAATTAATTTGGCTAATTAATTGGTTAATTTACCATAAGGGGTCTATACATTCTGGCCTATCAGTACTGTACTTAAATTTTTTCCATATATATATATAGTTGTTATGTGGTACATTTCTTAAGATTTTCTTTATTTAGATATAAATCAATAAAATTTGCATTTACATCATAGTATTAGTATATTGAATTAGCTAATGGAGTAAATGTATATATTAGTTATGATGGGGGTCAAGTCTACCAAGATTCATCCATAGTGGTCATCCAGACAATCAAATCACAACCATAGCCTGATAGCATCTAGAAAACCTCGAAAGAAGAAAAGCCCAACTGTGGCATCATGTATTTGACCTATACTCGTCCACAAAATAACAAGACTATTTAATGATGGTCGTCCAGGATTGACACAAGGGCATGGATGACCAGGAAATACTTGGTGAATTCTACAAGAAAACCTCTCATAATGCTCCATGTAATCAAGCCATAATGCACTCCTCCTAAAATGTGGAGAGAATTCCCCATAGTCTACTCCACGTTCCCCATTTCATCCATTAACCACCCACATCATCCATGATTGTGGTGGATCCGAACAAGTAGACCCACTTCCAACTCTCTATAAAAGGAACAAGCCCTATTCACCCAAGGTAAATTTTTGACCATCTACTATTTTCCCATTCTAGTGTTCTAGAGAGGAAACTGATTTAATCGTCGGAGGGTACTTGGCCGGGATACATCGATCACCCTTGACATTTTTTTTCTTTCTTTTTAGGACTCACAACCATTATTATATCCCGAAGTATTTCAACCTACTGATTTTCGTTCATCATCAGTTGGCGCCGTCTGCGGTAAGAGGTGTAAGGAAAAAGTTTATGTTCTCTTCTTTGCCTTCCAAAGACAAAAAGGCTGAATGGTTCGGAATAGGCCAATGGCCACCAGTCCAAGACACTAGGAGAGTGGGAACGCTTCCAGTCACCCAAACTGTGCACCAATACCCCCAATGACCGTCCAACAAAAGTTACAGTCCATGGCAACTACGATGGCAGAATTAACACAATAAAACCAGGAGTTAACTAGAGAAGTCAATAGACAGCGTCAGCATCGACGTGGTGAAGAACGAGGGTAAAATTCAGAAAATGAAAGGGCTGAGAATAATGCTGAAGGAGATCAGTCTAAAGGTACCTGTTAGGTTCCAAAGATTTAGGATTTTATGTATTTAGAACTCTAATGTGTAATATTGGCAAACCATGATCAAAACAATATGTTTAGTCTTGTTTAGGCTTGCTCAAAGTTGATTAAATATTGTAAAGTTGGAATCGAGTGGCTGCAGATGTATTGGAGCATTTCGGCCTGGCTCGATCGATCGAAGCTTAGGCTCGATCGATCGAATCTCGGGTCAGATGCGTTTTCTGCAGAGTTCCAGCTCAGCCCAAACTCTATTTAAACGTCTTGGAGATCAAGTAAAACACTCCTATATATAAGGAAAACCCTAGAACGTTTTTGGGACTTTTGGAGAGAGAGATTAGAATGCCTCTTGTGCCTCCTTTTATTTTTAGGGTTTTGTACCCAAACCTCTCTAAGTCTTTGTTGCTCATATTTGCGGTTTATGTGAATCTCTTGTGAGATCTTTGAGGAGCTTTCCTTCACATAAACTTAGGGTTGTCAATATCTTGATGATCAACAAGGTTGCTACCATTGGAACTTAAAAGAAAAGCAAGTGGGGAGCTTGTAGCTGATTGAGGAATTCAAGAAAGAAGTAGTCCGTGGATTCGGAGCCTGCGCGTGGTCGTGTCAGGAAGTTCTACTGGTGGGTAGCATTAGGAAGTCGAGCGGGGAGCTTGTAGTCCTTTTGTAAGAACTTCAATTCTTTCATAGTGAATTCTGTTATGCCTTGAGGATCGGTGGGTCAAATCCTCCCCAGGTTTTTACCGTGTGGTTTCCTGGGTGATCATATCTTGTGTTATTTATTTTCCGCTGCTTTATATTCTTGATATGATTGTTTGGATTGTTTTAACCTAGAATTGCTTAATTTGACTAAGTAACAACTTGGCTAATTAACTAGGCTACGCAATCTGGTTGTTTTAAGGGGTCTAAATTTCTAACATGTGGTATCAGAGCGGGTAGCTCTTCTGTTTTAGATCTTTTGATCTAAGAGCTGATCCTTGACCCCTGTTGTCATGGAAAATTTGAAGTGTCTTTCTGCTCATGTTTGTGATGTTTTGAATAAAAAGGACACTATTGTTTCTGTTGATTTTTTTGATGCTTTTGAAACTCTTCGTAAGGAATTATCTAAATCTTTGAAAATTGCTAAGAAATTTAAAGAAGAGTTAAAATTGGTTAATCTTGAAAAAGAGGAATTGATTGTGAGATTAGATGAGTCTAATAAAAAGAATGAATTTTTGAGAAATCAAATTTCCTCTCAAGATGAGAAGATGAAAAGCTTGGAACAAGAGTTAGTTGAATCTAAAGCTAAAATTGAAAATTTGACTAGTGCCAAGCATGTTGTTGATAACAGAAGTGTTTCTGTTTCTCTTAAGCCTAAAACTGAGAAAGTTTATATCCCTCCTTTCAAGAGGAATAATAAACAGAATGCTTATTTTGCTAGGTTAGACAAAGGTAAAAGTTCTGATGTTAACGCTGAAGTTTCTAAACCTAAGTCTAAGCCTATTGTTAGGGAGCATAATAAAACTGTTTTTGTGCCTACCTGTCACCTTTGTGGTGTTGTTGGTCATATTAGACCAAATTGTTTTTTGTTGAGGCAAAAACCAAAATCTGAGAATAGATTTGCTGTTAGGAATACTGATGTTCCTAAATTTGTTCCTGTTTGTCACTTTTGTGGTGTCTGTGGTCACATTCGTCCTAACTGTCATAAATTGAAATTTAAGCATTCTGTATTTCAATCTAGGACATGTGATGATATTTCTCCTGCCATAAGTCCAAATAAATTGTTTCATATTCTTTTGAAAAATTTGAGCTTGTTGGCTTGTGAAAGGAATTTGCAGGATTTTAGTCTTTCTCAGAAGATTGGTGTAATTCCTCAAATACACTCTACTTCACATGGATTTTCACCTACAAAGCCGAATACTCGTGCTAAATGGGTGAGAAAAGATTCTCCAAGGTGAGTGTTGCTAACTTGTCCTTGATTTAATTCTTTCAATTAATTGTGGACATGTTTTGTTTTAGTTTTTGGTTGTTTTATTTTCTTTGATTGTTTTGTTTTAAAGAAAAATAAAAAAAAAAAACATTGAAAAATTTCAAAAAGACAAAAATATTTTATTTTGTGTCTTATTTTATTTTTCTTGAGGATTACATGAATTATGATATCTCTCTTGATTTAGAATATGCTTGACCTTGTGGAGAAACTTGAATAGTTTGTGCTAAGCTATTTTTGATTTTGTGTGAGTATGTACTAGTTTGTACATGTACTCAAGGGTTAATTAAGAAATTGATATTTCTTGTTTGTGTACCCTCTATAGCTTAGTTTTTGCACTATCATGCATTGCTTTTGCATTGTTCATTTAGCATAATATGTGCTTTTTGTCTTTGGTCATAAATTTTTTTAAAAATCTCAACAAGTGGTTATAAAGTTTGTTAAAACCAAAAAGATTTGTGTTTTGTATTATATATCTTGGATTTATAATCAAGGATTGGCCATATTATCTTTACATAACATGTTTATGTACCTTGTTTAGCTTTGATGAGCTTATTTATTGCACTTTACTAGTTGAAGTTTTGTAGTGCATGTTGTGTGGGAAAGATGTTTATGGTGTTTATCACTTTGTCTTAATCTTGAAGTCATATGTTATTTGACTGTCGGACTTGATCCTTTTGAGAAAGGCATAAATAACCATCTCACCACTGTTCATTAGCCAATCATGAACACCTTAGTGCATATCATAAAATTTTGTGCTCGAGAAAGTGTAGCACATGCACAAAAAGAACATAAGGTGTAGCCTCTGTTAAATGCTTAATGCTTAAAATTGGTGTGTACTATTAGGCTTGATGCCATTTCACATAATTTAAACTGGTGTGTACTATTAGGCTTGATGCCAAATTTCACCTAATAATGGGGCAAAATTCAAGAAACTTACATGATTGCAAGCTTATGTTCTAGGAGATGTGGGAGTTATATGATGTAACTCTTTAGGTGATAGTCTCTTTTAAATTCTATGTGATGAATTTTGTAGACTTTGTGATTGATTGCTATTCACATATCACCTCACATGTATCTCAAGCTTTTGCTAGTTGCACACACTACACAAGTTACTCTTTGTTAAACTTGGTACATTATATTGTGTGTGATTTTGTTGTGGCCATCCAAAATTAAAAGTTCCTTGATTTTAATGCAAAATGTGTATAATGTTTGCGCTTTGAGGACAAATTGATGAAAAATCTTGATTTTGGAAGATCTAGGTTAAATTCAAGTGTTTTTGAAAAACTTTTCGTCTCATACTCATGCATTTTTTTTATAAAACAATGTGCTTTGAGGAGTTTTTGCATTAAAATGTTCTGTTTTCAAAAAACTGATTTTTCCAGACTTTCGATCGATCGAACATGTTTTTCGATCAATCGAAATTGCGATTAAAATCTTTGGTTTGAGTCTGCCTGACTCGATTGATGTTCGATCGATTCTCGATCGATCGAAACTGAAAAATTTTCAGTTTCTATGTTTTTGACCAAAATTTTTTATGCATCATTTGTGTTTAGGATTCACATGCATTACATTGATTTTTGTATCCATCTTGCAGTTTTGCAGTCATATCTCTCATTGTTTTCACACAAAACATGCATACACTTTGCTACATTGGGTACTCAACTTGATTTAAAAATTGATTGATTAATTTTTGAGTTTTGTACATTCTAGTATATGCTATTTCTTATGTGTGAACTGTAGAAAATATTTTTCTTAAGAGATATGATGGATAATCAATGTGCAAATATTTTCTCTACTCATGCAACTGTTTATGGGTCACATTGTGCCATGTTTGCATTTTATTGAAAGAGAGAATATTTTTTTCATGTGTATCCTCACCTTAGTTTTTAACTTTGGTTTGTATGTTTTTAACTTTGGTCCTGTTGGTGAGGATGTTCCTGATCCTGTTGGTGATGCTGCTGCTACTGCTGATTCCCCCCCCCCCTCCTTTATTTTTCCCCAAACTGTTTTTCCCACAACTTGTTTTGTTTTGCCTATTTTTATAGGGGGAGAAAATTTTTTTTAACCTGTGTTGTTCATAGGGGGAGCTGTCTCTATTTTCTATAGAGTTGAATTGTTTTGTGTTCCCCTTGATTCTCTATTTTCTCTTATCTTTTATTGCGTATGTTGACTGTTTACTCTTTGTATGAGTTGTCTTTGTCAATACGTGACAAAAAGGGGGAGAAATAGTTGATATGTGGGAATATGTGTGGAAAATACAAGAATGTTATGTTTAGGGGGAGTTAACATTGTTTTTGATGTATCTAACTTAGGGGGAGAGTTAGTTTGCATATTTGTTGATTTACTGTTTTTCTGTCACACATGTGTTTATGCGTTTGTTGAGTGTTTCAGGAAATATACAGGTTGATTCAATTGAGCTGCTGTCTACACTTGCAACTGATGGATAGTAGTTAGGATTGAATTTGAGTTTATGAGCATTATTTTTGTAAAGGGCTTTTTACTTGTAAAACTTTGAGCTTTTAATTAGGGTTTTGTCACGGATTGCCAAAGGGGGAGTTTGTTAGGTTCTAAAGATTTAGGATTTTATGTATTTAGAACTCTAATGTGTAATATTGGCAAACCATGATCAAAACAATATGTTTAGTCTTGTTTAGGCTTGCTCAAAGTTGATTAAATATTGTAAAGTTGGAATCGAGTGGCTGCAGATGTATTGGAGCATTTCGGCCTGGCTCGATCGATCGAATCTCGGGTCAGATGCGTTTTCTGCAGAGTTCCAGCTCAGCCCAAACTCTATTTAAACGTCTTGGGGATCAAGTAAAACACTCCTATATATAAGGAAAACCCTAGAACGTTTTTGGGACTTTTGGAGAGAGAGATTAGAATGCCTCTTGTGCCTCCTTTTATTTTTAGGGTTTTGTATCCAAACCTCTCTAAGTCTTTGTTGCTCATATTTGCGGTTTATGTGAATCTCTTGTGAGATCTTTGAGGAGCTTTCCTTCACATAAACTTAGGGTTGTCAATATCTTGATGATCAACAAGGTTGCTACCATTGGAACTTAAAAGAAAAGCAAGCGGGGAGCTTGTAGCTGATTGAGGAATTCAAGAAAGAAGTAGTCCGTGGATTCGGAGCCTGCGCGTGGTCGTGTCAGGAAGTTCTACTGGTGGGTAGCATTAGGAAGTCGAGCGGGGAGCTTGTAGTCCTTTTGTAAGAACTTCAATTCTTTCATAGTGAATTCTGTTATGCCTTGAGGATCGGTGGGTCAAATCCTCCCCAGGTTTTTACCGTGTGGTTTCCTGGGTGATCATATCTTGTGTTATTTATTTTCCGCTGCTTTATATTCTTGATATGATTGTTTGGATTGTTTTAACCTAGAATTGCTTAATTTGACTAAGTAACAACTTGGCTAATTAACTAGGCTACGCAATCTGGTTGTTTTAAGGGGTCTAAATTTCTAACAGTACCGTTACTCGTAGGGTACCACATTTGGAGAGTGAGATGGATCAAATGAAAAGAGCCATGGAAGAGATGAAGGATTCCATTAGGAGAGCAAATCACGTGGATGACCTCGTCTACAAGACTGATTCCCCCTTCATTGCGTCCATCACGAGTCATCCCCTGCCTTCCAAGTTCAAAATGTCTACCTTGGACTCATATGATGGGACGCGCGATCCTTGTGATCACATTGCCACATTCAAGACAACCATGCATCTTTAAGGTATTCCAGACGAAATCATGTGCAGAGCCTTTCCTACCACGTTGAAAGGCCTAGCCAGAGTATGGTTTGGTAAGTTTCCACCAAACAGCATAACCTCGTTCCAAGAGTTAAGTAAGTTGTTTGTCAACAACCTTGTAGGGGGACAAAGGCAGAAGCGTTCCTCATCCAACCTGTTAAACATAGAACAAGGGGAAAAC
The DNA here is from genome assembly GCA_019022515.1 of Quercus aquifolioides. Taxonomy (NCBI): domain Eukaryota; kingdom Viridiplantae; phylum Streptophyta; class Magnoliopsida; order Fagales; family Fagaceae; genus Quercus; species Quercus aquifolioides. Next base: position 35,133,874 of record CM032332.1, read on the forward strand.
GATAGTTTGCATACCTTCATTAGCCGTTTTAACAGAAAAGCCCTATTGGTGGACGAAATGGATGATAAGATCCTTTTAGCAGCTTTCTACAATGGAGTCAGTTCATACTTGTTCATCCATAAGCTGTATGACCAGGATCCATAAACAATGGCTGAGTTGATACATTCAGCCCAATTTTTCATGAACGCAGAAGATGCAATTATTGCGAAGAAAAAGAAGAAAGGTGAATGACGTGAAAATGGTTATATACATTATTCGGAGCAAGGTCCTTGTCCAAAGAAAGCCAAAGTAAGAGAGAAAAAGGGCTATGACGGCAAGAAAGCAGGGTCGTCCTTAGGACGATACTTCAACTACACTCCCTTGAATACTCTACTTGACCAAGTATTGATGCTGATCAAAGATGATCTATCCTTGAAATGACCCGAAAGGATGAAAGGAGATCCTAGCAAGTAGAACAAAAGCAAGTACTGTCGTTTTCATCGTGACCATGGACATGATACAGACGAATGTTATGACTTGAAGCAGCAAGTTGAAGCTCTCATTAAGCAGGGAAAGTTAAAAAAATTTCTTGGGCAAGACCATAAGGACGAGAGATAGCCAATGAAGGGCAAAGCAGAAGAACCAGCGCGTCAACCGCTTGGAGAAATAAGGATCATTGTAGGGGATACATCAACAGGAAGCTCGTCCAAAGCCAAGAAGACCTACCTACAGGAAGTTTAGAATGTTCAAATATCAGGACGACCACCATGGATGATCAGAGAAGATGAGCTGGCCATTATTTTCATGGACAAAGATGCAAGACGATTGCACCATCCTCATGACGATGCGATTGTCATTACTTTGGCGATTGCAAATTATACAATTAGAAGGGTGTTAATAGACAATGGGAGTTCAGCAGACATCCTCTACTATCCTGCCTTCCAGCAAATGAGGATTAACAAGGAATTACTTCGTCCAGTGAATGTACCGTTGATTGGGTTTAGAGAAATGAAAGTTCTACTGGTAGGCATCATCTCCTTGCCAGTTATGGTTGGCTCTTACCCACAACAAATCAATAAGGAATTGAATTTCCTTGTTGTAGACTGTTTTTCCTCGTACAATGCCATTATTGGACGACCAATTTTGAATAGTTAGAAAGCTGCAATGTCCACCTACCACTTGTTTGTCAAGTTCCCAACGAAGTATGACATTGGAAAAGTACAAGGAGATCAATTAGCTGCTAGAGCATGTTACTTAGCAATGTTGGCCATGGACGAGCAGATGCAGACAATGAACATTGAAGAAAGAAGAATATTGGTTGAGCCAATTAAGGTATTGGAAGATGTACTGTTGGATGAGTCCAACCCAGAGAAGTTTACCAGGATTGGGACGAGCATGGGGGAGAAGACGAAGCAGGATCTCGTTGGATTCCTCAAAAAGAGCACAAATGTTTTTGCTTGGAGCCATGAAGACATGCCTGGGATTGACCCAAGTGTGATTACTTATCAATTAAACGTGTCCTCGTATTACAAGCCCGTTCGTCAGAAGAAGAGAGTGTTCGCCCAGAACGAGATAATGCCATCAAAGAAGAAGTTCATAAGTTAGTCACGGTAGAGTTTTTCAGCGAAGTTTACTACCCTGATTGGCTAGCTAATGTAGTGATGGTCAAAAAGGCTAATGGCAAATGAAGGATGTGTGTGGCTTTCACAGATTTAAACAAGGCATGTCCAAAGGATAACTACCCTCTTCTATGAATTGATCAGTTGGTGGATTCAACAGTTGGACACTAGCTACTAAGTTTCATGGATGCATTCTCAAGGTACAACTAGATTAAGATGGATGAGGCGGACCAAGAGAAAACATCCTTCATCACAAGCCAAGGTTTGTTTTGTTAGAAAGTGATGCCATTTGGTCTGAAAAATGCAGGAGCTACCTACTAGAGGCTAGTCAACCATATGTTTCGTCCACAGATTGGATGAAACGTTGAAGTATATGTGGACGACATGCTGGTCAAGAGCAAGAGGGAGACGCAGCATCTGGATGACCTTCAAGAAACCTTTGATACACTTAGACGATATAATATGAAGCTGAATCCAAGCAAATGTGCCTTTGGAGTTACATCAAGGAAATTCCTTGGTTTTATGGTTTCATAAAGAGGGATTGAAACAAACCCTGATAAAATCCAAGTGATTCTGAACATGGAGCCCTCGAAGAATATCAAGGACGTCCAGAACCTCACTAGACAGTAACTGCCTTTAATAGGTTTGTTTCAAAAGCTATTGACAAGTTTTTACCGTTTTTCAAAGCATTAAGGAAAGCATTTGAATGGACGAACGAGTGCCAACAAGCATTTGAAGACTTGAAGGCTTATCTTGCTTCAACTCTGTTGTTAAGCCCGTCTAAACCAGGAGAAGAGTTATATCTTTACCAAGTAGTGTCCCCCCATGCAGTGAGTTCGGCCTTGATCAGAGAAAATGGAAAGGTATAGAAGCCCATCTACTATACCAGCAAAGCTTTAAGAGGAGCAGAAGGATGATATCTGCCAATGGAAAAGTTAGCATTTTCATTGGTGACAGCAACAAGAAAACTCAGGCCTTATTTTCAAGCTTATATAATCAACGTCTTGACAGATCACCCGCTAAAGAAGGCCATGAACAAGTTGGAGGCCGCTGGATGACTAATCTAGTGGGCAGTAGAACTTAGTGAGTTCGACGTACAGTACAAACCAAGAGAAGCAATAAAAGCTCAAGTCTTGGCGGACTTCATTGCCGAATTCACTCCTGCCAGTAGTCAGCAAAATGAAGACTAGGGGGCAAAGTAGTGGATCATCCATGTGGATGGCTCATCCACACTACATGCAGGAGGAATTGGGATTGTTTTACACTCACTAGAAGGGGATCATCTAGAGTATGCAGTCCGTCTACAGTTCCAAACAACGAATAACGAGGCAGAATATGAAGCCCTATTTCAGGGCTTGGAGTTAGCAAAATCACTTGAAGCAGATTCAGTCCTCATCGAAGGAGACTCACAGTTGGTTATAGGCCAAGTGAATGGAACGTGTGAAGTTAAGAAGGAACAGATGAAGAAATACTTGAATAAAGTTAGACAATGCATTAAAGGCTTCATAATAGTGCAGTTTCAACAAATACCAAGGGAGGAAAATACAGAAGCCAACGCCTCATCCAAGATGGTATCTACAGACGAGATAGGAGGAGATCAAGGTAAAATCTAGTATATTCCAATTATAGACATTTCGGAAGTAAATCAAATAGATGGAGTCACCAACTGGACCTCCCCCATTGTGTCTTATCTCAAGGACGGGGCTTTTCCCGAAGATAAAGAAGAAGCAAGGAAACTAAGGGTAAGAGCAGCAAGGTTTGTCCTTATGGACAAGTTGTTGTATAAAAGAGGTTTTTCTCAACCCTACCTGAGGTGTTTAAATCTAGACGAGTCCCTTTACGTCCTGAGAGACATCCATGAAGGAGCCTATGGAAATCATTCAGGGGCCAGGTCCCTCGTTTATAAGATAGTCTACGTAGGATATTACTAGCCATCCATGCAAGCAGATGCTAAAACTTACGTCAAAGCATGTGACAAGTGTCAACGCTACAACAACATACCTAGGCAACCATCGGAGTATCTCACTCCAATGGTGGCCCCTTGGCCCTTTGCCTAGTGGGGACTTGACATCCTTGGTCCATTTCCCATAGGGACAAGACAAATGAAGTTCTTGGTAGTGGGGATTGATTATTTTACCAAATGGCAGAACCCATGGCAAGAATCACTGAGCAGAATGTAAGAAGCTTCATCTAGAAGAACATAGTCTGCCATTTTCGAATCCCTAAGGTACTCATCTCAGACAACGAACGTCAATTTAACAATACACCTTTCAGAGAATTTTGCGAGTAATTAGGAATCAGGAATCACTACTCCTCGTCCTTCCACCCACAGGCCAACAGACAGGCTGAAGTTGCAAACCAATCCTTGCTAAAAATTATCAAGACTCGGCTTGAAAGGACAAAAGGGATATGGCTAGATGAGTTACCCAACGTCCTTCGGGCATATAAGACAACAGTGATGACTCTGACTGGAGAAACTCCTTTTAATTTAGCATATGGAAGTGATGCAGTGATACTCGCGGAGGTTGGTCTAACTAGCTATAGGGTGGCCCATTATAACAATGAGGAGAATGAGAGGGTGGCACGTTATAAGAGGGTGGATGCTGAAACAGAGGGTGGCACATTACAAGAGCTTGATGACTAAGCACCATGATGCATTGGTGAAGCCTAGACAATTCAACATTGGAGATCCCATCCTGAAAAGGGTATCCTTGGCCATTAAGGACCTCGGTCATGGAAAGTTGGGACCTGATTGGGAAGGACCATACAGAGTTATTAATTCCAAAAGACGGGGCTCATACTACTTGGAGACCTTGGATGGACAAAAGTTGGAGCGCCCATGGAATGTGGTGTTGCAAAAACATAGTTTGTATCGCATACAAAACATGCGTAGTGGAAAAATTTAACGGATCTACTTCATTTGCAATTGATAGCATGTACTATGTAAATTTCAGAATATAAGAACAAGAGAGTGTACCTTGGTGCGGTGAAATTCAAAACCAAAGATTAGAAGTACTTGGGAACACTTTTAATCTTCACTCCAATTCCACTTGATATGCAAAAAAGTGTGGTCTCTCAATCAGTTTATATGTATGTGTTCAAGGGATAATAAGAGAGTGTCCAACACTCACATACAAACCATTTCATTCTCTTACAAAATTCTGTATGTTTCTCTCCTTCTAGCTGATTATCTAATTGAGCTAGCCTTTTGGGTCATTCTAATTGAGCTTTAGTGTGTGGCTTGGAGTGGGACCAAAATGGAACAAATAATACTCTAGCTCCAATAGGTCTTAGGCTTTTCTGTCAACTCTTGACAAGTCCAAAGTTACCATTAATTATATTTAATACCACTATGTAAATATAATTGCACTCTAGGCCTTATTAATAAATTATATCCAAAGACTTTATTGTACATGCAACCTCTTCATAAAATATTTGTAGTAATACAAAGTCTTGTTGGTTGACTGCCACTTTGAAGATTACTACATCTTAATCCTTGAGTACTCGATTTAATCCTTTAAGTTATTCATCATATATTTATGAAATCCAATTTCATAAATATATACTTTAGTAACTCCTTACTAAAGTAGTTAGGCCTAACATTCTGAATAACCTAAACCCATTAAATTTATTTAAAGGGAATATTTTATATCTCCGTTAAGAGATTATGAATTCCATCTTGAGAATATATGTTCCATCAACACTAAATGTGGGTCCCAACATACTAAGGTTTTGACCGTGACTTTAGATCTTACTCCTGATATATCAAAGCAACCTACAGTTCTTGATCAGGTCCATTATTCTCTCAGGATTAAGAGTTGATGAAAATAGAAGTCGTGAGATTTATTATTCATTTAACTCTTAAAACATATCAACATATCAAATAGAAGTTTCCACCTCCATGATCAAGACAAATCATCTTAGTTGATATGTTATAGTCTTCGCAGATGAAATGCCCAATTTTATCACTGACTACAAACTAAAATTTTGAGTTTATAAAGAACTCGTGACTTATATCTTCTGTGACTAAATCACATAAATGACATACTCAGCATCTCATGGATTATATGATAATGTCCAAATATTCATGTTACTATTATTTTATATAATAATAAAACAATTTTATTAATCACAACATTAAGTCATACATAATGTCATATATAGCATCATATCAGTCTTTGCTACTACTACATCTCCTTGAGCAACAATGTCTCGAATGATGTGGTACTTTCTTTCAATGTGCTTTCCTTTCTTGTGATTCCTTAGATCTTTGGATTGTGCAATCGCTCACTATTTTCGCAAAACAATGTGATAGGAACTTGCTCCATTCTCATAACACCAAGATCACAAAGGAATTTCCTAAGCCAAACAGCTTCCTTTGCTGCTTCACAAGCAGCAACATATTCAGCTTCCACGATGGAGTCAGCAATACAAGATTGCTTAACACTCCTCTAACTTATGGCTCCACCTCCCAAGGTGAATACACAACCTGAAGTTGACTTTGTGAAATCAAGATCTAATTGAAAATCTGAATCTGTATAACCAATAGGAATCAAATCTTCACATTGATAAATAAGCATATAATCTCTCGTTCTCCGTAGATACTTGAGAATATGCTTTACAGCTCGCCAATGTTTTGGTCTAGGATTTAATTGATATCGGCTAACCATGACAACTGAATAACAAATATCTGGTCTAGTACAAAGCATGGCATACATGAGACTTCCTACTGCAGAAGCATAAGGAACTTGTCTCATCATAATTTCTTCCTCAACTTATAGTTGAACCCTTACCCCAAGTCCAATTGGGTATTGGGGTAAGGGTTCAACTATAAGTTGGTATAAGGTACTGAGATTCCTTTACTTGTAACCTCTTGTTGTGATAATAGTGGAATTTCGGGAGTGGTGACCTGAAAATCACCCGGTGGGGTTTTTGCCGTGTAGGTTTTCCCTATTCGTAAACAAATCACCGTGTTAATTTAATTTCCACTGCATTCTTAGTTTAGTTGGTGATTTGTTTGTGCTACCACGCACTTTGCATGTTAATTAACTTAATTAATTCACTTGGCTAAATTAATTGATTAATTTATCACAAGGGGTCAATATGCGTTTGGCCTATCAAGACCACATACATCTGAATGTACTAGTTCTAGCAAATCTTGAGCTCTTCTACTTTTTGTATTGAAAGGTCTTTTGGTCATTTTGCCCTCCAAACAAGATTCACAAACTGGAAATCCATCAAAGTCTAATGGCTTTGAAAGACCATCTTTGATCAGTCTTTGAATTCTATTTGAATTAATATGACCTAAACGTAAATGCCAAAGATATGCATCACTAATTGAAGGAAACTTTCTCTTTAATGATTTTTCATGTGAATTATTATCTAATTCAAAATTATATAATTCATGCTTATTAGAAGTTAAAATATAAAGACCATCAACAATATTTCCTGAATAGATAAACACTTTTTCCTTCTTTATTACAACATTGTCTTTTAGGACAACACAATATCCATGTTTACCTAAATAAGTTGCAGAAATTAAATTCCTACGAACATTAGGTACATATAGACAGTCTTCCAATATTTAAACCCTAGAATCAAAGCATAAATTAAACACTCCAACAACTACAACTGGAATTCTGCTCCCATCAGCCAAAGTAAGAAACAATTCCCCTTCACTCAACTTTTTGGTCTCCTAGAACCCTTGCAAAGAATTGTAGATATGATTAGTACAACCTCAATCCACACACCAGGAATCCGTCGGAGTTTGTACTAAACTTATTTCAAGAAGGAATGAACTTTTCATACCCTTATTCTTGGCAGCTCTAAATATTGGACAATTCCTCTTCCAATGACCTTTCTCACCACAATGGAAACACTTTCCTTTGGCGTAGTCCTTCTTCTTTCCCTTGTTGGCAACTCCTAAGGCAATTTTTTTATCATCTTGCTTGGTGAAGTCCTTCTTCTTCTTCTTCTTTTTCTTACCCTTACCTTTCGACTTAGGTTGAGAAATAGAAGTTTCAGCCATATTGGCATCAACACTGGATGTACCAAGAATGCCTTCCACCGCTACTAATTCATTCATCAATTCAGACAATGAATAAATCTTTTTGTTCATATTATAATTAAGTATGAATTCCTTGAATGATTCTTGTAGTGATTGGAGTATCATATCCACTTAGGATGCTCCATCAATATCGGCACCTAAAACTTCCAGTGTATTCAGATTAGAGATCATCCTAGGACAATGCTCCCTCACTGAAGTACCTTCAGCCATTTTGGTATTATAAATTTGCCTTATAGTTTCTTGCCAAGCAGAACGGCCATGCTTAGTAAACATCTCCTTCAGACTTAACATTGTGTCCGAAGCTAGTCCTACATCCTGCATTTGATGCTATAGAACATTTGAGATAGATGCTAGAATATAGCACTTGTCCATCTCATTAGATTTCTACCAATGATCATATCGTTGTTTTTCCTCTGAAGGAGCATCTAATGATGAAAAGTTAGGACATGGTTAAGTCAGCACGTATTTATGCTCTTCAGTAGTAAGAACAATGTCCAAATTTCTTTTCCAGTCAACATAGTTGGATCCAGTCAGTTTGTTTTGATTAAGAATAACAACAAGTGGGCTAAATGATGCCATGATTAAATCTAAAAATAATAAACATGAATATAATAAGTAAACTGGACATTATCAATTTAGCATATAAACATATAGTATGGAAGCTTAATAAAACCATAAAATAAAATATGCATCAACAACCCAATCCCATATTTAATATCCCTCAGCATAGAGTGAACATTAAATACTATGATTGATTGAGAACTATTCTCATTATTATTGCTATCATGATAACTCTTATCAAACACTAATAATATGCCGTCATACATTTAGCTTTTAAATAATAATAGTAAGAACTCAACATAAAGGATACCATAATATTTAGTCTAGTATATACCATTGTCTAGAATCAAGTGTAGCCACATTTCATCTCCCTTAACAGGTTTATCTTGTAGTACCATGATACAAAACACCCTCTGGATGGAATGCAAAGCTCAAGGCTAAGACAAGGTGTTTGATCAAACCACTATAAACTAAGAAGTTCAATCATGTAGTACCATGAAATAAATACTCTCCACATGGAATGCTAAGCTCAAAGCAAAGACAAAATATATATTTCATACTACTATGAACCAACAATGGAGGCCATGAGGTCCAACCCTTGTATCTCTTTCCCACTAGATATTTTAAAAGAAAGGTTTTTAATAAAAAAAAAAAAAAAAAACAAGTGTAATCTCATTACACATAGCCTTGCACTTCATCCATGTGAAAACACTTAGAAAAATTCAAAATTCATAGTTTTCGATCCATCGAATGTATGTCTCAATCGGTCGAAAAAATTAAAAAATTCGTACTTAACAATCTGCCTGGCTCGATTGGTACTCGATCGCTGCTCGATTGATCGAAAAATAACATTCGATCGATCAACTAGCAATCGAATATCAATCGAATCAAATAGATTGGTCACTATTTCACTCAATCGATCAAAAGCAATTTTCGATCGATTGAAACTCGTAAAACTTGAATTTTCTAGAATTTTTCTGAAGCAGTTTTCAATGGTTTTTCATGAACAAACAATCATCATATGAACATAATAGACATAATTTGATATCAAAATTGAATTCCATTGATGCTATAGCCTTAAAGTTCAATTTAAAATACTTAACATCAAACTTAAACAACATCATAAAATCAATATCAATTTTTATAAAACATAATTTCAATCACGATGCAGAAAATTAATTGCAAAATCTTCTAACATCATGAAACTATTATTTTGATTCCAAAACTCACATAACACGTCATACAAATTCGAAATTGAAGATTGCTCTTATACCAATAATTGGAAAAACATAGTTTGTATCACATACAAAACATGCGCAGCGGAAAAATTTAACGAATCTACTTCATTCGCAATTGATAACATGTACTATGTAAATTTTAGAATATAAGATCAAGAGAGTGTACCTTGGTGCGGTGAAATTCAAAACCAAAGATTAGAAGTACTTGGAAATACTTTTAATCTTCACTCCAATTCCACTTGATACCCAAGAAGTGTGGTCTCTCAATCAGTTTATATGTACGTGTTCAAGGAGAACAAGAGAGTGTCCAACACTCACATACAAACTGATAGACCAAGAATGTAATGACCCCTTGTGATGAATTAATTGATTAATTAGCCAAGTTTATTAATTAATCAAATTAACATTCAAAATGCGTGGTAGCACAAACAAATCACAAATTAACTAAAGTGCAATGGAAATTAAAATAACACGGTGATTTGCTTACGAATAGGGAAAACCTACACGGGAAAAACCCCATTGGGTGATTTTAAGGTCACCACTCCTGGGAATCCACTATTATCAAAACAAGTGGTTACAAGTAAAGGAATTCCAGTACCTTATACCAACCTACAATTGAATCCTTACCCCAATACCTAATTGGACTTGTTCTGTAGTGACAATCTCTCATTTTAATTGCATTGCTCCCAGTATGTGACTAACCAATAGATGCACGGATCCTAGTACGCGACTTAATCACCAATTTGAGAAGGATGTTGGCTGCAAAGTGTTAGGATTAGTGCCCTTAAATCCTATTGTATGATGCTATGTATTATATTATGTATAACATTATGTATGGCATGATGTATGACTTAATATTGTAATTAATAAAGTTGTTTTATTATTATTTGAAATAATGGTAACATGAATATTTGGATATAATCATATAGTCCATGAGATGCATAGTATGTGATTTATGTGAAAAGTCACAGAAGAAATAAATCACAAGTTCTTTGTAAACTCATAATCTAGTTCGTAGTCGGTGATGAAATTGGGCGTTTCATCTACGAAGACTATAACATATTAACTAAGATGATTTGTCTTGATCATGGAAGTGGTGACTTCTAATTGATATGCTCATATGTTTTAAGAGTTAAGACATATTGAACAGGACCGCTGTGAGATTTATTATTCTTCTAACGACTGTCAATGAATAATAAATCTCATGACTTATATTTACATGAACTCTTAATCCTGAGAGAATAATGGACCTGATCATGAAGTGTAGGTTGCTTTGATATATCAGGAGTGAAATCTAAAGTAATGGTCAAAACCTCAGTATGTTGAGCAGCCACATTTAGTGTTGATGGAACATATATTCTCAAGATGGAATTCATAGTCTCTTAACGGAGATACAAAATATTCCCTTGAGATAAGTTTAATGGATTTTTTATTCAGAAAGTTAGGCCTAACCACTTTGGTAAGAAATTACTAAAGTATATATTTATGAAATTGGATTTCATAAATATATGATGAATAACTTAAAAGGATTAAACCGGGTACTCAAGGATTAAGATGTAGTAATTTACAAAGTGGCAGTCGTCATTCATGACTTTGTATTACTACGAATATTTTATGAAGGGGTTGCATGTATAATAAAGTCTTGGGATATAATTTATTAATAAGGCCTAGAGTGCAATTATATTTATATAGTGGTGTTAAATATAATTAATGGTAACTTTAGACTTGTCAAGAGTTGACAAAAAAGCCCAAGGCCCATTGGAGCTATGTCTTATTTGATTCCTTTTGATCCCACTCCAAGCCACATACTAGAGCCTAATTGGAAAGGCCCAAAAGGCCAGCCCAATTAGATAATCAGTTATAAAGAAAGAAATATACATAATTTTAAGAAAGTGTATGAAACGGTTTGTGTGTGAGTGTTGGACATGTTAGGACATATGTGGTTCACTTGTTAAGAACATATGTCATTCTTTTATGTAATTGGCTAATCCTTTGACAAAACGCATTTTACTTGTAATTGGGTAGTTCTAGGTGTTTTTAATATTTCAAGAAACAAGGTTTCAAGATAAGTGTTGAAGTCATCAAGTCTGTCCAAGAAACAAGCTAAGAAGTGCAAGTTTATTAAAACTCGACAACTAGCTCGACAGCTAACATGTGTCGAGGTTTAGAAAGCTGTTCAGCTCGTGTGCTTGACAGCTCCTATCTGTTGAAGTTTATGAAATTCAGAATTCTGATATGATTTTCTTGGAATCCGTGAATGTGTCTTTGAGCCTTCTTTTCTACTAACCCTAGACATATAAAAGGATTGTTTTAAAAGCCGTCAAAGGGTACACAAGTTGCACAAGCATTGAGCAAAGTCTGTTCAAGCAAATTGTGACCGGACACAAAGTTTTGCCCTAGTTCATCATTCTTGAAGAAGTTACTGTGTATGTGCACCTTTGGGTTTTGTGACCAAGTATCTTCTTGATCTTCATCATTGGAATGAACTGAAGAACTTTGCAGCCAACAATCTTCTCTAGTTGGTGATTAAAGTTGCGTACTAGGATCCACGCATTAGTTAGTCACGTACTTGGGAGCCGTACATCAAAAGGGGAAATTGTCACTACAGAACAAGTCCAATTGGGTATTGGGGTAAGGGTTCAACTGTAGGTTGGTATAAGGTACTGGGATTCCTTTACTTGTAACCGCTTGTTGTGATAATAGTGGAATTTCGGGAGTGGTGACCTGAAAATCACCCGGTGGGGTTTTTGCCATTAGGTTTTCCCCATTCGTAAACAAATCACCGTGTTATTTATTTTCTGCTGCATAATTAGTTTATTGGTGATTTGATTGTGCTACCACACGTTTGCATTTTAATTAACTTAATTAATTCGCTTGACTAAATTAATTGGTTAATTTATCACAAGGGGTTAATTCGTTTTTGGCCTATCAAGTGGTATCAGAGCAGGCACACTCTGATTAGGTTTAATCTTTGCTGTGTTGATCCATTGACTCCTGTTTGTCATGTATAGGGGACAGTCGTTAATTATACCTCATTTATTTGATGAGACTAACTATGCATACTGGAAAGTACGCATGAGAGCTTTCTTGCAATCTTTAGATGAGAAGGTGTGGCAAGCTGTAGAGATTGGTTGGACTAAGCTAAATGAAGCGCCGGTCGATTGGGATGAAGCTAAGATTAAGGCGGCAAACTTCAACAGCAGGGCGTTGAATGCCTTATTCAGTGCGGTCACCAATGAGAAGTTTAAGAAGATATCCTCCATTAAAACTGCTAAGGAAGCATGGACCATCCTCTAGACAACCTATGAGGGTACAAAGGCTGTCAAAGATTCAAAGCTTCAGAGGCTCACCACAAGCTTTGAAGAGATAAAGATGGAGGAAGATGAGTCGTTCGATGAGTTTTATGCCAAGCTAAAGGGCATAGTGAACTCAGCCTTCAATCTTGGGAAAACCATTCTTGAACCCAAGATTGTGAGGAAAGTGCTCAGATCTCTACCTGAGAGATTTCATGCCAAGATTACAGCAATCGAGGAATCAAAGGATATTGACAAGATTCCTTTGATTGAGCTGGTTGGAAACTTGCAGACCTACGAGCTAGGGTTATCAAGGATCGGCAAGTCGGGTAAAGGCAAGAGCATGGCTTTGAAGGCCAAGAGCAGTGAAATTGATGAGTCTTCAAATGATGAGGATTCTAAGATGAAGTCCTACATTACAAGGCAGTTCAAGAAGTTTATGAAGAATGCAAATGGAAAGGGCTTTGACAAGGACCGTAGGCAATCCAGTTCTTCTTAGTTCAAGAGCCAAGATAAAGGGAAGAAGGATGCAAATGATGGCAGTCAGTACACTGTTCCCGTAGGACTTAAGTGCTTTGGGTGTCATGGATTTGGTCACATGAAGCAAAAGTGTCCCATATATCTTAAGAGTGTTAGGAAGAGCAAGGCACTTGCTGCTACATTGAGTGACATTGAGCCTGAGGATGATTCCGCCGATGAGGATGTCTAAATCTTGAATGCCTTCACTACCACAGTCAATCCTACTGAAGGGATTGTTGAAGACGTGGATGAAGAAGAAGAATTGATGGATTCTAAGTGTGAGAAGATGGATGATCAAGATGATATCCATACAGCCTATGAGAAATTGTACAAGCTTTCTAAGAAACATGAGAAACTGTATAGGCTGGCCACCAAGAAACTCAGTGACGTGGAACTTAACTGTGAAGAGCTGTCCACAAAGTTGGCACTGAGGTTTGAGAATAATTTCTTGGCTGAGAAGACTAAGAAGCTTGAAGCGGAGCTATTTCAAGTAAGAGCTCAATTGGAGAGGACTTCAAGTGCAAAGCTTGATGAGATGCTCAGCATTCAGAAATCTACTTCGGATCGAACAGGTTTAGGGTATGGTATTTCTTCCTCTAATATTGCTTTTACTAGTGCTACTATTTTTGTTCCTCCTGCTAATAATGCTGAAATTAAGAACAATGGTGTTAAAATTGAATTAGCTAGTGAGAACTTAGACAAGGGTAAATTTATCCTAGGAACACCCCCTAAGCAGGATAAGAAAGATGTTAAAAACCCTAGGGCTAGGAAGGCTAACTCTTAAAAGCCTAAACAGAAGAAACAGCATCTTTGTCATCATTGTGGAGTTGCCAGTCATACTTGACCAAATTGCTATAAGTGGTTAGCCACTCAACAGAGCAACGACATGATAGCATCTGGAAGCTAGAATCAGCTTCAATCCTTTCTTGCTCCTTTTGGAGATCTTCTCAAAGCCCTCATGTTCCTTTCAAACTTGAACGGTTTAAATTCTCCCCCCTTACCGCTGGTTCAAAGGTTTAATTAACGGAAAGGTTCTTCCAAGGTGTGGAAGGAAAAGGGCTCCAAGTGGTTCTATCACTTTCTTCTATCTTCCTGTTTTTGTTTGTTACATTACTTGTGTGTTTTGCTTTACTGTTTTGAGTCAGTCTAGTTTTATGCTTTGCTTTGCTTAACATGTTTTTGTTTGTTTATTTTCAGTTTTGCTTATTTTTGTTTTTCATATAAAAAAAAATTGAAAAATCAGAAAAATACAAAAATAATGTGCGTTTTGTGTACATTGGTACTTGTGGACCTTGGATAGCCATTGAAACAAAGTCTTCTAAACTTTGTATCTCTTGTATCTTAGACAAGCATCCCTATGCACAATTAAGCAAGTGAGTTTTGTGGCTCTTGTTTGTGATGAGTAATATTAAGTTATCTCTTGTACTTAACACTTGTATCACTCATTTTGACGGGAAGGACTAGAAAATCCTAAGAGAAAGGCATAAATAATCATCTCACCACTGTTGCCCGCCAATCATGAAAAGACATTTGTATGCTTCGACATAGCAAAAGTGTGATGTCAATGACATTTGTGTGCTTCGGCATAGCAAAATTGAAATGTCAAATATCAACGGGTATTTTTTTTCTCTCTCTTATATGCCCATGCATGATATGCTAAATTAAAAAGAAAAATGCAAAGAAAAGAAAAAGCAAAAAGATAAAAAATGCTTTTAAATATGATTGCAAGCGTGTATTCTAGGAGATGTGGGAGTTATAGGATGTACCTCGAAGGTGATAGTCCCCATCAAATAGTTATGATTGTGTGTGAGTTAAAGTAATTTTCTCATATCTCAAATCATCATAACATGTATACACTTATGCTATCTTGCGATGTTTTTTTTTTTCACACACAACACGCAATATTCTTTGCTACTCTTGATACATGTGCAGGTACAATGTGATTTGGCCATCACAAGGTTTTACATGTGTTAATGTATGCTCACTAAACTGTCTTGACTTGTTTTTGAAATATAAAATTGGTTAGACTTGTTTAGTGTGTGTGTGTGTGTGTTTTTGAGATCCATATGCTTAAAATTATTGTTGAGAGATGATTTTGAGAGCTTAATATGTTGATTGGATCTTTGGTTGAGTTGCATGTCTGATTGCATTCATGTCTGTGTTTTTCTCTTCTTAAAATACTGGTTTTAAAAGCTAGCTCGACACCTCCTCGGCACCTCCTCGATACCTACCTATTTGTCGAGCTTCTGAAGCTTTTTCTTATCGCAATCTCGACAGCTTCTCAACACTTGGTGGATCGATCAAGAAAGTTTCTGCCTCTCGATAGCTTCTCGACAGCTGGGTTGATTGATCGAGCTTCTGTTCTTGGTTATGGTGGTTTGTTCCTTGACACCTTCTCAACACTTGTATCTGTCGACAACCATTTTCTCAACCCCTATCTCGACACATGGCTCGACACCTCTCAATACCTTCATCTGTCGAGCTTTTCTGAGATTCTATTTAAACTTCCTCGTGCGATCCGAACCTCATTTCTCTCGATCTCTCTCTTGATAGCTCTCTCTTTTCTCTCCCAAACACTCTCATCTTACTCCAATCTTGTTCCTCAAGGTTTCTTCAAGCTTTTTCAAGTTTTTCATCACTTGGTAAGCTTCTAATCTCTCATTCTTCATGCATTTCATGTTTTGAAACTTAGGTTTTTGGGGTTTTTGAAAATTTTGGGGTTTATCAAAATTGATGAGTTGTTGTTGCATTTTTTGGGATGGGTTATGCTAATGTGATCTTAAAACTTCATGCATTGCATCACATATGCATTATAACAATATTTTCATGCATTTAGATGTGTGCAATCTGTTTGTGCGTTGGTAGGATTGGATTGGGTTGAGCCCATGATGAAATTTCTTTTGCATGTCACATGTACATGCATTTCCCATGCATACGTACTCTCTATACAATATACTTGTTATAATTGAATTGCTTTGGGACTTTTCTAATTGTCTCTCTCTCTCTCTCTCCCTCCCCTTCTGTTTACATTAGTTGTGTCTATGGCACCTAAGCGTAAATCTGCTCCGTCTCGGAACCCTTTTTGTTCCGGGGCATCGTCTTCATCTGATCCAACTCCTTCTAACATTCGGTTCCGTGATGAGGATGCCTGAAAGGCTTTCTCAAAGAACTTTTCTAGACGAGGTGTTCATTCAGAATGTCAAGCCATTTTGGCGAACTTCGTCGACACCAACCTTCCCGATGTCATTCATAGTCGGGGATGGGAGTCACTGTGTGACGTCCCGGTCACCTGTCCTCTTGTGCTTATCCAGGAGTTTTACTCCAACATGCATGGGATTGATCATTCAGTACCTCTTTTCTTCACTCGTGTTCGAGGTACATGCATTCCTGTCACACCGCAACTTGTTGCAGATGTGCTTTGGGTTCCTAGGGTTGAGCTTCCTGACTATCCTACTTGTGAGCATCTGTAGACTGTGTCCACAGATGAGCTCAAATCCGCTTTTTGTGAGCGTCCCTCTCAGTGGGGTGAATGCTAGTTCACTTACTATTCGGGCTTTGCAAAAGGCCCTCAGTTTTTGAACATGGTGATGACCTTTGTACTCCATCCTTTCTCTCACTACAACTCCATTACAGAGCCTTGTGCTTGTTTTTTGTTGCCCCTACTTGAACATCTTACTATAGACTTCCCTTCACATTTCAATCTTTCTATCATAAATGTTCATCTAGATTCGGCGTCCCGTGATAAGCTCATCTTTCCTTCCGCTATCATGAGGGTTCTACGCCATTTTTCCGTCCCTTTTCCAGTGTCCGACCATTTCACCTTCATGTGTGCCATAGACGCCGCTATCGTAAAACGTAGTGAGGCGCAGTCTTGGTTGCGACAGGAGTCAGCAACTCCTTCCTCCCGTTCGACTCCATCTCATTCAGCACCATCTCGTTCTGCTCCATCTACATCCGCTCCCTCCTCTTCCAAGAGCGATGTGTCAGTTGGAGACATCATGGCGCAGCTTCAGCGCATGGATGCTTGCCTTGATACACTCTCTACTGAGTTGTATCAGGTGAACGTTCGTGTCGGTTCTATTGCACAACGGCAGGCAGCTATGGGTGGCTATGCTTCTGAGGCTTCTCCTCCACCACCTACTCTAGTGGCTTCTGATTCTGATGCTGAGGATGATGATAATGATGGTGATGATGATGATGCTTCTGATGATGATGATGGAGATGCTAGCTCTACTGATGAGATGTCTACTTGACACTCTTACCCTTTGTCACTCGTGACAAAAAGGAAGTAGTTTTGGATATGAGAGTAGTCATTCTTAGGGGGAGAGTTAGTATAGGACCATTTTGTTAGGGGGAGTGTTGATATGAGGGATGTAGTGAGGATATTATGTATCTTTTCTTTTCTTTCTTTTTTAGATACATTGCTCTTGCACATTGGGTCTTGTGACCATTTTTATACATACATTGTACTTATCTTCTTTATATTTGGATTTATGTTTTTTCTTTCACCTATCCTTACATGTGTTGTTTCTTTTCTCTCTTTGTACACATGCTTCTTATACTTGTATGCAATCTATTATTTCTGTTTCACACAAAGATACCTTGATGAGTTTTGTTTAAAGTGTTTCAGAAATACAGGTTGTCAAAGTCTACTTGCCATAAACTCTCTTTTTGCAAAGTTTTTCAAGAGTTTGTGTTAGGATAGATTTTATTTTATTCAACAAGTGAATATGAGTTGAGTGATTTATGACTTCTCTCATATGTTCATTTGTTTATTGTGGTTTTGTCACAGATTGCCAAAGGGGGAGATTGTTAGGACATATGTGTTTCACTTGTTAAGAACATATGTCATTCTTTTATTTAATTGGCTAATCCTTTGACAAAATGCACTTTACTTGTAATTGGGTAGTTCTAGGTATTTTTAATATTTCAAGAAACAAGGTTTCAAGATCAAGTGTTGAAGTCATCAAGTCTGTCCAAGAAACAAGCTGAGAAGTGCAAATTTATTAAAACTCGACAGCTAGCTCGATAGCTAGCATGTGTCGAGGTTTAGAAAGCTGTTCAGCCCGTGTGCTTGACAGCTGCTCGACAGCTCCTATCTGTTGAGGTTTATGAAATTCAGAATTCTGATATGATTTTCTTGGAATCCATGAATGTGTCTTTGGGCCTTCTTTTCTCCTAACCCTAGACATATAAAAGGATTGTTTTAAGGGCCGTCAAATGGTACACAAGTTGCACAAGCATTGATCAAAGTCTGTTCAAGCAAATTGTGACCGGAGACAAAGTTTTGCCCTAGTTCATCATTCTTGAAGAAGTTGTTGTGTATGTGCACCATTGGGTTTTGTGACCAAGCATCTTCTTGATCTTCATCATTGGAATGAACTGAAGAACTTTGCAGCCAACAATCTTCTCTAGTTGGTGATTGAAGTCGCGTATTGGGATCCGTGCGTTGGTTAGTCACGTACTTGGGAGCCGTGCATCAAAAGGGGAAATTGTCACTACAGAACAAGTCCAATTGGGTATTAGGGTAAGGGTTCAACTATAGGTTGGTATAAGGTACTGAGATTCCTTTACTTGTAACCGTTTGTTGTGATAATAGTGGAATTTCAGGAGTGGTGACCTGAAAATCAACCGGTAGGGTTTTTGCTATTAGGTTTTCCCTATTCGTAAACAAATCACCGTGTTATTTATTTTTTGCTGCATAATTAGTTTATTGGTGATTTGTTTGTGCTACCACGCGTTTGCATGTTAATTAACTTAATTAATTCACTTGGCTAAATTAATTGGTTAATTTATTACAAGGGGTCAATTCATTTTTGGCCTATCAGGACACTCTCTCATTCTCTCTAGTACACACACATATAACTGATTGAGAGACCACAAATCTTGGGCGTTAGTGGAATTGGAGTGAAGATTGAAAGTGTTCCTGAGAACTTCTGATCTTTGGTTTTGAAATTCACCGCACCAAGGTACACTCTCTTGTTCTATATTCTGAAACTTACATAGTGCATGTTATCAATTGTGAATGAAGTAGATCCGTTATTTTTCCGCTGCGTACATTTATATTTCCAACAATTAGTATCCGAGCGGTCTTCAATTCCAATCTGTATAACATGTTTTGTGAGTTTTAGAATTAGATATAATAGTTTCATAATGCTAGAAGATTATACATGTATTTAATTTTTTGCATGGTTATTGAAACTATGATTTGATAAAAACTGATATTGATGTTATGATGTTGTTTAAATTTGAATTTAAGTATGTCAAATTGAAGTTTAAGGCTATAGCATCAATGCAATTTAGTTTTGATATCAATCTATGTCTATCATGTTCATATGATGGTTGTTAGTTCATGAAAAGTCGTTAAAAACTGCATTAGAAAAATTCTGGAAATTCAAAATTCGAGAAGCTATCGAACATTGATCGAGCCTGGAGATTCATAAGCTCAATCGATCGAGAAGCTATCAAGAATCGATCGAGCAAACAGAAGATTTCTCGATCGATCGACAAGGTATCGATCAGCTGTCGAGATAGCAAGATTGTTTCTCGATCGATCGACTAGCTGTCGGGAAGCTGTCGAGCCTGGAAATTTTTGAATTTTTCTAAGTGTTTTCATATGTATAAAGTGCAAGGTTGTGTGTTATTAGTTTACACATGATTTACTATATAAAAACCTTTAATTTAAAACATCTAGTGGGAGAGAGATACAAGGGTTGCATCTCACGGCCTCCATTATTGGTTCATAGTAGTGTGAAATATATACTTTGTCTTTGCTTCGAGCTTAGCATTCCATGCGGAGAGTATTTATTTCATGGTCCTACAAGATTGAATTTCTTGGTTTATAGTAGTTTAATCAAACACCTTGTCTTAGCTTCGAGCTTTGCATTCCATGCGGAGGGTGTTTTGTATCATGGTGCTACAAAATAAGCCTATTAAGGGGATGAAATCTGGCTACACATAATTCTAGACAATGGTACACACTAGACTAAATATTATAGTATCATCTATGCTGAGTTCTTATTATTATTATTTAGAGGCCAAATGTATAACGGCATATTATTAGTGTATGATAAGAGTTATCATGATAGCACTAATAATGAGAAGAGTTCTTAATCAATCATAGTATTTAATGTTCACTCTATGTTGAGGGACATTGACTATGGGATTGGGTTGTCGTTGCATATATTATACTATGGTTTTATTAAGGTTCCATACTATATGTTTATATGCTAAATTGATAATGACCAATTTACTTATTATATTCATGTTTATTTTTTTCAGATTTGAACATGGCATTATTTAGCCTACTTGTTACTATTCTTAATCAAAACAAACTGACTGGATCCAATTATGTTGACTAGAAAAGAAATTTGGACATTGTTCTTACAGCTAAAGAGCACAAATATGTGCTTACTCAACCTTGTCCTAACTTTCCTTCATTAGATGCTCCTCCTGAGGAAAAATAGCGATATGATCATTGGCAGAAATCTAATGAAATGGCCAAGTGCTACATCCTAGCATCTATCTCTAATGTTCTATAGTATCAAATGCAGGATGTAGAACTAGCTTCGGACATTATGCTAAGTCTGAAGGGGATATTTGGTGAGCAAGGCCGTTCTGCAAGGCAAGAAACCATGAGGCAAATTTATAATACCAAAATGGCTAAAGGCGGTTCAGTTAGGGAACATTGTCTTACAATGATCTCTAATTTGAATACATTGGAGCTTTTAGGTGCCAATATTGATGGAGAATCCCAAGTGGATATGATACTCCAGTCACTACCGGAATCATTCAAGGAATTCAGACACAATTATAACATGAACAAAAGGATTTATACATTGTCTGAATTAATGAATGAGTTGGTAGCGACAGAAGGCATTTTTGGTACTTCTAGTGTTGATGCTAACATGGCTGAAGCTTCTACTTCTTAACCTAAGTCGAAAGGCAAGGGTAAGAAGAAGAAGAAGGACTTCACCAAGCAAGAGGGTAAACAAATTGCCTTAGGGATTGCTGATAAAGGAAAGAAAATCAAAGGAAAATGTTTCCATTGTGGTGAGAAAGGACATTAGAAGAGGAATTGTCCAAAATACAAGGCTGCCAATAATAAGGGTATGGATAGTTCATTCCTCCTTGAAATATGTTTGGTACAAATTCCCACAGATTCCTGGTGTGTAGATTTAGGTTGTACTAATCATATCTGCAATTCTTTGCAAGGGTTCTAGGAGACTAGAAAACTTAATGAAGGAGAATTGTTTCTTACTTTGGCTGATGTGAGCAGAATTCGGTTGTAGCTGTTGGTGTTTTTAATTTGTGTTTTGAGTCTAGAGTTTTAATATTAGAAGACTGTTTGTATGTACCTAATGTTCATAGGAATTTGATTTCTGCAACTTATTTAGGTAAACATGGATATTGTGTTATCCTTAAAGACAATGTTGTAATAAAGAAGGGTAAAGTGTTTATCTGTTCTAGTAATATTGTTGATAATCTTTATATTTTAACTCTTCATAAGCATGAATTATATAATTCTGAATTAGATAATGACTCTCATGTAAAATCATTAAAGAGAAAGTTTCCTTCTACTAGTGATGCATATCTTTGGCACTTGCGTTTAGGTCATATTAATTCAAATAGGATTCAAAGACTAATCAAAGATGGTCTCTTACAGCACATGGACTTGTGATGAATTTCCAGTTTGTGAATCTTGTTTGGAAGGCAAAATGACCAAACGACCTTTTAATGCAAAAGGTAAAAGAGTCGAAGATTTGCTAGAACTAATACATTTAGATGTATGTGGTCCTATTTCAATCCAGGCAAGAGGTGGCTATGAGTATTTCATTACTTTCACTGATGATTACTCTAGATTTGGTTATGTGTACCTAATGAAACGGAAGTCCGAAGCCTTTGAAAAGTTCAAAGAATTTAGGGCTGAAGTTGAGAATCAATTAAGCAAACGCATAAAGGCCATTCGATCTGATCGTGGTGGAGAATACCTTCTTGGGGATTTTAAGGATTACTTAACTAAAAATGGAATTGTATCCCAATTGACTGCACCTGGAACTCCACAACAAAATGGTGTAGCAGAAAGAAGGAATAGGACTCTTTTAGATATGGTTGGGTCCATGATGAGTTATTCAATTCTACCTATTTCTTTTTGGGATATGCCTTAAATACTGCAATGTATCTTCTGAATTTAGTACCTTCGAAGTCTGTTCCTAAAACACCTATTGAGTTGTGGAATGGGCGTAAACCTAGTATGAGACATCTCCATATTTGGGGTTGTCCAACACATGTGTTAAAAGGAAAGTCTGACAAGTTACAGCCTAAAGCAGAAGTGGTTTTCTTTGTAGGGTATCCAAAAGGAACTGTTGGAGGTTTATTCTATAGTCATAAAGATAATAAAATGTTTGTTAGCACAAATGCCAAATTCTTGGAAAATGACTATATGAATGATTATACTCTTAGAAGTAAAGTTGTTTTGAGTGAAATGAATGAACCTGTAATAGAACAACCAATGGATGAAACTAGGGATGATGTGGATGTATTAGATACACCACAAGATACTACTTATGAAATGTCTAGTACACAGGTGCCTTGTCATAGTGGGAGAATTGTTCGGCCTCCTATAAGATTCATAGGTTTGGGAGAAACTTATGAAGCTATCTCAGAAGAGGCTGAATTGGATCCCTACACTTATAAAGAGGCAATGAATGACATAAATGCACATCATTGGGTCAAAGCTATGAAATTTGAATTAGATTCCATGTATTCCAATCAAGTTTGGGATATTGTAGAGGCGCCTAACGGCATTAAACCTGTTGGTTGCGAATGGGTTTACAAGAGGAAGAGAGGGATAGATGGAAAGGTTGAAACCTTTAAAGCAAGGCTAATGGCGAAATGGTATACACAAAAAGAAGGTATTGATTATGAAGAAACCTTTTCACTAGTAGCAATGCTTAAATCTATTAGAATTCTCTTATCCATTGCTGCTCATTATGATTATGAGATTTGGCAAATGGATGTCAAGACTGCATTTCTCAATGGCAATCTTGAAGAGGAAATCTATATGATGCAACCAGAAGGTTTCATAGCAAAGAACCAAGAGCATATGATATGCAAGTTGAAAAGGTCCATTTATGGACTTAAGCAAGCATCTAGGTCATGGAACATCAGATTTGATCAAGCAATCAAGTCATTTGGTTTTGAACAAAATCTAGATGAACCATGTGTGTACAAAAGACATCAAGATAAAGTAGTAATGTTCCTAGTGCTTTATGTTGATGATATTCGACTCATTAGAAATGATGTAGGGGTAATGTCATCAGTAAAGGTTTGGTTGTCAAGCCAATTTGATATGAAGGACTTGGGTGAGGCTAACTTTATTCTAGGGATCAAGCTTTGGCGAGATCGCAAGAATAAGATGTTGGGCTTACCACAAGCTGGATATATAGATAAGGTTCTAGAACGTTTTAGCATGCAAAACTCCAAGAAAGGTTTACTTCCTTTTAGACATGGAGTTCCTTTGTCTAATGACCAAAGGCCTAAGACTCAAGAGGAAGTAGATATGATGAGACAAGTTCCTTATGCTTCTGCAGTAGGAAGTCTCATGTATGCAATGCTTTGTACTAGACCAGATATTTGTTATTCAGTTGGCATGGTCAGCCGATATCAATCAAATCCAGGACCAAAACATTACTGTAAAGCATATTCTTAAGTATCTACGAAGAATGAGAGATTATATGCTTGTTTACCAAAGTGAGGATTTGATACCCATTGGCTATACAGATTTAGACTTTCAATCAGATCTAGATTTTAGAAAGTCCACATCAGGATGTGTTTTCACCTTGGGAGGGGGAGCCATAACCTGGAGGAGTGTCAAGCAATCTTGTATTGCAGACTCCACCATGGAAGCAGAATATGTTGTTGCTTATGAAGCAACAAAAGAAGCTGTATGGCTCAAGAAATTCCTTTCTAACCTTGGTGTAATGAGAATGGAACAAGTTCCCATCACATTGTTTTGCGACAATAGTGGTACAGTTGCATAATCAAAAGATCCAAGGAATCATAAGAAAGGAAAGCACATTGAGAGGAAAGACCACATCATTCGAGACATCGTTGCTCGTGGAGATGTAGTGGTTACAAAGATTGAAAGTGCAAATAATCTAGCAGATCCCTTTACCAAAGCCTTGCCTCAAAGGTCCTTCGAGTCACATTTGGAGGGAATGAGAGTTAGATTAGTGCACAATAATCTTTAGGGCAAGTGGGAGATTGTTAGAATTAGTGCCCTTAAATCCTATTGTATGATGCTATGTATTATATTATGTATAACATTATGTATGACATGATGTATGACTTAATATTGTAATTAATAAAGTTGTTTTATTATTATCTGAAATAATGGCAACATGAATATTTGGACATTATCATATAGTCCATGAGATGCATAGTATGTGATTTATGTGAAAAGTCACAGAAGATATAAATCACAAGTTCTTTGTAAACTCAGAATTTAGTTCGTAGTTGGTGATGAAATTGGGCGTTTCATCTACGAAGACTATAACATATTAACTAAGATGATTTGTCTTGATCATGGAAGTGGTGACTTCTAGTTGATATGTTGATATATTTTAAGAGTTAAGATATATTGAACTGGACCACTGTGAGATTTATTATTCTTCTAACGACTGTCAATGAATAATAAATCTCACGACTTATATTTGCATGAACTCTTAATCCTGAGAGAATAATGGACCTGATCATGAAGTGTAGGTTGTTTTGATATATCAGGAGTGAGATTTAAAGTAACGGTCAAAATCTCAGTATGTTGGGTAGCCACATTTAGTGTTGATGGAACATATATTCTCAAGATGGAATTCATAGTCTCTTAACGGAGATACAAAATATTCCCTTGAGATAAGTTTAATGGATTTGTTATTCAGAGAGTTAGGCCTAACCACTTTGGTAAGAAATTACTAAAGTATATATTTATGAAATTGGATTTCATAAATATATGATGAATAACTTAAAAGGATTAAACCGGGTACTCAAGGATTAAGATGTAGTAATCTACAAAGTGGCAGTTGTCATTCATGACTTTGTATTACTACGAATATTTTATGAAGGGGTTGCATGTATAATAAAGTCTTGGGATATAATTTATTAATAAGGCCTAGAGTGCAATTACATTTATATAGTGGTATTAAATATAATTAATGGTAACTTTGGACTTGTCAATAGTTGACAAAAAAGCCCAAGGCCCATTGAGCTAGTGTCTTATTTGTTTCCTTTTGGTCCCACTCCAAGCCACATACTAGAGCCTAATTGGAAAGGCCCAAATGGCCAGCCCAATTAGATAATCAGTTATAAGGAGTGAAACATACAGAATTTTAAGAATGTGTATGAAATGGTTTGTGTGTGAGTGTTGGACACTCTCTCATTCTCTCTAGTACATACACATATAACTGATTGAGAGACCACACATTTTGGGCATTAGTGGAATTGGAGTGAAGATTGAAAGTGTTCCCGAGAACTTCTGATCTTTGGTTTTGAAATTCACCGCACCAAGGTACACTCTCTTGTTCTATATTCTGAAACTTACATAGTGCATGTTATCAATTATGAATGAAGTAGATCCATTATTTTTTCCCTGCATACATTTATATTTCCAACACAAAGTTCTTCAGTTCATCACACGATGAAGATCAAGAAGCTCCTTGGTCACAAAATCCTACGGTGTACCAACACAGTAGCTTCCTCAAGAGAAAGATGAACTAGGGCATATGTCTCTGGTTCACAATATGGTTGTGAAAAAATTTTGCATTTTAGTTGCATCAGCTGTGACGGCCCTTAAAACAATCCTTATATATGTTTAGGGTTGTGAGAAAAGAAAGCCTAAACACATACTCACGGATTGGATGAAAATCAGCTCTGAAAAATTGAGTTTCATAAACCTCGATAGATAGCCATCTATCAAGCTAGTTGTCGAGCCATAGGCTTCAGCAGCTTTTAAACCTCGATAGATGCTAGCTGTCGAGTTTTAAAATTCAGCACTTTCTCAATTGATTCTTGGACAGACTTGCATGGCTTTTAACACTTGAACTTGAAACCTTGTTCCTTGAAGTATTAAACACATCCTAGATCTACCCAATTACAAGTAAAATGCATTTTGTCAAAGGATTAGCCAATTACATAAAAATATTGACATATGTACCTAACATTGAATCACATATATCCTAACACAAACCATTTCATTCTCTTACAAAATTTTGTATGTTTCTCTCCTTATAACTGATTATCTAATTGGGCTAGTCTTTTCAGCAATTCCAATTGGGCTTTAGCATATGGCTTTGGGTGGGAACAAATAAGACACTAGCTCCAATTGGCCTTGAGCTTTTCTATCAACTCTTGACAAGTCTAAAGTTACCATTAATTATATTTAATACCACTATATAAATATAATTGCACTCTAAGACTTATTAATAAATTATATCCCAAGACTTTATTGTACATGCAACCCCTTCATAAAATATTCGTAATAATACAAAGTTATGAATGTAAACTGCCACTTTGAAGATTACTACATCTTAATCCTTGAGTACCCAGTTTAATCCTTTAAGTTATTCATCATATATTTATGAAATCAAATTTCATAAATATATACTTTAGTAACTCCTTACTAAAGTGGTTAGGCTTAACACTTTGAATCACCAAACCCATTAAACTTATCTCAATGGAATATTTTATATCTCCATTAAGAGATTATGAATTCCATCTTGAGAATATATGTTCCATCAACACTAAATGTGGCTCCCAACATACTGAGGTTTTGACCGTGACTTTGGATCTTACTCCTGATATATCAAAGCAACCTACAGTTTATGATCAGGTCCATTATTCTATCAGGATTAAGAGTTGATGTAAATAGAAGTCGTGAAATTTATTATTCATTTGACAGTCATTAGGAGAATAATAAATCTCACAGTGGTCCAGTTCAATATGTTTTAACTCTTAAAACATATCAACATATCAAATAGAAATCTCCACTTCCATGATCAAGACAAATCATCTTAGTTGATATGTTATAGTCTTCGCAGATGAAATGCCTAATTTCATCACCAACTACGAACTAAAATTCTATGTTTACAAAAAACTTGTGACTTATATCTTCTGTGACTAAATCACATACTATTTGTAAGGTTGAATTTAATCAACCATCTTGTTGGCTTTATTCCGTGCCAAATTTGCTTGTAATTTAGCAATTAGTAACCCTGTATTTAGGTGGGAATCATGTAAGGGTAGTGAGTGAGAGAGTGTGAAGAAATGCTCAAGATTGTGTAAGGTTGTAGAGATTCGCAGGTGACTCGCAACTGGCAAGCCGCCAAATGTAGCACACGAGTGAAGCGTGCGAGAAGATGAACAGTCGCGGCAGCAGGAGCACTACAGGACAAAAAGTCCAGCCTGGTCGTTCTGTTATCTTGCGGCTTGAACTTGCGAATTAGTCAAGTCGCGAGGCCAAGCCACCAGACCACCCTGTTTGGGAAAAACTGACTCTTTGCATTCCTTTCTCACCCAAGTATAAATACCCCTTAAACGCACGAAATGTAAAGAGTTTTCAGAGAGAATTTTAAGAGAGAAACCCTATAGAAAAACAAGATTGATTCATCCACAATCTTCACATAGAGACTCTTCAAATTCCTCTACTCTCACCCTTTCCATTGTTACATCCTTGAAAGGTTCTTACCCAAATCCTTTTCTCACAATACCCATATCTGTGAGAAGGCTATTTGGTGCTTTGGGAAATAGTTAGGTAGGGACCAATGGTTTTTGGTTGATGCTATGGGCTATAGCGGAATCCGGTAAGCTAAAGAAGAAATAGGTTCGGCGTAACCTCATTAGAGCAAGAAGCTTGGAGGGCTTAGGTACATTGGGTAGATTAGGCTTGGAGGGTCTTCTGCTATTCATGTATCCCAACTACATTCTTTAGTGGATTATTTACCGCTTGGAGGGCGGAGGAGAGGTTTTACACCGAGGGCTTCGGTTTCCTCTTCGATAACACATTGTTGTGTTGTCCTTGTATTTGCATCTTTCTTCCCTTAATCTTTGCCATTTAATTTCTGCTGTGGATGTGATTTTATTTGGTTTAGATTGTTTATCAATTCTGTTATTAGCTTATGTTCATGTTTCACACATTTATTGTTTGATAATAAGCTTGAATTGGTAATTTGTATTTGGAGGTCTAAACGTTCATAGTGTTTTCAACGCTATTTGAACATTCAATTGGTATCAGAGTGGGTACACTTGCTGTGGTTTTATTACCTGAGTGTGATCCTAGACCCCTTGGCTTGCTATGGAAAGTGCTATGGCAAAAGCCAATATGAAATGGATTAGAGGTGTTTGTGATAATGATTCTATGAGCATGTTTGGAGATTGTCCCAGTGATGAAGTTTTAGAGTTGTTTAAGTCAAAGAAACATGCTAGAATTTTTATACACATGCTGAAATCATTAGTTCATAGAAATCATGATGTTCATAATAGCTTGTGTAAGTCGATTTCCTTGGTTGAAAAATATAAGAAAAGGAATAAATATTTATGTGATGAGCTTGATAGTCTGAAAAGAAAATTATACTCTTCTGTGAATGCAGAAAATCTAGATGAGTCATGCTTTGATGGTCAAGAATGCCTATCACATGCTTGTCTTTTTGTTCACACCGCATTGAAAGTTTTTAATTCATGTTTGTGGTATCTTAACAATGGGTGTTCAAGGCATATGACTGGAGATAAGTCCTTATTCAAAACTCTCAAAGAGAAGGAAGATGGTTATGTGACATTTGGAGATGGCAGTCACTCACAAGTTCTCAGAAATGGAACCGTTGAGATTCTGGGACTGCCCTTGTTGACTGATGTGTTGTACATCAAAGGACTGAAAGTGAATTTGCTGAGCATTACTCAAATATGTGATGAGGACTTCTTAGTTCAATTCACGAAAAAAGGGTGTCTAATCCTAAATGATGAGGGTGTTCAAGTGCTGAAGGGTCTTAGGACCACCGACAATTGCTATGATATCATTCCCCAACCAAGCATAGCGTGTCGAAGTGCTCGAGTGAATCTCTTGGAGCTATGACATCAACGACTTGGGCATGCTAATTACAAGCAAGTGGCCAAAGTCTCAAAGCTAGAAGCAGTAGTTGGTTTGCCAAAGTTTGGAAAAATTGAGAAAAGTGTTTATGGTCCATGTCAAATGGGAAAACAAACAAAATCAGCTCATCCTAAGGTGAATGTAGTTGTGACTTCAAGACCTTTGGAGCTACTTCATGTGGATTTAATGGGTCCAACAAGAACTGAAATCATGGGCAGAAAACGCTATATTATGGTGGTAGTTGATGATTTTTCAAGGTACTCTTGGGTGGAATTCCTTAGAGAGAAGTTGGAAGCATGTGATAAAATGGAAAGGTTATGCAAGAGGCTACAGAATGAAAAAGGGGTTCCCATAGTCAAAATCATAAGCGATCATGGGAAGGAATTTGAAAACGCTAAATTTGAAGCATTTTGCAATGAGCATGGCATCAAGAAGGAATTTTTAGCTCCAAAAACTCCACAACAAAATGGGCTAGTTGAAAGAAAGAGCCGGGTGATCCAAGAGATGGCAAGGGTCATGTTGCTCAACAAGAACATTCCTCAAAATTTTTGGACTGAAGCTGTGAATACATCATGTCACATTGGGAACAAAATTTATTTCAGAGCAGGGACAAAGAAGACGCCATATGAAATTTGGAGAGAAAAGAAACCAAAGGTGAAATATTTCAGAATATTTGGAAGTAAGTGCTGCATTCTAAATGATAGGGAAAATCCTAGAAAATTTGATGCTAAAAGTGATGAAGGAATATTCCTAGGATACTCCACAAATAGCCGAGCATATAGAGTGTACAACAAGCGCACTAAGACGGTGATGGAATCAATAAATGTGGTTATAGATGACACCATCTCAGAAAAGAACATAGATGATGATGGCAAGGGGATGAATCTTATGAAGAATGATGATAATGATGATATGGCTCTAAGTGATGATGCTGAAAAAGAATCACCTGAAAAGGAGTCTACACCTCCTATATCAAGAAGAGAGACTAGATCAACACGAGGTGTTTCAAGCCCACTCACACCTCCGGAAGTTCAACCTCCAATTTCTCATGATGAGGAACCTTCAACTTCCAACAAACCATCGTCTAGAGTTATTCTCAACCACCCACCAAGCAATATCATTGGTGATGTGAATGAAGGACTGCGGTTAAGAAAAGGACCAAGATATAGTGCGAATCATGTTAAGTACAATTGTTATCTTGCTCAATTTGAACCCAAGAAGGTAGAGGAAGCTCTCAAAGACGAGAATTGGATAGAGTCTATGCACCAAGAGTAACATCAATTTGTTAGAATGATGTATGGAAGTTGGTTCCAAGGCCCAAGGATACACATGTAATCGGCACCAAGTGGATTTTTAAGAACAAAACAGATGAAAATGGTGAAGTTGTCCGGAACAAGTCTAGATTGGTGGCTTAAGGATATACTCAAGTTAAAGGCATAGATTTCGATGAATCATTTGCACTAGTAGCACGACTAGATTCAATCCGAACTCTTCTCTCCATATCATGCATTATGGATTTCAAGCTATACCAAATGGACGTGAAGAGTGCCTTCTTGAATGGTTTTCTAAATGAAGAAGTGTTTGTTGAACAACCAAAGGGCTTCCAAGACCCTCAGTTTCCGGATCACGTGTTAAGGTTGAAAAAAAGCATTGTACGGGTTGAAGCAAGCACCAAGAGCTTGGTATGATCGCCTTACCACATACTTGTTGGATCGTGGTTTCAAAAGAGGTCAAGCCGATCGAACATTGTTTGTTAAAAGAGATGAGAAATCTCTCCTTGTTGCTCAGGTGTATGTGGATAATATTTGTTTTTGGATCCACAATTGATCAACTAGCTCATGAATTTTTGGAAGAAATGAAAAGGGAATTTGAGATGAGCATGGTGGGGGGGGAGTTGAACTACTTCCTAGGGCTTTAAGTGAAACAACGAAAAGATGGAATATTTATCTCTCAAGAGAAATACGCCAAAAACCTTGTCAAAAGGTTTGGTTTAGACTCTAAAAAACACACCTCCACTCCCATGAGTTCCTCAGCAAAACTGAGCGTAGATGCAGCCGGTGTCGATGTAGATCCAACACTTTATCGTAGCATGATTGGCAGTCTTCTCTACTTAACTACAAGTAGGCTAGACATTGCTTTTAGTGTCGGGGTGTGCGCACGTTTCCAAGCAGCACCAAAAGAGTCCCACTTGACAGCAGTCAAGCGAATTATTCGCTATATCAATGGCACATCTGACTACGGGATCTGGTATTCAAAAGATTTAAATGAGTGCTTGGCTGGATATTCAGATGCTGTCTGGGCCGGGTGCATTGCTGATAGGAAAAGCACTTCTGGTGGTTGCTTCTATCTAGGGAATAACTTGGTTTCATGGATGAGCAAAAAGCAAAATTCAATCTCTCTTTCAACGGCTGAAGCTGAATATATAGCAGCAGGAAGTTGTTGTGCACAACTACTATGGATGAGAAAGCTACTACATGACTATGAAATCTCTCAAGACACTATGTGTGTTTTTTGTGATAACACTAGTTCCACAAATCTGTCAAAGAATCCAGTTCAGCACTCGAAATCCAAACATATCGAGATCCGGTATCACTTCATTCGGGACTTGGTGAAGGACAAGGTTGTGTGTCTAGAGTTCATCAACACTGACAATCAAAAGGCAAACATATTCACTAAACCTCTTGATGGTCCGAGGTTTGAATCTTTGTGTAAGACCATTGGTGTCAGTATCATTCCTTGAACTATATCTTCCATGTGCTCTTTTTGTGTTTATTTATGCATTTTTTGTCATATATGTCATGTGTTTTTGCATTTCTTCAATTAAAATATTTTTACATTGATGTTTGTGATCAATCTTTTCTTGTTTTTATGTCAAAAATCCAAAAACACATAAAAAGTAAAAAATCCAAAAAGTTTGATCAACTTTGTTGAGTTTTGTCTCAAAACATGTTTTGCCTGGTACCTTTGTACTAATGGCTTTGTGCATCTACGAGCTTAGCTTGTTCCCTATGCACTCATATCATTGTGGAAGAAATCTTGAAATTTGTGTGACTGTTGTAAATAGATCTTCAACCTTGTCATGAATGGTTTTGTTGATCTTAAGACATGCATAGACTTGTGTCTATATATCTTCCCACTTTTATTTTATTGCTTTACTTAACGAGCTCACTAAATGTAAATCTCCAAATGAAAAGAGATATTGAGCTGTAAAAGCCTGTCGCACATACTAGTATTTGACAAGGGAAAAGGGAAAGCGACCAAAAATATAATGTATGATGCCCAAAAAGCCAAAGGCTAACTAATCAAAGTGAAATATCAAAAATTTCAGGCATCGATCTCACAATGAGATGTGTTGATTCATAAAGATCAAATGATATGTTGAACATGGAGCCAAATGAAAAGCTTCAAAGTTATTGTACTCAAGTTTATGTGGGAGGTCAGATATGCATATTTCTATAACTGAGATGGGTCACATTATCTACTGCTAGTTGTGTATGCCTTGATTGAATTGATCATTGAAGCTTCACATTAGACTAAGGACTATCTCATTTTTGATATTTACACACAACACACAAGTCTATGTTCAATGAATTCCATATTCATTTTTGTTATTGTACTTGATTAAATGCGTTTTCACATGCTCAATCTTTGTTGATCAAATACAAAAAGATTTTTGAGTGTTTTAACTTGTTTTTGGAAAGTATTTTGTTTTTACAAAAGTTGTCAAAATTTCAAAAACAGTGTTGCCCTGTTCTGGCGACTCAGTTGTGGGTTGGTTCAGTCGCATGCCCCAGTCGTGAACTTTACTCAGAAGGTTTTTGTAACTCATTGGCGACTCACTGGCGGGTAAATGCCCTAGTTGTGAAAAATACTTAGAATATTTTTCAAAATGTGAGTTTTTATGGTTCTCACGGCTCAGTGTGGCGACTTGTTTGTGGTTTGAAGGTCTAGTCACGAGGGGTACACAGAGATTTTCGCAGCTCACCTCGCGACTCCTTTGCGAGTAGACCTTCCAGTCGCGAAAAACACTTAGAAAATTTTTCATGAATCTTGTTTTCAAAGTGTTTCGCGGCTTACCCTAGTGACTGACTGGCGACTTGACCTAGTCGCGAAAAACGCGTGTTTTGCGTTTTAAAGACAGTTTTCAAAACTCTTCAAGTTTTCCCTCGATCTTTTGTGACTATGCATTGTCTTCCCCATTTGAACCTTTCTCACATAAACCACCATTGCAGTCCATCATTCCTGTTTCAATCTTCAAGGAAAGGTATGGGTTTTGTTTCTCACACATCATATTTCACATTTACTGCATATATTTCTTGGACTGTGTGTTCTGCTGATATTTGTATATCTATTGATTGCATATGAGTATCTGATCTTATGCTGAAATTGGTGTGTATTTGTTGGTGGTTATGTACTGATCTACTCCATCTTGTGTAAACATTGTGTTGTTAGTGGCACACACACAACCATTTTCATGATTGGGACCTAAAACTCAAAGTTTTAGGGTTTTCCTCTTTATCCATGTTTTGGATCTAACTCAATGCTAATAGTGTTTGGTGTCTTCTATGGCTTATCTTGTTTTTGATAAAACATGATGCAGGGTGAAAATGTCTCCATTCAAGAGAGCAGCTGTTAAAGGAGGCAGCATCAAAGGGAAAGAGCCTGTCATTGATGTTGATGAACTCTCACCGAGAGCAAAGAAGACCCGCTCACAATCAGGAGTGTTCGATCCCAACAAGTTCAGATCTTATGCTGCTTTTCAGACTCATGAGAATTTCTTCAGAGATGCTACACCGTTGGTCGAAAGGGTTGTTAATCAACCCTCTCTTTTTTACACCAACATTCCTAAATGGTTTTCTCACAAAGATTGGAATTACCTTCTCTCCGATCTTGATGAAGCATATGAGAGTTTGGTAAAAGAATTTTATGCCAATGCAATTGTTGTCGGCGAAGAACTCAAATGCTGGATTAGAGGAAAAAGCTCTCAGTCTCTCCCGCATATCTTGCTGAAATTCTTCACATAAACCAGCCAATGTTTAAAATCTCACCGGTTTATGATGATCTGTGTCCAGATGAGGACCTACTCTAGGAGGCTCTTGGAAAAGACTTGGAATTTTCGTCAAATGGAAACTCAGTCAGTGTTTCCTCTCTTCCTTCGAAATTGAGGGTGCTTACAATCATAATGTTTCATAACTTGTACCCATTATCTAGTACTGGGTATATGAACCTCGGACGCACCCTGTTTCGTCACAAATGAAGTTCGTACAACATTGTAAATAAACCACTTTGTGCCTTGCTTGGTGTTGAGGTACAATTTTTCTCACATGCATAGGTCCTAATTTCATTTTCCCACTGTAGACACCTCATTTTGTACCCAGTTAATAAACTTTAGTCCCCGTTCCCAAGGATGAGCTTGACATGTCTACAAAAGGTAATTGAAGTTATTTTGATAGTTTAGAAGTAATCACAACTCAAAAGTGCTCAAATTGCTTTGAAAACGATGCTGAAAAATGACCTTTACTCATTGGAAAGTTGACATCCTGGGCTTCAATTTGAACACAAATTTTGCCAAATTTGGGTTTAAATTGAGTGAGTTATGACTGTTTGAAGTTGGGCCAACTAGGCAGTCAAATTTTCTGGGGTTTAAAACTTCATTTTAAAGGCCCAAAACATAATTTTTTGATGTGGGCTGGCCCATAGACCCTTGAGAACGTCCAAAGATCATTAAAAAGTCTAAAAACCCTAATTTTAACTTATAAATACTCATTTTATGCCTTCAATCAAAATCATAGCTAGAGAGAGCCATTTTTTAGCCCCCATCTTCTCTAAAACCCTAATTCTCTTTTCTAAATCACACACACAACACCTTTGCACGTTTTTTACAAATTAAAAACCTCTCTTTAGTTAGTTCTAAGGCAGAAACTATTTTCCCAATTTGATATGGATTATGAAAACGATGAATATGCTTGGCTAATACCATGATGCTATGCTTGGATGTTTAGGATATACTTGATGTTAATGCCTTGTTGATGCTACCGTATTGTTATATGCTTGCTCCCTTGGATGAGATGAGATAGATGTATGCTTGGATTGTGATATGCCATGATAGATGAGTGATTAGGTTTTGGGATGAGTGATGTCATGTTGATTGGTAGATGTATGCTAGCATATGTGTGAGTATAGATGCAATGTTGAATGTGCCTTTAATAGGGTTAAGACATAAGACAATGAGAGAAAGCCAATCTTAGGGTTAGGTAGTTTTGGGTGCCTAACACCTTCCCAAGATCGTACCTTAACTCTGAACCCATATCTCTAGTAGTAAGATCAATGGTCCTTCCTCGATAGGACGCAATATATATGGTTCCTAGACCATTGCAAAAAACTAGTTGGTGACTCCCCCTTATGTCTACAGTGGCGACTCCACTGGGGAATGTAAGTTTAATTCTCACGTGTCCTATGTCTTAGCCTTAATAAAGGCTTATTCAATACTTATTTGCACACACTTCACATGGTTTGTTTTTAACCTTAACCGTAGTTGGTGATGAGTGGGAAGATGGAAGGCTCCATTTGGGCCCAAATCTTTCAAAGTTCATCCCACCAACTCACAATCGGTGACATCACCTATAATGGGCTTTGAGTACGTTAAAGGTTTGCTACCAATCCACTATGGGGTACACTTAGGCCGTTGGTGGAAATCATAGCCCACCAAGTTGTGAGTGACCTACTTATCTATCCTTTTACCCTTAGGGAGCCTACCCACACTTAGACAAATCCTAGATCCTATCAATAAGAGGGTACCCTTTATATATCCCTTGTTTATTCAACCATATATCTTGTGATCATCTAAATCTATTGGACAAATAAAAGATGTAAAGAATTAGAGGATGACCCAAAAGTTATGGCATACCTTAAGATATTGGGATGAAAAGAAAAGAAGTTCTCACATATGAGAAGCTTTTCCCAAAGTCCAAAGGTATATCTTAACTTGAAAGGTTCATAAGACCATAGCCTAATTGTTGTCATAAGCCCAAATCAAAAGGCCTTTTGGAAAAGAGGACCTTGGTCCTAAGGTAACAAGTATGCTATAGACTTAGCATCCAACATCCTTTAAAGCTCAAAATGAAACTCCCTAATCTTGGGCCTCTCTATTGCATGCCTAGGCCCAAAATGATGAGAATTTCATGGACTTTGAGAGGAATGCTACAATATATCCTAGCTAGAGGACTACTTCAAAAAAATATTCAAAAAAAAAAAAAAAAGTTTTTTGCAAAGAAGAAAAGTTTTCAAAAAAACTCTTTTGTAAATAATTTTGTAAGAAGTGAGATTTTCAAAAAAAAAAAAAAAAAAAAAAGGGAAAAGTTTTCAAAAAAAAAAAATGATAAAAAAATTTTTGAAAAGAAAAATTCAAAAAGAAGATGAAGGATGATCCATAAAGCCATAATATACCCAAAATTTTGGGCCCATTCAAAAAAAAAAATTCAAATCAAGAGGGCCCAAGATCATGAGTATACCATAGATTTGGAGGAAGGCATTGGGTCATAAAGTTATAACATACCCTAGCTTTTGGGTCAAAATCTGTAAATCTTTTCAAAAGTAAGAGAGCCCAAGATCATGAGTATGTTATTGACTTTATTGAAAAGTTGTGAACCAATCCATGCTTTGGGAAAGTTTTGAAACCCTAAAGGGCCCAAAGACATGGGTAGACTCACCAAGAGCCTAGTAAGGATTAGAAAGGAAATCTTTTTAAACCAATTGACCAAACTCTTCAAACTAGGGGCAAGGCCCATTTGAGAATGAAAGATAAAAGTGAATCAAACTTTTGAAACTAGGGGCAAGGCCTTTATGAGGGGAGAGAGTGAACATTCAAGATTGGCTTTGTAATGGGACAAGTAAAAGATTTTGATGTGTTATGATAAAACTTGGTCACTTTTTTTTCTCTAAAAAAAATTAAAACAAGATAAGAAAGAAAAGATGTGGACTTCTAATTGTCATGGCTCATTTTAAGTACAAGTTCAAACAAGTTTTTCATAAGAAAAGAAATTTTCCAAAGCATGATGGGCTTGCATTATAAATGGGGCATAGATTTTTGTGTTTTAATTTATTGATGAGACCATTTTCATAAAGCCTAATAGAGCACAAAATGTGGACTAACCTTGCAAAATTCATGAACAACCTATGCTTAATCCCAAATGAGGATGAAAGGGTGAGATGAGTGACTTGTAATTGGATTCAAAGCCTTGTAAAAAAGCCTAGAAAAAAAGAAAAAGAAAAAAAAAAGAATGTTGGGCCCAGATCTAAGTGAGGAAAGATGAGAGAGTGAGAAGTGTGAATGATGTAATTGGGCTTTAAGCATAGGGGAAAACATGAATTTTGAAATATTGGTGTAGCTCATTCTATTTCTAAGTCCAAGATAATGAAGTAATGCAAGACTTAGAATACGAATGAGGCATAATATAGTCCACAAGTTGATGCAAGCAAGAAAAGTTGATTAAGACGTGTTGTCCAAAACTTTAAAAGACAATGAAAGAACTTATTTATTTGATCAAGTTTTGTTTCAGGCACAATAATACTCTCTACTCAAAAGAACTTCCTAAGTTCACTTGGTTTCAACCAGCTACCCCTAGTCGCCTAAAGGAAGTTGACATTATTGTACTAGAAAGCATGGCTGGAGTTACTAATGAGGCAATTATCCAAATGTTGGCTAAGCAAGGAGAAATGCTAGCACAATTTGGAAATCGCCTAGATTGTTTCGAAGAAGAAAGAAGGGAGAAACCCCAACAAGATAAGGAAGGTGAGGAAGATGACCTTAATCATGGCAAGAATGGGAAGATGAACAAGATAGCTGTTAAGACCACCATGATAATGGAAAAGATGGAAAGATGCAACAAGCCTTTCGCAAGGCCAAAGGGATGGATGACTTCTTGTATACTATGGGTGGATTGGTCTCAACCCCATTGACGCCATTGCCTCCCAAGTTCAAGATTTCTGATGCTGAAAAGTGATAGGCCAAACGCGTATTGACCCCTTATGATAAATTAACCAATTAATTTAGCCAAGTGAATTAATTAAGTTAATTAACATGCAAATGCGTGGTAGCATAAACAAATCACCAATAAACTAATTATGCAGCGGAAAATAAATTTGACATGGTGATTTGTTTACGAATGGGGAAAACCTAACGGCAAAAACCCCACCGGGTGATTTTAGGTTACCACTCCTGAAATTCCACTATTATCATAACAAGCGGTTACAAGTAAAGGAATCCCAGTACCTTATACCAACCTACAGTTGAACCCTTACCCCAATACCCAATTAGACTTGTTCTGTAGTGACAATTTACCCTTTTGATGCACGACTCCCAAGTACATGACTAACCAATGCGCAGATCCCATTACGCGACTTCAATTACCAACTAGAGAAGATTGTTGGCTGCAAAGTTCTTCAGTTCATCCCAACGATGAAGATCAAGAAGATGTTTGGTTACAAAACCCAAAGGTGCATATACACAGCAACTTCTTCAAGAATGATGAACTAGGGCAAAACTTTGTCTTCGATCACAATTTGCTTGAACAGACTTTGCTTAATGCTTGTGCAACTTGTGTACTCTTTGATGGCCCTTAAAATAATCCTTTTATATGTCTAGGGTTAGGAGAAAATAAGGCCCAAAGACACATTCACGGATTCCAAGAAAATCATATCAGAATTCTAAATTTCATAAACCTCGACAGATAGGAGTTGTCGAGCAGGTGTCAAGCACACGAGCTGAACAGCTTTCTAAACCTCGACACATGCTAGCTATCGATCTTTAATAAACTTGCACTTCTAACTTGTTTCTTGGACAGACTTGATGACTTCAACACTTGATCTTGAAACCTTGTTTCTTGAAGTATTAAAAACACCTAGAACTACCCAATTACAAGTAAAGTGCGTTTTGTCAAAGGATTAGCTAATTACATAATAGAATGACATATGTTCTTAACAAGTGAACCACATATGTCCTAACAATCTCCCCCTTTGGCAATCCGTGACAAAACCACAACAAACAAATGAGCATATGAGAGAAGTCATAAATCACTCAACTCATATTCACTTGTTGAATATGATAAAATCTATCCTAACACAAACTCTTGAAAAACTTTGCAAGAAGAGAGTTTATGGCAAATTGACTTTGACAACCTGTATTTCTGAAACACTTTAAACAAAACTCATAAAGGCATCTTAGTGTGAAACAAAAATAATAGATTGTGTACAAGTATAATAAGCATGTGTATAAAGAGAGAAAAGAAACAACACATGCAAGGGTAGGTGAAAGAAACATACATCAACATATAAAGAAGATAAGTACAATGTATGTCAATAATGGTCACAAGACCCAATGTACAAGAACAGTGTATCTATAAAAGAAAGAAAAGAAAAGATACATAATATCCGCACTACATCCCTCATATCAACACTCCCCCTAACAAAATGGTCCTATACTAACTCTCCCCCTAAGAATGACTACTATAATATCCAAAACAAAATACTCCCCCTTTTTGTCACGAGTGACAAAGGGTAAGAGTGTCAAGTAGACATCTCATCAGTAGAGCTAGCATCTCTATCATCATCATCAGAAGCATCATCGTCATCACCACCATCATCATCATCCTCAGCATCAGAATCAGAAGCCATTGGAGGAGGTGGTGGAGGAGAAGCCTCAGAAGCATAGCCACCCATAGCTGCCTGCCGTCGTGCAATACGACCGACACAAACTTTCACCTGATACAACTCAGTAGAGAGTGTATCAAGGCGAGCATCCACGCGCTAAAGCTGCGCCATGATGTCTCCAAGTGACACATCACTCGTGGAAGAGGAGGGAACGGATGTAGATGATGCAGACCAAGATGGTGCCGAACAAGATGTAGTTGAACAGGAGGAAGGAGCTACTGACTCTTGTCGCGACCGAAACTGCACCTCACTACATTTTACGGTAGCTGGAAAAGGGACAGAAAAATGTCGTAGAATCCTCGTGATAGCGGAAGGAAAGATGAGCTTATCACGGGACGCCAAATCTAGATGAACATCTATGATGGAAAGAATGAAATGTGAAGGGAAGTCTATAGTAAGATGCTCAAGTTGGGACAGCAAAAATCAAGCACAAGGCTCTGTAATGGAGTTGTAGTGAGAGAGAGGATGGAGTACAAAGGTCATCACCATGTTCAAAAACCGAGGGCTTTTTGCAAAGCCCGAACAGTAAGTGAACTTGCGTTCACCCCACTCAGAGGGACGCTCACAAAAAGCAGATTTTAGCTGATCTTTGGACACAGTCCGTAGACGCTCACAAGTAGGATAGTCAGGAAACTCTACCCTAGGAACTCGAAGCACATCCGCAACAAGTTGCAGTGTGACAGGAATGCGCATACCTCGAACGCGAGTGAAGAAAAGAGGTACTGAACGATCAATCCCGTGCATGTTGGAGTAAAACTCCTGAATAAGCACGAGAGGATAGGTGACCGAGACGTCACACAGTGACTCCCATCCCCGACTATGAATGACATCAGGAAGGTTGGTGTCAGCGAAGTCCGCCAAAATGACTTGGCGTTCCGAATGAACACCTCGTCTAGAAAATTTCTCCAAGAAAGCCTTTCGGGCATCCTCATCACAGAACCAAATGTTAAAAGGAGTAGGATCAGAAGAAGATGATGCCCCGAAACAAAGAGGGTTCCGAGACGGAGCAAATTTACGCTTAGGTGCCATAGACATGACTAACGTAAACAGAAAGAGAGGGAGAGACAAAGAGAAACAATCAAAAAAGCTCCAACAACAATTCAAATATAACAAGTACATTGAATAAAGAGTATGTATGCATGGGAAATGCATGAACATGTGACATGCAAAAGAAATTTCATCATGGGCTCAGTCCAATCCAATCCTACCAGCACATAAACATATTGCACACATCTAAATGCATAAAAATATTGTTATAATGCACATCTGATGCAATGTATGAGATTTTAAACTCTTTTAAGCCAAAACGCAGCCTAAAATTTCAACAAAACTCATCAATTTTGAAAAACCCCAAAATTTTTCAAAAACCCCAAAACCTAGTTTTCAAAACATGAAATGCATGAAAATGAAAAGAAAAGAGATCATACTAAGTGATTTGAAGCAAGGAGAGTTCGAAAATCATGAGGATTGAAGGTTTGGAGAGAGAAAAGAGTGTTTGGGAGGTGAAGAGATGAATCTGTTGAGAGAGAGATTGAGAAAAGTGAGAATCGGATCACGCTAAATAAATATAGGAGTTCAGTAAAGCTCGATAGATGGAGGTGTCGAGAGGTGTCAAGACATCTGTCAAGGAAGGTGTCGAGAAATACAACATTGCCAGATATAGGTGTTGAGGAACAAACCACTAGAACCAAGAACAGAAGCTCGATCGATCGACCCAGTGTCGAGAAGCTATCGAGGAGGCAGAAACTTTCTCGATCGATCCACCAGATGTCAAGAAGCTGTCGAGATTGCAATAAGAAAAAGCTTAAGAAGTTCGACAGATAGCTAGTATCGAGGAGGTGTCGAGCTAGCTTTTAAAACCAGTTTTTCGAGAAGTGAAAAACACAGACATGAATGCAATCTAACATGCAACTCAACCAAGGATCCAATCAACATATTAAGCTCTCAAAATCATCTCTCAATAGTAATTTTAAGCACATGTATCTCAAAAACACACACACACACACCAAACAAGTCTAACCAATTTTATATTTCAAAAATAAGTTAAGACAATTTAGTGAGCATACATAAACACATGTAAACCTTGTGATGGCCAAATCACATTGTACCTGCACATGTATCAAAAGTAGCAAAGAATATTGCATGTTGTGTGTGAAAAACATCACAAGATTGCATAAGTGTATACATGTTATGACGATTAGAGATATGAGAAAATCACTTTAACTCACACACAATCATAACTGTTTGATAGGGACTATCACCTTCGAGGTACATCCTATAACTCCCACATCTCCTAGAATACACGCTTGCAATCATATTTAAAAGCATTTTGATCTTTTTGCTTTTTATTTTCTTTGCATTTTTCTTTTTAAGCATATCATGCATGGGAATATAAGAGAGAGAGAAGAAATACCCAATGATATTTGACATTCCAATTTTGCTATGCCGAATCACACAAATGTCATTGACATCACACTTTTGCTATGCCGAAGCATACAAATGTCTTTCATGATTGGCGGGCAACAGTGGTGAGATGGTTATTTATGCCTTTCTCTTAGGATTTTCTAGTCCTTCCCGTCAAAAAGAGTGATATGAGTGTTAAGTACAAGAGATAACTTAATCTTACTCATCACAAACAAGAGCCACAAAGCTCACTTGCTTAGTTGTGCATAAAGATGCACATCTAAGTTACAAAAGATACAAAGTTTAGAAAACTTTGTTTCAATGGCCATCCAAGGTACACAAGTACCAATGTACACATAACACACACTGTTTTTGTATTTTCTGATTTTTCAAATTTTTTTTTTTTTAACTAAAAAAAAATAAGCAAAACTGAAAATAAATAAACAAAAACATGTTAAGCAAAAAAAAAAAAAAAAAAAAAAAAAAAAAAAAAACTAGACTGACTCAAAACAGTAAAGAAAAACGCACAAGTAATGCAACAAACAAAAAAAAAAAAGATTGAAGAAAGTGATAGAATCACTTGGAGCCCTTTTCCTTCCACACCTTGGAAGAACCTTTCCTTTGATTAAACCCTTGAACCGGCGGTGAGTGGGAAGAATTGAAACCGTTCAAGTTTGAAAGGAACATGAGGGCTTTGAGAAGATCTCCAAGAGGAGCAAGAGAGGATTGAAGCTGATTCTGACTTCCAGATGCTATCATGTCGTTGCTCTGTTGAGTGGCTAACCACTTATAGCAATTTGGTCGAGTATGACTGACAACTCCACAATGATGATAGAGATGCTGCTTCTTCTGTTTAGGCTTTTGAGAGTTAGCCTTCTTAGCCCTAGGGTTTTTAACATCTTTCTTATCTTACTTAGGGGGTGCTCCTAAGATAGATTTACCCTTGTCTAAGTTCTCATTAGCTAACTCAGTTTTCACATCACTGTTCTTAATTTCAGCATTATTAGCAGGAGGAACAAAAACAGTAGCACTAGTAGAAGCAATATTAGAGGAAGAAATACCATACCCAAAACCTGTTCGATCTGAAGTAGATTTCTGAATGCTAAGCATCTCATCAAGCTTTGCACTTGAAGTTCTTTCCAATTGAGCTCTTACTTGAAACAGCTCCGCTTCAAGCTTCTTGATCTTCTCAGCCAAGAAATTGTTCTCAAACCTCAGTGTTCCAATAGTCTGATTAGCCTCATCAAACTTTGAGGACAGCTTTTTATGGTCAAGTTCCACATCACTGAGTTTCTTGGTGGCCAACCTGTACAGTTTCTCATGTTTCTCAGAAAGCTTGTAAAGTTTCTCATAGGCTGTATGGATATCATCTTGATCATCCATCTTCTCACACTTAGAAT
Organism: Quercus aquifolioides; assembly: GCA_019022515.1. Taxonomy (NCBI): domain Eukaryota; kingdom Viridiplantae; phylum Streptophyta; class Magnoliopsida; order Fagales; family Fagaceae; genus Quercus; species Quercus aquifolioides. The sequence continues at coordinate 35,177,792 of CM032332.1, forward strand.
CCACCAATTCTTCTTCTTCGTCCACGTCTTCAACAATCCCTTCAGTAGGATTGATTGTGGTAGTGAAGGCATTCAAGATTCCGTCATCCTCATTGTCGGAATAATCCTCAGGCTCAGTGTCATTCAAGGTTGTAGCAAGTGCCTTACTCTTCCCAATGCTCTTGAGATATGTGGGACACTCTTTCTTCATGTGACCGAATCCATGACACCCAAAGCACTTTGGTCCTGCAGGAACAGTCTACTGACCGCCATCCTTTGCGTCCTTCTTCCCTTTGTCTTGGCTTTTGAACTGAGAAGAACTGGATTGCCTACGATCCTTGTCGAAGCTCCTCCCATTGGCATTCTTCATGAACTTTTTGAATTGCCTTGTAATATAGGACTTCATCTTAGAATCCTCATCATCTAAAGACTCATCAGTGTCACTGCTCTTGACCTTCAAAGCCATGCTCTTGCCTTTACCCAACTTGCCAATTCTAGATAGCCCGAGCTCGTAGGTTTGTAGATTACCAACCAACTCTGTCAAAGGGATATTGTCAATATCCTTTGATTCCTCTATTGCCGTGATCTTGGCATGGAATCTCTCGGGTAGAGATCTGAGTACTCTTCTCACAATCTTGGGTTCAGGAATGGTTTCCCCAAGATTGAAGGCTGAGTTCACTATGTCCTTTAGCTTGGCATAGAACTCATCGAACGACTCATCCTCCTCCATCTTTATCTCTTCAAAGCTTGTAGTGAGCCTCTAAAGCTTTGAATCCTTGACAGCCTTTGTACCCTCATAAGTTTTCTGGAGGATGGTCCATGCTTCCTTAGCAGTTTTAGTGGAGGATATCTTTTTAAACTCCTCATTGGTGACCGCACTGAATAAGGCATTCAACGCCCTGCTGTTGAAGTTTTCCGCCTTGATCTTAGCTTCATCCCAATCGGCTGGCACTTCCTTTGGCTTAGTCCAGCCAATCTCTACAGCTTGCCACACCTTCTCATCTAAAGACTGCAAGAAAGCTCTCATGCGTACTTTCCAGTATGCATAGTTAGTGCCATCAAATAAAGGAGGTATAATTAATGACTGTCCTCTATCTATGACAAACATGGGTCAATGGATCAACACAACAAAGATTAAACCTAATCAGAGTGTGCCTGCTCTGATACCACTTGATAGGCCAAACGCGTATTGACCCCTTATGATAAATTAACCAATTAGTTTAGCCAAGTGAATTAATTAAGTTAATTAACATGCAAACGCGTGGTAGTACAAACAAATCACCAATAAACTAATTATGCAGCGAAAAATAAATTTGACACGGTGATTTGTTTACGAATGGGGAAAACCTAATGGCAAAAACCCCATTGGGTGATTTTCAGGTCACCACTCCCGAAATTCCACTATTATCACAAATAGCGGTTACAAGTAAAGGAATCACAGTACCTTATACCAACCTACAGTTGAACCTTTACCCCAAGACCCAATTGGACTTGTTCTGTAGTGACAATTTCCCCTTTTGATGCACGGCTCCCAAGTACGTGACTAACCAATGCGCGGATCCCAGTACGCGACTTCAATCACCATCTAGAGAAGATTGTTGGCTGCACAAAGTTCTTTAGTTCATCCCAACGATGAAGATCAAGAAGATGCTTGGTCATAAAACTCAAAAGTGCACATACACAACAACTTCTTCAAGAATGATGAACTAGGGCAAAACTTTGTCTCTGGTCACAATTTGCTTGAACAGACTTTGCTCAATGCTTGTGCAATGTCTAGGGTTAGGAGAAAAGAAGGCCCAAAGACACATTCACGGATTCCAAGAAAATCATATCAGAATTCTGAATTTCATAAACCTCGACAGATAGGAGCTGTCGAGCAGGTGTCGAGCACACGGGCTGAACAGCTTTCTAAAACACATGCTAGCTGTCGAGCTTTAATAAACTTGCACTTCTCAGCTTATTTCTTGGACAGACTTGATGACTTCAACACTTGATCTGGAAACCTTGTTTCTTGAAGTATTAAAAACACCTAGAACTATCCAATTACAAGTAAAGTGCGTTTTGTCAAAGGATTAGCCAATTACATAAAAGAATGACATATGTCCATAACAAGTGAACCACATATGTCCTAACAAAAAGTTTGATGGAAGTGGTGATCCAAGGCAACATATTCGGCAATATTTGAGCTTGGTTGGAATGAAGGGATGAGAAGCAAGTTTTGTGTGCCTTCCCTATGTCTCTCACGGGAAATGCCTCAAGATGGTACTACAACTTGGATCCAAGCAAGAGTAAGGTGTGGAATAAACTAGTGGATTTGTTTGTGGACTAATTCATCTTCAACACCATGATTGATGTGACTTTGAGAGACTTGGAGACTACTAAGCAAGGGTTCAACGAGACATTTTCTAAGTATATGATGAGGTAGAAGAAAAAAATTTCAAGGATGGTTAATAGACCCAATGGAAAGGATCAAATTAATATGATCACTAAGAACTTACTTCCAGCATACAATAATAGGCTTCTGTCATCGCCTATCAATTCCTTTGCGGAGTTATATGATTGCGGTATGAGAATTGAAGATGACATTAATACTGGATAGTTAGAACTAAGTGAATCCAAGTTTCAAGCCAAGAAAATGTTCAATGGAGGAGAAAAAGGGGTGCTCTCAACAATGTGAATGTTGATTTTACTCGACCGCAAAAGAGGGTGTTTGATGATCTCCAAATGCCTTTGTCAAAAGTACTAGTAGTCTGGATTGAGGAGGGGCACCTCAAGCCACTTGATCCTACTCTCTTCCAAATCCAATCTCACCAAATTGGAATAGGAATGATCATTGTGCCTTCCACCAAAGGATAGGACACAAGAAAATAGTTGCCTAGGGTTGAAGCATGAAGTTCAAGATCTAATTGATCAAAGGGTGATCGCCAAGTCACAACCTCAAGAAATGGGTGAGTGATAAACAAGAAAGAATGAATAAAGGGATGTGCCTAAGAGATTTGATCCGTGTGAACACCTTTGCTACAAGATGAGCCATTTCAATTTTGTTGAGCCTTTTTCAATTGTCGTGTCTCCAATTTATTGAGTCTATATGAGTCTTTCCCTTGTTGTGTTGTCGAGTCTTTCCTCTTATCATGTTGAGTCGTGTTCTTTTGAAATTTCAAATTAGTGTTGTTTCACTTTCAATAAAGATGGCCATTCAAATATGATGTGAATCATGTGATCTCTTTTTACTAGCTTTGAAATGAATGAATCCTTAAACCTAACACATTGGTTAATCCAAATAAGGGAATTGTCTTAGTTCATTCGATCATAAAGAGCAAGCATGAAAGTGAGAAAGAGGGTGAGAGATAAAGAGAAAAAAAGAAAAAAGAAAAAAAAAAAAGGACTTCAATCAAGTGAGAGAGTGCACAAGAATGAGAATGATGAGTGATGAGAGATTCCTTAAAGCACAACGCAAGAATGAGTCCAAAGGTAGGAAAGAGAAATTGAATGAATAACTTGTTGTTTCACATGGATGACACTACAATGATGAGAGCTTGATGAGATGAAAGGGCTAACCTAGGTTTGGAAAGGCTAAGCAATCAAGGTTGAAGGGATGAGAGGCCATTTTTTTGCTACCTTTTTTACAATGAAAGATTATTTCCACTTGCTAACCCCATTGAGCCTAGATGAATTCCTTCTTTATACCTATGCCAAGAGATTACCCCCTACACTAGGGGCATGTTCTTAAGAGATGGTGATTTGAAAGGTTTACCCATAACACTAGGGGCATAGTCTAATATTGGAAAGGATCAACCTTATACTATGGACAAATTTTGTGGATGAATGATGGAGGGATGTGAGGATGATTTATAAGTGAAAGGATACCCCTTTTCCTAAAAAGGGGCATGGAAAAAGGAAAAAGGAGAAAAGAAAAGAAAAGAGGAAAAGAAAAAAAAAAAAAAAGGAAAGTAAGAGATAGAAGAAAACAAGAAAGGAAAAGGAAATGGAAGTGAGAATCAAAAGGGACAAGGAAAAATGGATGAAAAAGAAGAAAACAATGCAAGCATGAGATGAGTAGTAATCCTTGGCAATTAGGATACCTAAAGAATAAAATTGAATTTGAGCCTCGAATACCCTTCATTTCTTAATCCTCAAAATCTTAGCCTCATTACGGTCTATAAACAAGTCCTCTCTAATCAATTGAGATTGTTTAGCCCTACAAATTTTGGAAAGTCTAGCCATAGTTGTGAAAAAACAAAAAATAATAAAGAAAAGAAAGAAGAGAGGCCCGCTAGGTTGAAAACCTGAAAGGTCAGCTTAGGCAAAAGTTAGGGCACCTTGAAAAGAGGTGAAGAAGAGAAATAAGGAAAATTGTGAACTTCAAGCTAGGGAAAATTATGAATGGAAATGATAAAGGAATGAACATATATGGAAAGACGAGACTAGCACCAAGCTAAAGCAACCATGATGAGGAGAAAAGTGGCCATACATGAGAGATGAGTTTATTTAGGAGAATGCAAGAAGAGAGAAGTAAGAGAAATGAGGTGTGCATGTTCAAACAAGGATAATGATTGAGTTACTAGAGATGATCAAATTCTAAATTCATATTTAGACCAATCAATGAAGATGGTAGTTAATTCATGCAAAACTAGTTTAAAGAGAATATAAATTGATATGCATAATCATCTGGGCCCATGATCCCTTGTTTCGTTACCTCCTTTCTTCAACTCCTTCAAATTTTCTTCAAGGTCCTCTTTGTTGTGCTCTAGTATCTCTAAACTCTCATCGTGCTTGAAAATTCTTTTGCCTAGAGTCTCTTCCAACTTGTTGTGCTCATAAATACTCATCTGTCTCAAACTTGTGTCGTGTTTAGAACTTCATTGATCTAGAGTCTCTTTCAACTATTGATCTTCGTCTGGAGGTGTTAGGAATTCTAGGAAATTGATGGTCATCCAAAGGCAAAAGGTGCATAATAATAACAATGAAGTGAATGAATGATGTGTTGAGTAAATATGTGCCCCCATAAAAAGAAAAGAATGCAATGAACCCATGGCCTAATCTACTCTTCTTTGCTAATGCTCTTAAGAGAAAATACTTTTCATAGAAGTTCAAAAAAGAATGGGAAAGAAAATTTATTAAAAAAAAATGTGAGATGTTGAAAATAAAGAAAAGAAGAAAAAAAATGAAAGATGAAGATTCATAAAGAAAATGAGGATTTGGAAAATGAGAGAAGAAAAAGAAAGGATGGAGATGAAGATGAGAAGAGAGAGAATAAAAGAAAAGAAGATGGAAGAGAGAGAGAAAAAGAAAAGAAAAAAAAAGAAAAAGAAAGATGAGTAGCAAGAAAGAAAAGATGAGAAGAGAAAAATAAATGATGAAAAGAAAAAAGATGGAAAAAATAGAGATGAAAAAAAAATTGATGAAAAGAAGATTAAGAGGAATGATGTGACTTGTTGTGATTGGTTCTGTCCTAATGTGTTTGGAACAAACCTGTTGTGACTCGTTGTGATTAGTTTAGTCCTGATGTGTTTGGACCTAACTTGATATGAAACGTTGTGATTGGTTTAGTCCTGATGTGTTTGGACCAAACTTGATGTGGCTTGTTGTGATTGGTTCAATCCTGATGTGTTTGGACCTAACATGATATGACTCATTGTGATTGGTTCAGTCCTGATGTGTTTGGATCAAACCTTATGTGAAGTGTTATGTTTGGTTCTATCTTGATGCATTTGGATCAAACTTGATGTGACCCGTTGTGCCTTGGTTCTGTCTTGATGTCTTTGGACCAAACCTGATGTGATCCGTTGTGTTGATGTGACCTAATCATTGTGAAAAATTTAAAAGATTCAAAAAATCTCAAAGTTCCAAAGAGGAGTTCAAAACTTCAAGAAGGATGTCACTTAAGAAAAAAATTCATAGTTCGAAAGAGACTTTTAAATAAAATTCAAGGGAGAGATTGGCACTCAAGAAGAAAATCAAGAATTTCGAAAGTCTAAGGAGAATTTCAAAAGAAAAGATTTCAAGATTCAAGAATCCAAGAGAGATTTCAAAAATGGAAGAAAGTTTTCAAAAATGGATGGATTTGAATGATGAATTTCTTAAATGATTTTGATTTCCTTAAATAATGAATTTTTCGGGAGATAAATGATGTGTATCTTGAATGATGAGTTCTTTGATGTGTGATGTTGAGTCTTTTGAACCTTTTATGATTATATGATGTCGTGTTGATGTGCTTATGATGATGTGCGTATGTTTATGATGTTGTGTTGATGTGTTTTTGATGTTGTGATGATGTGTTGAAAACATGATGTGTGATGTCTGTGTTGGCTTAGGATAGTAGCCACTCTTGTTGTGTCTATGATGTGTTGATGTGTCTCTATTGGCTCAGGATAGTATCCACTCTTGTTGTGTCAATGATGTGTTGATGTGTTGTGCTGGCTTAGGATAGTAGCCATTCTTGTTGTATTCATGATGTGTTGTTGATGTGATGATAACATGTTATGATGATGTGATGAATTTTCTTTTTGGCTTGGGATAGTAGCGACATTTTGTTTTTACCTTTACCAAAGGTTCAGGATAACGCACCAAGGAGAATAGGCACTCGCAAAATCCAGCGATTGAATTTTGCACCCATGCCCCATGTTTGCTTGTTTGCTTGCATGTTTGCGTGTTTGTGTTGTGTTTGTGTGTAGACTTAAAGTTTATTAACCTATAAAATGGTTCATCTCTTTAGGCTTTTTACTACACTTGCAAAGCAAGTATAGCTAAAAGAGGGGCATTTGTAGACACCTCATTTTGTACCCGGTTAATAAACTTTAATCCCCGGTCCCAAGGATGAGCTTGACAAGTCTACCAAAGGTAATTGAAGTTATTTTGATAGTTTGGAAGTAATCACAACTCAAAAGTGCTCAAATCACTTTGAAAACGTTGCCGAAAAATGACATTTACTCACTATTTTGGCCATAACTTTTGATCCACAAAGATATTTTGAGTAAGGTTTGTCTCATTGGAAAGTAGACATCATGGGCTTCAATTTGATCACAAATTTTACCTAATATGGGCTTAAATTGAGTGAGTTATGACTGTTTGAAGTTGGGCCAACTAGGCAGTCCGATTTTTTTGGGTTTTAAAACTTCATTTTAAGGGCCCAAAACATAATGTTTTGATGTGGGCGGGCCCATGGACCCATGAGAACGTCCAAAGATCATTAAAAAGTTTGAAAACCCTAATTTTAACTAAAAAATACTCATCTTATGCGTCCAATCAAAACCCTTGCTAGAGAGAGCCATTTTTTAGCCTGCATCTTTTCTAAAACCCTAATTCTCTTTTCTAAAACACACACACAGCACCTTTGCACGCTTTTTTACAAATTAAATACCTCTCTTTAGTTAGTTCTAAGGCAGAAACTACTTTTCCAATTTGATTTCTCAAAACCCTTTTCAAAACTAATCTTGTTTTTGAGTTGTGATTACCTATAAACTATTGAAATCTTCTTTTAACTTGATATCTCATTGAATCTTGTTGTGTAGGCACTGAGGGGTCGACTAAATATCAATCAAGTTTGTATTCCATAGCAAGGTGAGTCTCTCTTCATGGCTTTTCCTTGATTTGGTTATTTTGTAATTTGTGTTTTTGTTGTTCTTAGTTAATTTACATGTTATTCATGCTTAGAAATATGTTTTGTTTTGTTTGATTTTATTTTGTTTTGTCTTATCATGTTTTGATTGGAAAGTTGATATAATTTGATATATTGATGAATATGTTTTGACTTGTTAAGTGTTGCTTTTGTTTGTTGTTAGATCCAATGCATGTTTAGGAATAGATTTTGTTTTGTTTATCTTTGATATCTTTGTTGTTAGTTTAGGTTGTTTAGTTTTATATTAGAAGCATGTTAGGTTTGGTTTGATTGTTATTTTGTTGCTTGCTTTAAAACTGTGTTTCTAGGCGTGTATGCATGCACATGCTTATGTATGCGTATGTCGAACTTGGAGAGAAACATTTGCCAATAGGAGATCTTCCCTGTAAGAGCTGGCTTTTCAAAGATGTACTTAATGAGATCCATGCGGGAAATGAGTTGTGTGGTGAAGTAGAGCATATATTGCCGCAACTTGCGTGATGCCCATGCTAGGGCACAACACATTTTCTCAATGGTGATGTAGTTGACCTCACAACTGGTGAACTTCTTGCTTAAGTAGTAGATTGCCCTTTCTTTCTAGTCGGGCTCAGCCGATTGGCCTAACATGCAACCCATGGAGGTTTCTTGTACCGCTAGGTAGAGGATTAATGGATATCCTTGCGTCGAGGGAATCAGAATAGGAAGGTTCAACAAATACTGTTTAATCTTGTCAAAGTCCACTTGGCACTCATCTGTCCATTCTATCTTTGTGTCTTTCTTCAAGAGCTTGAACAATGTATCACATGTGGCGGTCAACTGTGCTATGAAGCGAGTTATGTAATTGACCTTGCCTAAGAAGCTGCGAATTTGTTTCTCGGTTGCGGTGTCGGCATATCCCGGATGGCTTGAACTTTGGCTGGGTCCACTTCAAGCAGTTTCCCTGAACTAGCTCCGAAGACGCACTTGTTAGGGTTTAGTCTCAATTTGTACTTGATAAGGCACTTGAAAAGCTTTCTTAAATCCACCAAATGATCCCTGGTAGTACGGGATTTGGCAATCATGTCGTCTAAGTAGACTTTAATCTCTTTATGCATCATATCATGGAACAAGGTTACCATGGCTCGCTGATAAGTAGCACCGGTGTTCTTTAAGCTGAATGGCATGACATCATATGCATAAGTTACCCAATGTGTGGTGAAGGCTGTTTTGGCTTTGTCCTCCTCAGCCATCTTGATCTGGCTGTAGCCTGAGAATCCATCCATGAAGGAGAAGAACCTTTTGGTAGCGGTATTATTGACTAGGGTATTGATGTGTGGCAATGGAAAATTATCCTTGGGACTGGCCTGGTTCAAATCCCTGTAATCAACGCACATGTGTACTTTCCCATCTTTCTTAGGCACGAGAACAATGTTGGTGTTAGGATGTGTGCTCTTAAATCCTATTGTATGATGCTATGTATGACATTATGTATGACTTAATGTTATGATTAATAAAGTTGTTTTATTATTATCTAATATAATGGTAACATGAATATTTGGACATTATCATATAGTCCATGAGATGCATAGTATGCGATTTATGTGAAAAGTCACAGAATATATAAATCACAAGTTCCTTGTAAACTCAGAATTATAGTTCGTAATCGATGATGAAATTGGGCATTACTATAACATATCAACTAAGATGATTTGTCTTGATCATGGAAGTAGAGACTTCTAGTTGGTATGTTGATATGTTTTAAGAGTTAAGACATATTGAACTGGACTGCTATGAGATTTATTATTCTCCTAATGACTGTTAAATGAATAATAAATCTCACGACTTCTATTTGCATGAACTCTTAATCTTGAGAGAATAATGGACCTAATCATGAGGTGTAGGTTGCTTTGATATATCAGGAGTGAGATCTAAAGTCACGATCAAAACCTTAGTATGTTGAGTAGTCACATTTAGTGTTGATGAAACATATATTCTCAAGATAGAATTCATAATCTTTTAATGGAGATATAAAATATTCCCTTGAGATAAGTTTAATGGGTTTGGTGATTCAGAGTGTTAGGCCTAACCACTTTAGTAAGGAGTTACTAAAGTATATATTTATGAAATTGGATTTCATAAATATATGATGAATAATTTAAAGGATTAAACTGGGTACTCAAGGATTAAGATGTAGTAATCTTCAAAGTGGCAATCTACATTCATGACTTTGTATTACTGCGAATATTTTATGAAGGGGTTGCATGTATAATAAAGTCTTGGGATATAATTTATTAATAAGGCCTAGAGTGCAATTATATTTATATAGTGGTATTAAATATAATTAATGGTAACTTTGGACTTGTCAAGAGTTGACAGAAAAGCTCAAAGCCCATTGGAGCTAGTGTCTTATTGGTCCCTTTTGGTCCCACTCCAAGCCACACACTAAAGCCCAATTGGAAAGGCCCAATAGGCCAACCCAATTAGATAATCAGTTAGTTATAAAGAGAGAAACATACAAAATTTTATTTTATAAGAGGTACATCATTGTGAAATGGTGTGTATGTGAGAGTGAAGCCACTCGATTATTCTCCCTTGGATACTAATTGAGAGACCATACTTCTTGGGCGTAAACTGGAATTGGAGTGAAGATTAAAAGTGTTCCCAAGTACTTATAATCTTTTTTTTTTTTTAATTTCACCACACCAAGGTATGCTATCTTGTTCTTAAATTCTGAAATTTACATAGTGCATGTTATCAATCATGAATGAAATAGATCCATGTTTGTTGTTTCTGTTGTGTGTTTTGTATGAGATACTGTTAGGTTCTAAAGATTTAGGATTTTATGTATTTAGAACTCTAATGTGTAATATTGGAAAACCATGATCAAAACGATATGTTTAGTCTTGTTAAGGCTTGCTCAAAGTTGATTAATTATTGTAAAGTTGGAATCGAGAGGCTGCAGATGCATTGGGGCATTTCGGCCTGGCTCGATCGATTGAAGGAGAGACTCGATCGATCGAATCTCGGGTCAGATGCATTTTCTGCAGAATTCCAACTCAGCCCAAACTTTATTTAAACGTCTTGGGGTTCAAGTAAAACACTCTTATATATAAGGAAAACCCTAGAACGTTTTTGAGACTTTTAAAGAGAGAGATTAGAGTGCCTCTTGTGCCTCCTTTTATTTTTAGGGTTTTGTACCCAAACCTCTCTAAGTCTTTGTTGCTCATATTTTGCTGTTTGTGTGAATCTCTTGTGAGATCCTTGAGGAGCTTTCCTTCACATAAGCTTAGGGTTTTCAAGGTAGAGATTACTTCTACATCTTGATGATCAACAAGGTTTCTGCCATTGGAGCTTAAAGAATAACAAGCGTGGGTGCTTGTAGCTGATTGGAGAATCCAAGAAAAAAGGAGTCCGTAGATTCGGAGCTTGCATGTGGTCGTGTCAGTAAGTTCTACTGGTAAGTAGCATTAGGAAGTCAAGCGGGGAGCTTGTAAGTCCTTTTGTATGAACTTCGATTCTTTCATAGTGGATTCAGGTTTGCCTTGAGGATAGGTGGGTCAAATCCTCTCCAGGTTTTTACTGAGTGGGTTCCTGGGTGATCATATCATTGTGTTATTTATATTTCCGCTGCTTTATATTTTTGATATGATTGTATGTTTGTGATAACCTAGATTTGCATAAATTGACTAAGTTAATCACTTGGCTAATTAACTAGGTTAATCTGGTTGTTTTAAGGGATCTAAATTTCCAACAAGTGGTATCAGAGCGGGTAGCTCTTCTGTTTTAGATCTTTTGATCTAAGAGCTGATCCTTGACCCCTGTTGTCATGGATAATTTGAAGTGTCTTCCTAATCATGTTTCTGCTCATGCTTCTGCTGATTTTTTTGATGCTTTTGAAACTCTTCATAAGGAATTATCTAAATCTTTGAAAATTGCTAAGAAATTTAAAGAAGAGTTAAAATTGGCTAATCTTGAAAAAGAGGATTTGATTGTGAGATTAGATGAGTCTAATAAAAAGAATGAATTTTTGAGAAATCAAATTTCCTCTCAAGATGAGAAGATGAAAAGCTTGGAACAAGAGTTAGTTGAGTCTCAAACTAAACTTGAAAATTTGACTAGTACCAAGCCTGCTGTTGATAACAGAAGTGTTTCTGTTTCTCTTAAGCCTAAAACTGAGAAAGTTTATATCCCTCCTTTTAAGAGGAATAATAAAGAAAAGACTTATTTTGCTAGGTTAGACAAAGGTAAAAGTTCTGATGTAGACGCTGAAGTTTCCAAACCTAAGTCTAAACCTACTGTTAGAGAGCATAAGAAATCTGTTTTTGTGCCTACTTGTCACCTTCGTGGTGTTGTTGGTCATATTAGACCAAACTGTTCTTTGTTGAGGCAAAAACCAAAATCTGAGAATAGGTTTGCTATTAGGAATACTGATGTTCCTAAATTTGTTCCTGTTTGCCACTTTTGTGGTATTCATGGTCACATTCATCCTAATTGTCATAAGTTGAAACTTAAGCATTCTGAGTTTCAATCTAGGATATGTGATGATATTTCTCCTGCCATAAGTCCATATAAATTGTTTCATATGCTCTTGAAAAATTTAAGCTTGTTGGCTTGTGAAAGGAATTTGCAGGATTTCGGTCTCTCTCAGAAGATTGGTGTAATTCCTCAAATACACTTTGCTTCACATGGATTTTCACCTACAAAGCCGAATACTCGTGCTAAATGGGTGAGAAAAGATTCTCCAAGGTGAGTATTGCTAACTTGTCTTTGATTTAATTCTTTCAATTAATTGTGGACATGTTTTGTTTTTGTTTTTGGTTGTTTTGTTTTTTTTAGGTTGTTTTTTTTATATATATAAAAAAATAAATAAATAAAAAAAAATCCAAAAACATTGAAAATTTTCAAAAAGACAAAAATATTTTATTTTGTGTCTTGGTTTATTTTTCTTGAGGATTACATGAGTTATAATATCTCTCTCTTGATTTAGAATATGCTTGATATTGTGGAGATACTTGAATAGTTTGTACTAAGCTATTTTTGATTTTGTGTGAGTATGTACTAGTTTGTACATGTACTCAAGGGTTAATTAAGAAATTGATATCTCTTGTTTGTGTACCCTCTATAGCTTAATTTTGCACTATCATGCATTGTTTTTGCATTGTTCATTTAGCATAATATGTGCTTTTTGTTTCTGGTCATAAATTTTCTTTTAGAACCAAAAGGATTTTTGTGTTTTGTATTTCACATCTTGGATTTATAATCAAGGATTGGCCATATTATCTTTACATAACAAGTTTATGTAGCTTATTTATTGCACTTTACTAGTTAAAGCTTTGTAGTGCATGTTGTGTGGGAAAGATGTTTATGGTGTTTATCACTTTATCTTAATCTTGAAGTCACATGTTATTTGACTATCAGACTTGATCCTTTTGAGAAAGGCATAAATAACCATCTCACCACTGTTCACTAGCCAATCATGAACAGTGCATATCATAAGATTTTGTGCTCGAGAAAGTGTTGCACATGCACAAAAAGAACATAAGGTGTAGCCTCGGTTTAATTGCTTAATGCTTAAAATTGGTGTGTACTATTAGTCTTGATGCCAAATCATATAAATTAAAATTGGTGTGTATATTATGAGGCAAAATTCAAGAAACTTACATGATTGCAAGCTTATGTTCTAGGAGATGTGGGAGTTATATGATGTAACTCTTTAGGCGATAGTCTCTTTCAAATTCTATGTGATGAATTTTGTAGACTTTGTGATTGATTGCTATTCACATATCACCTCACATGTACCTCAAGCTTTTACTAGTTGCACACACTACACAAGTTACTCTTTGCTAAACTTGGTACATTATATTGTGTGTGATTTTGTTGTGGCCATCCAAGATTAAAAGTTCCTTGATTTTAATACAAAATGTGTATAATGTTTGCGCTTTGAGGACAAATTGATTGAAAATCTTGATTTTGGAAGATCTAGGTTAAATTCAAGTGTTTTTGAAAAACTTTTCGTCTCATACTCATGCATTTTTTATAAAACAATGTGCTTTGAGGAGTTTCTCATTAAAATGCTCTGTTTTTCAAAAATCTGATTTTTCCAGACTTTCGATCGATCGAACCTATTTTTTGATCAATCGAAATTGCGATTAAAATTTTTGGTTTGAGTTTGCCTGACTCGATTGATGTTCGATCGATCGAAAATGAAAAATTTTCAGTTTCTATGTTTTTGACCAAAAAAAATTTTCATGCATCATTTGTGTTTAGGATTCACATGCATTGCATTGTTTTTGTATCCATCTTGCAGTTTTGCAATCATATCTCTCATTGTTTTCACACATAACATGCATACACTTTGCTACATTGGGTACTCAACTTGATCAAAAAAATTGATTGATTAATTTTTGAGCTATGTACTTTCTAGTATATGCCTTTTTTATGTGTGAACTGTAGAAAATATTTTTCTTAAGAGATATGATGGATAATCAATGTGCAAATATTTTCTCTACTCATGCAACTGTTTATGGGTCACATAGTGCCATGTTTGCGTTTTATTGAAAGAGAGAATATTTTTTCTTCATGTGTATCCTTACCTTCTTCTTTTTTAACTTTGGTTTGTGTGTTTTTATTTTCCTCTCCCTCCTTTATTTTTCCCCATACTGCTTTTCCCAAAACTTGTTTTGTTTTTCCTATTTTTATAGGGGGAGAAGCTTATTTTTAACCTTTGCTTTTCATAGGGGGAGTTGTCTCTATTTTCTATAGAGTTGAAGTGGTTTGTGTCCCCTTGATTCTCTATTTTCTCTTATCCTTTATTGCGTATGTTGACTGTTTACTCTTTGTGTGAGTTGTCTTTGTCAATATGTGACAAAAAGGGGGAGAAATTATTGATTTATGGGATGGGAATCATGTTTGTCTTGTTTAGGGGGAGTTGAAATTATTTTTGAAATGGGAGAATATAAATAAAAACTTTTTGTTGTATCTAACTTAGGGAGAGAGTTAGTTTACTTATGTTTTTATTTCTGTTTCTTGTTCACTGCTTATTGATTTATATTTATGAGTTGTTCATTGATATACGTCTTTATTATTGTAGTGTGAATCTTACAAGAATGTTATACCTGTTGTTTTACTCTTTTCTGTCACACATGCGGTTATGCGTTTGTTGAGTGTTTCAGGAATATACAGGTTGATTCAATTGAGCTGCTGTCTACACTTGCAACTGATGGATAGTAGTTAGGATTGAATTTGAGTTTATGAGAATTTTTTTTGTAAAGGGCTTTTTACTTTGTAAACTTTGAGCTTTTAATTTGTGTTTTGTCACGGATTGCCAAAGGGGGAGTTTGTTAGGTTCTAAAGATTTAGGATTTTATGTATTTAGAACTCTAATGTGTAATATTGGCAAACCATGATCAAAACGATATGTTTAGTCTTGTTAAGACTTGCTCAAAGTTGATTAATTATTGTAAAGTTAGAATCGAGAGGTTGCAGATGCATTGGGGCATTTTGGCCTAGCTCGATCGATCGAAGGATAGACTCGATCGATCGAATCTCGGGTTAAATGCGTTTTCTGCAGAATTCCAACTCAGCCCAAACTCTATTTAAACGTCTTGGGGTTTAAGTAAAGCACTCCTATATATAAGGAAAACCCTAGAACGTTTTTGAGACTTTTAAAGAGAGAGATTAGAGTGCCTCTTGTGCCTCCTTTTATTTTTAGGGTTTTGTACCCAAACCTCTCTAAGTCTTTGTTGCTCATATTTTGCTGTTTGTGTGAATCTCTTGTGAGATCCTTGAGGAGCTTTCCTTCACATAAGCTTAGGGTTTTCAAGGTAGAGATTACTTCTACATCTTGATGATCAACAAGGTTGCTGCCATTGGAGCTTAAAGAATAACAAGCGTGGATGCTTGTAGCTGATTGGAGAATCCAAGAAAGAAGGAGTACGTGGATTCGATCTTGCACGTGGTCGTGTCAGTAAGTTCTACTGGTAGGTAGCATTAGGAAGTCAAGCGGGGAGCTTGTAAGTCCTTTTGTATGAACTTCGATTCTTTTATAGTGGATTCAGGTTTGTCTTGAGGATAGGTGGGTCAAATCCTCTCCAGGTTTTTACCGTGTGGGTTCCTGGGTGATCATATCATTGTGTTATTTATATTTCCGATGCTTTATATTTTTGATATGATTGTATGTTTGTGATAACCTAGATTTGCATAAATTGACTAAGTTAATCACTTGGCTAATTAACTAGGTTAATCTGGTTATTTTAAGGGGTCTAAATTTCCAACAGATACAAAACTAGATTTTCCAACAGTTGGCGACCCAATCTGAGTAGGCTATTGTGGTAAGGAAACCGGTTGTCAACTGTTTTTCTACTTCTTCTTTCATCTTCAAAATAATTTTAGATTTCATCCTTCGAAGGGCTTGCCGCACTGGAGGGCACTCAGGTTTGACTGGAATTTTGTGCACGACAATCTCAGTATCTAATCCAAGCATTTCTTGGTAGGACCAGGCAAAGATCTCCCTGAATTCCTTGAGTAGCGCTATGAGCTCATGTTTCAATTCTCTAGGAAAGTTTACCCCAATCTTGACGGGTTTTTCATTCTCGCCTTTGTTAGCAAGGTTAACCACTTCTGTCTCCTCTACGTTGGGCTTGGACCCTTCACTCTCTTTATTTAGAGCTTCCAAAAATATCACAAGGCAGACTCGAAATTTCCTCTAACCCTTCAATATCATGTTCCAACTCTATTGTCTCATTTGTGTCATCAATATCCTCGTTATGGCAATAGGACGATGTACCCGCTTGGGAATTAGAATATATCCTATAGAACGGGACATATACAAGGAAACATAAGACAATTTGCACATACATATTCTTAAGAAAGCAAGTAAAGAGATAAATGCAAGGATTTCCTGAATAATACGCTGGATAATTTCATTTGTGAATCATAGATAGGGGGGAAAACAAAGTTCATGCTTGATAAAGATAAAAATGAAATTTTTTTTTTTGGAAAATAAACTGGAAAATGAAGGAAATGAGAAATAGACATGCAAAACAAACTAGATATGCTATTCTAATTCTTTCTGGCAATTAGAGGACCCAACCACAAAATGGAATACTCCTTACTTAGCCGGTGCAACAACAAAGCAGGGCTCAGCGGTCCAATGGCCTACTGTCTCGCCTGGCACATAGGGCCTAATAGTAGAAGTCAGATCATCCCTTGGGGATATGATGGCATTCACTAGGAATTCTTCTGGACAAAGACAGATGAGACAAGCCAAATCTGATTCGTCCTCACATGATTCTTGTGCTACTTTTGATCTGATGACCTCAGCCAGAGCCGAAAAAGTGACCCTGATGTGGGAATAGACATCCCTTGGCCAATGCACTTCCTTTTCTTTCCCTTTGGAAGCCTGGAAAAGTTCCTCATCGAAGAGGCCGTAGCTTAGACCGAAACCTCCTTTGTTATCAGGGAGTTCAATCAAAATAGCCTTCCCATGTCCTACATCACCAAGGCTTTGGCCTATCTGATAGCCAAATTTGAGCATCTCCTTAGCAGCCATTAAAGTAGCAGAGGGCCATGCTGACTCAAGTTCTGAAGCTCTGGAAATCATAGAGACTAGCTCGAAACTGTGAAAAGTTGCCTCTGGAAAGGCATTAGCACCAATGTAGGGGAAGGAAGTTTCCTTGAAGAAATTCAATGGTTCTTTAGCCATAATAGTGATCATCAGATCCTCGGACGGGAACTTGAGTCTTCGATGAAGGGTAGAACCAACTGCGCCCAAAGCGTGTAGCCAAGGCCTCCTTATGAGCATATTATAAGGGGATTCCACCTTGATGACTTGGAAGTTGACCATGAAAAGGGCCAACTCCAATGGTTAACTCAATCTCGCCTTGCACCTCCCGGAGAGTGCCATCAAAAGCTCTAATGATCATGGTGGTAGGGCGGATAAGTGAGGTATCCACATTCAAACGCTCTAAGGTAGACATCGGGCAAACATTTAGGGCCAACCCATTGTCAATCAATACTCTAGTGACAATCATATCCTTACACTTTATTATAACGTGCATGGGCAAAGTGTGGTCTCTGCCTTCTAGTAATAACTCATCATCTGTAAAGGAAATCTGGTTGGTGGCTAGTACTATTGAGACCATACCTTCAAAGGCAGATTCCGTAGCACTTGTAGGAACACATGTTTCTTTCAAGACTTTCAAGAGAACCTTACTATCAAAGGATAGCAACAGTGCCAAGATGGAGATCTGAGTTGGTGACTTGTTTAGCTGCTAAATCACACTATACTCTGAGTTTCTGATAACTTTCAAGAATTCCTCGCCTTCTTCGGTCGTGACCCTGTCCCTGGCGGGTTCGGCTGTACCCTTGCCAATCTCTTTCCTTCTCTTTTCTAACTCCTCGGAGTATAGCAACGGCCACTCCTAGTGAGCCCAGATAGACATGAAGAGATATTGGAACAGACCTCCTCTTTTCTAGTTCAAGTGGAGATCAAGGACATATCATATTTCCAGGGGACATGATGTCTATCATCATAAGGGAACAGCTTTGGCATGCAAATGATAACACCCTCTTGAGTTTGCAAATTGGGTGCTATAGAAAAAATCTTTGGATTAATGACCACTGAACTTGGCAGAATGGCTTCAAGGGCCTTTGAGTCGGATACCCCAGAGATTCCTAAAGTAGGCTTTGGCAAAATAAGAGGATCGAACCCTCGGATAGCGAGAACAATGGTGGTTCCCTCCTGTACTGATGATGGAGCTGGCCCTGTGATCGCAGGCACTGCAAGAACTAAAGGAATGAATCCCTTTCCCTGAATCTGATGACCCCAGATTCGCAGGTGACTCTATGATCTCCTCGATGACTATTGAAGAAGGAGGCACTGAAGTAATCTGGCCAAGATGTTTCTGTAGATATTCATCACAGTCTTTCCTTGACTTAACTGATATAGCATTGCAGTTGGCTTCTGACTGGCCGGTTGGAGGACACAAGCTGGCGGCCATACAATCACCTTTTCACATAATTTCCCTTTCGATCCAGATGATTCCGCGTTCGGCTAGACTCTGCACTTGTGCTCGAAGCATTTTACAGTCAAACAGGGCATGGTTGTCTTCACTGTCACAGAACGAGCAGATTCCCCAATAAAATCCTAGGGTTCCCATACCTTGAAGATCATGGTGGCTCTCTTGGACCAAGGCTCGAGCATAGCCTTCCATAGGAATGATGTTGAGGAGAAATCCGGAACCCTTTCCTCTGCTGTGATGGTGGCATTCACATTCCCTTCCGATGGGGAGGCAAAGGGTTGGTGATGATGTTTGGAGCGACTGCATTATCGAACTGTATCAACTTATTGTGTATGAGATCTTGGACATGGTCTTTCAAATGATGACATTCTTCAAGGGTATGCCCTTCGACCCCGAAATGGTGTTCACACTTCTTTGATGGATCAAATTGTTGGGATTAGTGCCCTAGAATCCTATTGTATGATGTTATATATGATATGTGACAGTCTATATTCATGACTTTGAATTACTACGAATATTTTATGAAGGAGTTGCATGTATAATAAAGTCTTGGAATATAATTTATTAATAAGGCCTAGAGTGCAATTATATTTTTATAGTGGTATTAAATATAATTAATGGTAACTTTTGACTTGTCAAGAGTTGACAGAAAAGCCCAAGGCCCATTGGAGCTAGTGTCTTATTGGTCCCTTTTGGTCCCACTCCAAGCCACATACTAAAGCCCAATTGGAAAGGCCCAAAAGGCTAGTCCAATCAGACAATCAGTTATTAGGAGAGAAACATACAGAATTTTCTTACACATACAACAAGTTTGTGAAATGGTGTGTATGTGTAAATGAAGCCACTCAATTACTCTCCCTTGGAAACTGATTGAGAGACCACACATCTTGGGCGTTAGTGGAATTGGAGTGAAGATTGAAAGCGTTCCTGAGAACTTCTGATCTTTGGTTTTGAAATTCACTGCACCAAGGTACACTCTCTTGTTCAATATTCTGAAACTTACATTATGCATGTTATCAATTCTGAATGAAGTAGATCCGTTATTTTTCCGCTGTGTATATGATTATTTCTAACACAAAATTAGGCGATGGAGGGCCTTCCCTGGGCCTTTGAAACATCAGGGTCACTAGCTTCCTTTCCAGCAAGTAAGTGTAGAAATCTGCCAAGGGTATGGGTAATGAAATATACTTCCAATTTTCCCTCCAAAAGGGACAAGGTGGGTCCAGCCTCCCCTTCTGATTAAAGGCTCGGTTAGGCGCTTGGGTAGACTTTCCCTGTTGCTGATAAGGTCTAGCAACTGGTGTAGCATAGGTGGAAGCAACACCCCTAGGCCTTTCTGATGCATTATCGACCATATGAACATCAACTTCCTTGGTCTTGCGGTCGGTCATTCTCTTGACTTGTTGTTCAACCATGGAACTCAAAGACTCAGCATCAATGATCTTCTTGCTCCTAATACCTTGTCAATGCCTCCCCAATAGGGATGAGGCTAACTAAATGAGTGACTTAGGTGTTGATCATTTTCTCATAGTAAGGAGGCTTGAGGTTGTTGATGAACCACTTGATCATCTCATTTTCCATCATGGGGGGTTACACTTGTACGGCCAGCTCATGCCACCTCTGGGCATACTCTCGGAAAGATTCCCCACTCTGCTTTTTTGTCCTCTGAAGAATGGTGCGATCGGGAGCTATCTCGGTGTTGAACCTATAGTATTCTAGGAAAGAGTTGGCCATTTCCTACCAGCTAGAGATCTTTTCCAATTTCACATACCATGTAGCCGCGAGGCCAATCAAACTATCAAGGAAAATCTGGCAAAGTGCATGCAGGGGTCTCCTATATCATCATACTTGACGAACTCTAGTGCTTTGAACTTGGAAGGCATAATAACCTAAGGGAAGTTGGTCAAACTATCTAGATCAACACTTCCATGGACACTAGAGCCCTCTATGATACGAAGCTTTTTGGCCAGGGTTTCCATTTGGCTCTTGACTTGGCCGTACCCAGATTGAAGAGTTTTACCCCTTGAAGGATCTATCTCTTGGTCATTGCCCTAGGGCGGTACATTGTGGCCCTGCTCCTGTACTGGCAGAGGCTGATTTTCATTCTCGGTTTGGGGACTTCCTTGGCTAAGACTAGAAGAATTTTTTCCTCCTCCTACAACTAGCTATTGCACCATGTGCATTAATTCTGACATTTGCTCTTTCAGCTGAGCGAACTCGGCAAGATCCACTCTGGGAGTCGAAGGCCCACTAGTAGACATCTCTCTTGCATGGGACCTAATGATGATGGAATCATGATGTGGTGGTAGCTTGGACTATTTCTTTTTAGCAATCTTTTGATCCTTGTGTAGAATAGGAGGTGAAAGAAACGGGGTGCATTTGACAAGGTGGAAACACAACACCAAAATCAAGTTATTTTATGTCCTTGCTATTTAACATGTGCCTACCATTTTCAGAAAAAATTGGCTTTGCACCCTTGCTCGGGTATTTATCCTAGTGTGTTTCTACTATGATGCAAGATATTAGCACAAGATTGGCAAGTAACCGAAACTTTCATGATATGCTCAACAATGCAAGAAGGACCCTTCCTTTTATTACATGCTTGTAAAAAATTTGCTTTTACAATGTTGGGTTCATCAGCTCCAATAATGGGCCTTTTACAATACAAGAAATGCAATTGCGAGGAAAAGCTCGGCTTCTGATAATGTTGACTTCTCAAGGAAGCTCTTGGACACTTGGATCTCTTGGTAACTTGGACAACATGGATCTCTTGGGGCCCTTGGATTCTTGACCTCTAGGACCTTTTGGCAATTTTGATGCCTTAGCAATTCGGATCTCTTGGCAATTTGGGTAGCATGAATCTCTTGGGCCTTTAGATCTCTTTAAGGACCTTGGTCTCCTAGCAATCTTTTTTGGAGAATTCTTTGAACTCATGATATCTTTTGAGATTCTTGACAGCTTTTCAGCAGCATTTCCTCCTGAACAAAGTTTCGGTTACTAGCCACAAATTTTATCTTTACACAATTAGGTGACGGAACCAATTAGTTCATCGGCTCCACGTAGGGCGAACATGGCACTAGTATGTTCATGCTTCTCTTCATTGGATCTCTCTTATGTCCGAACTTGGGGAGCACTATGAGTTTACGTTACTTGTGGAGTTTGAGAGATATTAGCCAAATAAAAAATTATGATTGGGGTGGCATGGCTTATGCGACTCTCTTGCACTTTATGACACAACTTTCTCGGCACAGCCTTTAAACCTAGGAGGTGCACCATTTGTTTGGCAAGTGATGTTTAAATTCTTGGTTAAATGTATTTTGTAGGTTTATTTGTATTGCTATGCTATTACTGATGTGGGTTGATTTTTTTTTTTTTTTTTTTTTTTTTTTTAAGGTCTGGATGCATGAATATTTTGGGGTTGGTCTGCAACTTTTAGAAGATGTTGATGATATGTTTCCAAGGTTTCTTCGTTGGCTACCTAAGTATCGTCTGTCAATGCCTCCCAAGCATTCTTTGCAGGCTTGGCGCATGGTGATCGATAGCCTAGTTGTCGATGATGTGAGTTTTTTTTTGTTTTTTTTATTTTTTTTTTATGATTTTGTGTTCTTGTGTTGTGTTGCTTGGCTTCTTTTCATTTTGGGTACTTTGTGATTTTTAGAAGTCTTTAAATCATTGGCTTGGATGTGGAGAGCATGTAAAGTGTGCGTGGGCTCAAGAGTTGAATGGTTGTCAAGTGTTGTTTAAGTGTGGCCATGGGAGATATTGGTATCTTGGTGACCGAGTATTGGCTCAGGTTCAACATGTGTACCCTCCTAAGACAATTCCTGCCCCTCCTTGTCCTTCCATCTAGTTGGCAGACCTTTTAGCTAATGAATAAATTGCTCGTGCTCGGGTCGGCCACGTTGTTCCGGGGACATCAGGAGACTATCTTGAATTTGTCCAGGCTCAATTGTAGGGTTACTTAGCTGACATCTCAGGAACATTGGTAACTTTCTTTCTTTCCCAAATCAATTTGCATCATGGCTTGCATCATCATCTTTTATTTTCTTTGTTTTTCCTTTTGTGAAAATATCTACATGTTGCATTTTTAGGCTTCATCTTCTGAAGGGGAGAGTCCTCCTCCTAGCAATGCTGGTGGTCCTTCTAATTTCTTCATGAAGACATATCCTCATTTCCCAACATGGCAACATGAAGTAATGAACCCTAGTGGATCTTTTAGCTCTATGAATCTAGACCAACCAGAGTATACCCCAAATGTCCCTTGGACTGACTTGGTATATTCCTAAATCTTTTAGTCTTCTGTCCTCATTTTTGTTCATTGAGTTATTTATGAAACTTGTGAATTTGTGCTTCAGGTTGGTGTTGATCTTGTGGAAGAAAGCATGTGGATGATTGGAGGTTTGTAGCTGGTGGCATGCACTCAATCTTCTCAATATATGCTCAACGAAATGAATTGGGTAAAAGATGATGCTCCCTTAATAATTTTTGCTTGAAGTCCATGGTAATAAATTTAACACCTGTCTTTGGAGATTTTTTAGAACAACCGAATGGAAATTGCTGAGGCCAACACAAGATCTTTGGAGGAGAGAATTAGAAATCTTGAATTTTAGAACTGACAACAAGAATCTCGGTTTTATGCAAGTCAAGAAGGAGACACAAAGGGTGGCTCCTCTAGGGGTGGGTCTAGGAGATCTTCCCGTAGGTGGACTCGAAGTCCGAATGATGCTTAACTTATATCTTATTTTCCTGCAAAGACAAAAATATTCCTTAGTCAGACAATTTGTACTAACTTTTGCTTTTAGCTCTTCGTACCTGGATTACTTCTAGCCTTGCTGAAACTTAGATGAGACAAGTTTAAAAATCACCTAATGAAGCTCTGCAATACACAATTTGAATTTATTTAACCACTTCTGATGTGATTTGTACTCACCTGAATAAGGCATAACCGAATGCCCCTAGTCTGAAAACTTATGCATGATAATTTTTTTTTTAATTTTGAAAAAGGTTTCTTTTTTTTTTTTCTTTTTTTTTGAAAAGGGATGATTGATTTGATTATTTTTAGAAAAAGGGGATAAGGCACAGCCAAATACCCCTAGTTTAGAAAATAGATGCATGATTTTGAAAAATCTTGATTTGGTTAATTTTCTCTTCTCTTTTTTGAAACAAATGATGTAAAAGATGATTTTTGAAAAAAAAATGGACAAGGCATAGCCGAATGCCCTAGTTTTGCAATCCATGCGAATTTTTTGGAGAAACTTTATAGCACAACCATTTTTCGGATTGAAAAATAGAGCCCAAACGCAAAACAAGTCAATTTGGTCATGGCTGGGCTGGTTGCCAATCGGCACTCTTGGAGTGCTAATCGGCACTTGGTGAGTGCCAATCGACACTTAAGGAATGCCGATTGGCACTTTAGGGTGCCAACAGGCATACCCAATTTTGCCCCGACTCCTCACATTTTTTCGACGCGTTTTCTGTGTTTTTTGAGTTTTTTGAAAAATATTTTCTCCATTTAGGATTATGAAACACTTTCCTAGTCAGCTGCAAACTAAGGATTGTCAAGATCAGGTGGGATTTTCTCCGTGCCATCGTGAAGTTCTGGGATACTGATGACCATGTATTTCGGTTTAAAACTGCTGAACTTTGTCCTACAATCGAAGAATTTTCTACTATTCTGGGTTATGAACCTGGCAAAAAATCTGTAGTAGTTTCTTATGATCCCAAACATAGGGAGATCTTATTTGATGCTCTAGGGCTTTCTACCTCAATTACTAGTAGCATGATTGAAGGCCACATGGTGAATCTTCATGTAGTTGTTACAAGGCTTATTAATAAGTGTACTTATGGTGTGTCTAACAACATGCATAAAAATTTTGGCTTAGCTCTTTGCTTCATGGGAGAATTCTTGCTTTGCTCTAGAAGGCCTGGCTTTGTGGATGCTCGAGCTATAGGTATTGTGAGTCAAGTTAAGGATGGTGATAATCTTGCTTCTCTGATCTTGGCAGAAACTCTTTTAGGGCTAGACTCTGTATTTCTTGGTGGAAAGTCACAACAAATTCTTGGGAGTCCCTTGACTTTGCAGATATGGTTGATGGAAAGACTGGACATGATTGCTACACCCACTGTTGCTAATTATGGTCCTAGTAATTTCCTTAGTAGGGCAGTTCTCAAGACTGAGTGTCAGACTAAAAGTAACTGGGTGAAATTTCTGAACAAAAAATCCAATACCTCAATTCGATGGGACTATTATTGGTGGAAGTTCCCACTCCTTTGTTGCGGTCTCTGAGATCATATCACATCTTCATAGTTGGATTAAGGAAAACAACTTTCTATAAGGCTAATAGACTCTTGAGACAATTCCAGTATGAGCAGGGAATGCCTGGTGGTAGAGGAAGAAAACATTTCACTCATGTGGACACAACTCCTACTTCAGTAAGGACTATGCTATTGGGCTTGGACATGGCTGACTAAGTGGATCAATCTTTTGTTAAGGTTCACTTTCACAGGATGATCGTGGAATACTCTAACTAGCTGGTGAACAAGGTTATAGATGAGGAGGCTGATATGGCTCTTATGAGAAAACAATTTCTTAAAGATAACCAAGACAAGCACGAGGATAACAACTATGAGTTAAAAAGGAGAGTCAAAGATGACAAAGTACCTACCACAGATGGAATCAACGAACAACCAAAGGAGAAAAGATTGAAGAAAAAACTATTCTTCTTATTTTTTGGCTTTGAACATGTTTATTTTAAAAGTTGGTGTGAAACTCTTAAGTTTAGGAATTATTTAGGACCTTCAAGTTTAGGGTTCTGTTTAGGGTTTGATTTGTTTAGGGATTGGCTTTTATAGGATTTTTTTTTTTTTTTTTTTTTTTTAGGGTTTGGTCTTGGGTTTTGGTTTTAAAGTTTATGTCCTAGCATGGTTTAATGAAATGGTTAAATTTTTGGCAAAAGTTTTCTCCTCTTTTGTACTTGATGGGTAAATGGAGGGTTTGGGTAAGTTGTGACCGGACCAAAATGTGGTTGCCTACATGCCTCCTTGGTAGAAGGATCAGGTCATCATATAATTCATTTTATTTGCCCTAACTTTTGCCTAGGCTGCCATTTCGGGTTTTCAACTTAGCAGGCTCTCTCACCTTTTTTTTTTTTTTTACTCTCCTTTTGTGTAGATCGCTCTTTCAGGTTTTCAACCTACCCCTCTTTTTTTTTTCTTTTTTTTCTTCTTTTTTTTGAACCTAGGAAAGAAAATAACATAATTTACAACCACTTCAGATGAGGTGTTTTCAAACTACCACCTTAGGCGTGGTATTTTTTCAATTGATCCATATTGGTTGGCTCAATGAAAGGGTTTGCATCTAAGTCCATCAACCTTACTGTGCCCCCAAAGTATATTTGTTTGATAATATATGGACCTGTCCAATTTTACTTGAATTTTCCATTTGTTTCCTGAATTGAGACTCGAATCTCCTTCAGCACTAAATCTCCCAACTTCAAATCTTTACCTCTTACTTTCTTGCCAAAAGCTTTTCAGAGTCTTCTTTGGTAACCTTGAATGCGATACAAGGCCTTGAGTCTCTTCTCATTCATCATGCATAACTGGTCATATCTACTTTGCAACCAATCTACTTCGGGGATTTCACTTTCTAATATTGTTCTTAGTGAATGAACACCCATTTCAATGGGAAGGACTACCTCTATCCCATATACCAATGAATAAGGAGTGGTTCCTTTGGATGACTGAATTGATGTCCTATACCCCTAAAGTGCATAGGATAACTGTAGATGCCAATCCTTCTAGTTCTTCAGGCTTTTCTTCAAAATTCACCCTATATTCTTGTTTGCAGCCTCAACTGCTCCATTGGTCTAAGGATGGTAGGGTGAGGGTTAAAGGTGCTGAATATTGAACTTGTAGGAAAATCTGGCTTTGTATCTTATACAAAACACACAGCGGAAGTAACAATCACGGATCTACTTCATTCATGAGAGATAACATGTAACCTTGAATTCTAGAACAAACAATATAAAGCGTACCTTAGTGTGGTGAAATTCAAAACCAAACTTGAGAATACTTGGGAAAACTTTTAATCTTCACTCCAATTCCACTTGATGCCCAAGAAGTGTGGTCTCTCAATCAATTTCCAAGGAGAGAATAAAAAAGTGTCTAACACTCACATACATTATTGCATTCCTTATGTGATCTAAATGAAAACCACACTCTCATAATTCTGTATGTTTCTCTCCTTATATATAACTAATTATCTAATTGGGCTAGCCTTTTAGGCCATTCCAATTGGGCTATAATGTGTGGCTTGGAGTGGGACCAAAAGGGACCAATAAGACACTAGCTCCAATGGGCCTTGGGTTTTTCTGTCAACTCTTGAAAAGTCCAAAGTTACCATTAACTATGTTTAATACCACTATATAAATATAGTTACACTCTAGGCCTTATCTATAAATTATATCCCAAGACTTTATTATACATGCAACCCCTTCATTAAAATATTCGTAGTAATACAAAGTCATGAATGTAAACTGCCTCTTTGAAGATTACTACATCTTAATCCTTGAGTACCCGGTTTAATCCTTTATGTTATTCATCATATATTTATGAAATCCAATTCCATAAATATATACTTTAGTAACTCCTTACTAAAGTGGTTGGGCCCAACACTCTGAATAACCAAACCCATTAAACTTATCTCAAGGGAATATTTTATATCCGTTAAGAGATTATGAATTCCATCTTGAGAATATATGTTCCATCAACATTAAATGCAACTGCCCAACATACTGAGGTTTTGATCGTAACTTATAGATCTCACTCCTGATATATCAAAGCAACCTACATCTTATGATTAGGTCCATTATTCTCTCAGGATTTAGAGTTGATATAAACAGAAGTTGTGAGATTTATTATTCATTTGACAGTTGTTAGGAGAATAATAAATCTCACAGCGGTCCAGTTCAATATGTCTTAACTCTTACAACATATCAACATATCAGCTAGAAGTCTCCACTTCCATGATCAAGACAAATCATCTTAGTTGATATGTTATAGTCTTCGCAGATGAAATGCCCAATTTCATCACCGACTAAGAACTAAAATTTTGAGTTTACAAAGAACTTGTGATTTATATCTTCTGTGACTAAATCACATACTATGCTTCTCATGGACTAAGATAGTGTCTCATTAGTTCATTTATAAATAGTCTCATATAATTAAATAATTTAATTATTTATGACATGCCAATAAATTGGATTTTAGGGCATAAACCCCAACAATCTCCCACTTGCCCTCAAAGACAATTTACCATATATCCGACACTTATTTCCCTTTAGAGTACTTCATAGTCACTCTAAGGCAAGGTTTGGAAACAAGTTTCAGTCAGATTTACTGCATAAATTATCTTTTCTACTACTATATCTCACGTACTCATATCTCTTTAATGAGATA
The DNA here is from genome assembly GCA_019022515.1 of Quercus aquifolioides. NCBI lineage: Eukaryota > Viridiplantae > Streptophyta > Magnoliopsida > Fagales > Fagaceae > Quercus > Quercus aquifolioides. The sequence goes on from CM032332.1 coordinate 35,205,824, forward strand.
ATATTTACGCTTAATGTGTATCTTCACCACCTAGGATGAACACATATTTTGAAGTCCAACTTCATGAATCACAATCAAACTACAAGTCAGTATTTGTACATCCAGTAACTATCAAAACCTCACTTTTGTGGACAAGCATATAATCCCTCATTCTCCTAAGATATTTGAGTATATGCTTTAGTTCCACTAAATTAAGTAATCTTTGATTCAATTGATATTAGTTTACCATGTCCACCACAAAATAGATATTTAGCTTAGTATATAGCATAGCATAAAGACTTCCTTTTGATATGGTATAAGGAACCGTCTTAATATGCTCTTCCTTTTATATGTCTTAGGACTATAGTCCTATATAAAGGAACTTTAAACTTAAAAGGAAAGAATCCTTTCTTGAAGAAATACATGCTATACTTGGCTAGAATCTAATCTATTTAAGCAGTTTGAGATAGACTCAACATCCTAATTCCTGAATTTTAACAAAGTTTAATTCTTAGGATGTGACCAATCGTTCCCAAGTACTTTATATCAAACTGGACTAGACAACAAAAAATTCCATTGATGACAATAACTCTACATCATTCTAAATGATTAGAATGTCATCAACATACATTAAGAAATTTATTATTCTATATAACTTTTACACACATAAGGCTATTAAATACTTGATCAAAATCAAACAATTTGATTGCTTGATCAAATATGATATTTTATGAATTAGATGTTTGCTTTAGTCCATAAATGGACTTTAAGCAACTTGCATACTAAACACTACTGGGTCTTTGCTATGAACAAGTCTAGTTACATCATATAGATGTCTTCCTCAAGATTGCTACTAAAAGAAGCTTTCTTGATATCCATTGCCATATTTCATCCAAGTGAAATATAATGGATAAGAGAATCTAGATAGAGTCAAACTTGACTATTGGTGAAAAAAATCTTTTCATAATCGAACCAATTTCTTTTGAATAAATCTTTTTGCCACTAGTCTTGACTTTGAAAGTTTGCACCTTCAAATCTATCAATCTCATTTACTTGTAGACCTATTTGAAAACAATAGGCTTAATGCCATTAGGCGCCTCTACAAGTTCTAGACTTTAAATAGAATCTAATTCTATTCACATAACCTTGATCCAGTAATCCATATTCATATCATCTATTGCCTTTACGTAGGATCGAGGATCAAATTCATATCCTTATGAAATGACTTCAAAAGTTTATTCCAAAAGTATGAATTTATTTGGTAATTGATAATCCTCCCACTACTATATTGAACCGGTGTAATAGTTATCTACAGAATAATGTCTTGTGGTGTATCTAATACAACCAACTCATTTTCAAATGTATTTTATAGTTGTCCTATAACAAATTCTGACATTTTCCTTCTAGAACAATCTACGATTTGCTTTAAGATTATTCACATAGTCATCATCAAGAACTTTACAAACATCTTGTCTTCTTTATGACTACCAAAAAAATCTTTTGCAATTCCTTTTGGATACCCAACATAAACATACATTTTTCTACTTTTTGATTTCAACTTGTTAGACTTCCTTTCTAGCACAAGTGCTAGACATCTCTAAAAATGGAAGTATCATATACTAGGTTTTCACCCAATCCACGATTTGACAAATGTCCTAGGAACAAACTTTTGAAATCAACTTTAGAAAATGTATAGTAATTATTAGAGTATATCTCCAAAAGAAATAAGCAAATAGAAATACTTATCATGTACTTTACTATTTCTAAAAGAGTCTTATTCCTCCTTTAATGTATGCAATAACTTAAAGAAGTTATTGACACTATATTCCATTACAATAAAGGAGCCCTAGATCATATTATCCTCTAAATAAATTCATAGACTGGGAATATAACAAAATAATGGTTCTAAAAGCCATCTTTCACCAATCTTGAATAACATTTAGATTAATAAGATCTAGATACGTGCCAAAACATACAATACCAAAGGACGGAAACTTTCTCTTTAAAAAGTAAAACATGTAAATTTCCATCTAGAAAACAATCATGGACAATGCTTAACATTACCAAACTAGAAACACTTTCCTTTGGTCATACTTTTGTGTCTAATTTCCTTTAGGCAACTACTAGGGCAACTAGCTTGAGTTGTTTGGTATTATAATTCCTCTTCTTACCACCCTTACCTTTCGGTTTAGGCTAAGAATTTGAATTAAATCATATTGATCCTAGCCTTAGCTTTTAGGATGTCTTCCGTTGCGTAGAACTCACTCATCAATTCAGGTAACATAAAAGAAATTTAGTTTCAAAACAATCTGAATTGATCAAATGATTCTAACAAGGACTTGTGGATCATATCCAAATGAGATTAACATTTAATCTATACATCCAAGAATTCCAATTCATTTTAAAATTAAAACATTTTCATGAAATGATATAGAATTGGAACTCCTTAAGCCTTTCTTAACACTCAATATGATTCATACCAAACATCTCATTTAGACTTAATATAAAGTCTAAGTCTAGTACTAACTCTTGCATCTCATGCTATAGCACAGTTGAGATAGAAGCCAATGTAACATTTTAGCATTTCAATGGAAACTATGATCATATCATAAACTATCTTCCATAAATGAATCATGTATAGGAAATTATGACAATGCTAAATCGAAACATAAATATGTACTTCAGCTCCTTTAAGCACCATGTCCAAAATTTATTTCTTAGTTAATGTGATTCAATTAAAATAGTAGCTAGAGGACAAAATTTATGACAACTTTATTTCGAGACTATGAACATAATTCTTGGAACATTACATTTTGTATCCATAACCATATAGTGTGGAACCCAAAAAAGATACTATACTAGGTGCAACGACAACCCAATCCATGCATATAATTCCTTGGTAGCAAGTTTATTATAAACACATTAATTGGTTGAGAACTATTCTCATTATTAGTGCTATCATGATAACTCTTATCATACACTAATAATCTGCCGTAATACCTTCAGCCTCTAAGTAATAATGACATAGCTCCTTTGGGAGGTTAACATTACACAGTCTAGTGTACACCATTATCTAGAATCATGTGTAGCCACATTTCATCTCCCTTTATAGTGTTTAAACTTGTAGTACCATGAAACAAAACACCCTCCTTTGGGATCGCGAGGCATATACGCCAAGACGAGGTGCTTGTTCACACTACTTTAAACGGGTAAGTTCAATCTTGTAGTACCATGAAGTAAACACCCTCTTTTGGGATCGCAAGGCATATACGCCAAGACGAGGTGCTTACCCCACACCACTATGAACCGATAATGGAGGACGTGAGATCCAACCCTTGTATCTCTCTCCCACTAGAAATTTTAAAAACAAGTGGATTGTCTTGAAATCATTGTGATCTAATCACAATTTTAACCCTGCACATTAAATGTGTTTAATTGTTTGAAATCAATGTGATGTAACTAAGTCACGTCACCTTAGCGTAACGAAGATTCGCGCAAACACAAAGAAGTTTAACCTTGTAATCCGTGAAGTAAATACCCTCCACATGGAATGCAAGACTCGAAGTCAAGACAAGGTATCTTTTACATTACAATAAACTTAACAAAAGGGTTATTTCAGCACTCCCAATCATTATTTGGGTTTTTCTTCAAATAATTGTGATCCAATCATAACTAATAACCTTACACTTGATAAAGACTCTAATCTCATTAGAATCACTAACCAAAATGGAAGTCCTAAACTATTTAGGATTCCTTAAACACTAATGAATCAAAAATTAGTTATATAGAACTCTATCCTTAATTTACTTGATAAAGTATTCTAATCTCATTAGAAACTATATAACTTTAATTAGAATTTTAATCTCATTAAAAACCTCTAATTAAAATAAATTAAGGACTTTTAATCATAAAACAATTTAGGACTAAGAGTTCTATTTAACTACATGTAAAAAACAGGTGTCAGAATTTTTGGCGACTCGCCTAGTCGCGAGACCCCAGTCGCGAGTTTTGGCGACTCGCCCAGTCACGAGACCCCAGTCGTGAGTTTATCCAAAAGCTCTGGCGACTCACTCGCGACTCATCTCGCAACTCGCCAGTTGCGAAAACGCCCAGAAATAGCCGTTTTCCTCTAACCGTTTTTGACGTTTCCAATGAACAAAACACATTCTTAATGATCAAAAATGATGAGATTAAGATTAAAAATTGAATTTCATTGACGTTAAAGTGTTAAAATTCAATTTTACATGGTTAAAATCAAACTTAAACAACATCATAACATCAAAATCAGTTTAAATCTAACAATAGTTTCAAAAACTATAATATGCAGAAAAATAACTGCAAAATTTTCACAACTATGAATCCACATCGTAGAACACGATAAATAGCAAGTTTCCCATGCACTTATGAAAACCGAAAAACAGTTAACTCTTTGATTCGGACACCGAAACAAAGACAAACATTTTGGCTTTCCTCATTCTTTAATCAAGAATGAACATGGGCGCCTAGTGCAGAAAGCAAAAACGATTTCATACAGTTCCCTTCTTGCTATCTCTTATCAAAACATATAGAAACATGTTCAATTATTAATCTAACAATAAATTAATAAAACCCAACATGTATCTGTATCAGACCATACGTGCAACAAGTATGCAGAAAATTTTACTGCAAAATACTAGAGCACCAAGAAAATGGTTTTTCTTTAATTCTAAAACTCAATCACATGTTATACAAGCATGATATTGAAGACCGCTCTGATACCATTTGTAGAAAATCTGGTTTTGCATCTCATACAAAACACATAGTGGAAGCAACAATCACGGATATACTTCATTCATGAGAGATAACATGTAACCTTGAATTCTAGAACAAAGAATATAAAGCGTACCTTGGTGCGGTAAAATTCGAAACCAAACTTGAGAATACTTGGGAAAACTTTTAATCTTCACTCCAATTCCACTTGATGCCCAAGAAGGGTGGTCTCTCAATCAGTTTCCAAGGAGAGAATAAAAAAGTGTCTAACATTCACATACATTATCACATTCCTTATGTGATCTAAATGAAAACCACACTCTCATAATTCTGTATGTTTCTCTCCTTATATATAATTAATTATCTAATTGGGCTAGCCTTTTGGGCCATTCCAATTGGGCTATAATGTGTGGCTTGGAGTGGGACCAAAAGGGACCAATAAGACGCTACCTCCAATAGGCCTTGGGTTTTTCTGTCAACTCTTGACAAGTCCAAAGTTACCATTAACTATATTTAATACCACTATATAAATATAGTTGCACTCTAGGCCTTATCTATAAATTATATCCCAAGACTTTTGATAGGCCAAAAACGTATTGACCCCTTGTGATTAATTAACCAATTAATTTAGCCAAGTATATTAATTAAGTTAATTAACATGCAAACGCGTGGTAGCACAAACAAATCACCAAATAACTAAATATGCGGCGGAAATTAAATGACACAGTGATTTGTTTTCGAATGGGGAAAACCTAACGGTAAAAACCTCACCAGGTGATTTTCAGGTCACTACTCCCGAAACTCCACTATTATCACAACAAGCGGTTACAAGTAAAGGAATTCCAGGTACCTTACCAACCTACAGTTAAACCCTTACCCCAATACCCAATTAGACTTGTTCTGTAGTGACAGTTTCCCCTATTGATGCACGGCTCCCAAGTACGTGACTAACCAATGCGCAGATCCCAGTACGCGACTTCAACACCAACTGGAAAGAGAGGTTGGCTGCAAAGTTCTTCAGTTCATCCTACACGATGAAGATCAAGAAGATGCTTGGTCACAAAACCCAAAGGTGCACATATACAACAACTTCTTCAGAAGAGATGAGCAAGGGCAGAACTTTGTCTTTGGTCACAATTTGCTTCAACAGAGTTTTCTTAATGCTTGTGCAACTTGTGAACTTTTGATGGCCCTTAAAACAATCCTTTTATATGTCTAGGATTAGGAGAAAAGAAGGCCCAAAGACACATTCACGGATCCCAAGAAATCAGATAAAAAATTATGATTTTTATAAACCTCGACAAATGGTAAGGTGTCGAGCAGCTATCGAGCAGGTGTCGAGCTTTAATGAATGTGCACTTCTTCAACTTGTTTCTTGGACAGACTTGATGACTTCAACACCTGATCTTGAAACCTTGTTTCTTGAAGTATTAAAAACACCTAGAACTACCTAATTACAAGTTGAGTGCATTTTGTCAAAGGATTAGCCAATTACATAAAAGAATGACATATGTTCTTAACAAGTGAAACACATATGTCCTAACAATCTCCCTCTTTGGCAATCCGTGACAAAACCACAACAAACAAATGAGATATGAGAGAAGTCATAAATCACTCAACTCATATTCACTTGTTGCATACAATAAAATCTATCCTAACACAAACTCTTGAAAAACTTTGTAAGAAGAGAGTTTATGGCAAGTAGACTTTGACAACCTGTATTTCTGAAACACTTTAAACAAAACTCATCAAGGCATCTTGTGTGAAACAGAAATAATAGATTGCATACAAGTAAAGAAACATGTGTATAAAGAGAGAAAAAAAACAACACATGTAGAGGTAGGTGAAAGAAACATACATCCACATATAAAAAGAACTAAGTACAATGTATGTGTAAAAATGATCACAAGATCTAATGTACAAGAACAATGTATCTAAATAAAGTAGAAAAGAAAAGGATACATAAAATCCTCACTACATCCCTCATATCAACAACACTCCCCCTAAAAAAAATGTCCTACACTAACTCTCCCCCTAAGAATGACTACTCTCAATATCCAAAACTACTCCCCCTTTTTGTCACGAGTGACAAAGGGTAAGAGTGTCAAGTAGACATCTCATCAGTAGAGCTAGCATCTCTATCATCATCATCATCATCATCATCAGAATCAAAAGCCACTGGAGGAGGTGGTGAAGGAGTAGCCTCAGGAGCAAAACTACCCATGGTCGCCTATCGTCGTGCAATACGACCAACATGAACATTCACCTGATACAACTCAGTGGAGAGTGTATCAAGGTGAGCATACATGCGTTGCAGCTACGCCATGATGTCTCCAAGTGAAACATCGCTCATGGAAGAGGAGGGGGCGGATGTGGAAGGAGCTGAATGAGATGGAGCCGGATGGGAGGGAGGAGTGGAATCCGGCTGTCACGACCTAAACTGCGCCTCACTACGTTTTACGGTAGCGGCATCTATGGCACACATGAATGTGAAATAGTCGGACACAGGAAAAGGGACGGAAAAATGGCGTAGAATCCTTGTGATAGCAGAAGGAAAGATGAGCTTATCATGGGTCGCCGCATCCAAATGAACATCTATAATAGACATAATGAAATGAGAAGGAAAATCTATAGTAAGATGCTCAAGGAGGGATAACAAAAATCGAGCACGAGGCTCTGTGATGGAGTTGTAGTGAGAAAGCGGATGAAGTACAAAAGTCATCACCATGTTTAAGAATCTAGGACCTTTAGCAAAAGGCCGACTTGATGTAAATTGACGCTCACCCCACTCCGAAGGCCGCTCACAAAAAGCAAATATGAGCTCATCCTTGGACACAGTCCGTAGACGCTCACAAGAGGGATTATTAGGAAACTCTATCTTAGGAACCCGAAGCACATCCGCAACAAGCTGCGATGTGACAGGAATGCGCGTACCTCGAACGCGAGTGAAGAAAAGAGGTACTGAACGATCAATCCCATGAATGTTGGAGTAGAACTCCTGAATAAGCACGAGAGGACAAGTGACCGGGACGTCACACAGTGACTCCCATTCCCGACTGTGAATGACAGAGGGAAGATCAGTGTCGGCGAAGTCCGCCAAAATGACTTGGCGTTCCAAATGAACACCTCGTTTAGAAAAGTTCTCCGAGAATGCCTTGTGGGCATCATCATCACGGAACCGAAGAGAAAGAGGAGCAGAATCAGAAGATGAAGAAGCTCCAGAACGAAGAGGGTTCTGAGCCGGAGTAGATTTACGCTTAGGTGCCATAGACACTACTAACGTAAACAGAATGAGAGAGAGAGGGAGAAAGAGACAATTAGAAAAGTCCCAAAGCAATTCAAATATAACAAGTATATTGAATAGAGAGTACGTATGCATGGGGAATGCATGAACATGTGACATGCAAAAGAAATTTCACCATGGGCTCAGCCCAATCCAATCCTACCAGCACACAAACATATTACACACATCTAAATGCATGAAAATACCATTATAATGCAAATGTGATGCAATGCATGAGATTTTGAACACCTTTAAATGAAAACCCATCCCAAAATTTCAAGAAACACTCATTAATTTTGAAAAACCCCAAAATTTTCAAAAACCCCAAAACCTAAGATTCAAAAAACATGAAATGCATGAAAAATGAAAGGAAAAGAGATCATACCAAGTGATTTGAAGAAAAGAAAGGCCGAAAAGCACGTAGGTTGAAGGTTTTGAGTGAGAAGAGAGAGTTTGGGAGGTGAACAGGTACGGACAGATCGAGAGAGATTGAGAAAATAAGAACTGGATCGTACGAGGAGCTTAAATAGAACCTCAGTAAAGCTCGAAAGATACAGGTATCGAGGGGTGTCAAGACATCTATCGAGAGAGGTGTCGAGGAAAATGGTCTTCGACAGATACAAGTGTCGAGGAGGTATCGAGGAATAAACACCAGAATCAAGAATAGAAGCTCGATCGATCGACCAGGTATCGAGAAGCTATCGAGGAGGCAGGAGATTTCTCGATCGATCCACCAAGTGTCGAGGAAGTGTTGAGATTGCGATAAGAAAAAGCTTAAGAAGCTCGACAGATGGCTAGGTATCGAGAAGGTGTCGAGCCAGCTTTTAAAAAAAGTTTTTCTAGAAGTGAAAAACACAGACATGAATGCAATCCAACATGCAACTCAACAATGATCCAATCCACATAATAAGTTCTCAAAATCATCTCTCAAAAAAAATTTAAGCACATGGATCCCAAAAACACACACACAAACTAAACAAGTCTAACCAATTTTATATTTCAAAAACAAGTCAAGACAGTTTAGTGAGCATACATAAGCACATGTAAACCTGGTGATGACCAAATCACATTGTACCTGCACATGTATCAAGAGTAGCAAAGAATATTGCGTGTTGTGTGTGAAAAAATATCGCAAGATTGCATAAGTGTATACATGTTATGATGATTTGAGATATGAGAAAATCACTTTAACTCACACACAATCATAACTATTTGATGGGGACTATCACCTTTGAGGTACATCCTATAACTCCCACATCTCCTAGAAAACACGCTTGCAATCATATTTAAAAGCCTTTTTGATCTTTTTGCTTTATATTTTCTTTGCATATTTTCTTTTTAAGCATATCATGCATGGGCATATAAGAGAGAGAAAAGAAATACCCAACATGTTAAGCATTGACATTGCACTTTTGCTATGCCGAAACATACGGATGTCTTTGACACTGCACTTTTGCTATGCCGAAGCATACAGGTGTCTATGACACTGCACTTTTGCTATGTCGAAGCATACAGGTGTCATATTATGATTGGCGGACAACAATGGTGAGATGGTTATTTATACCTTTCTCTTAGGATTTTCTAGTCCTACCCGTCAAAAAGAGTGATATGAGTATTAAGTTCAAGAGATAACTTAATCTTACTCATCATAAACAAGAGCCACAAAGCTCACTTGCTTAGTTGTGCATAGAAATGCTCATCTAAGCTACAAAAGATACAAAGTTTAGAAAACTTTGTTTCAATGGCCATCCAAGGTACACAAGTACCAATGTACACAAAACACACACTGTTTTTGTATTTTCTGATTTTTCAAATTTTTTTATTATTTTTATATCAAAAACAAAATAAACAAAACTGAAAATAAACAAACAAAAACATGTTATCAAAGCAAAACATAAAACTAGACTGACTCAAAATAAAAGCAAAACACACAAGTAATGCAACAAACAAAAACAAGAAAATAGAAGAAAGTGATATAATCACTTAGAGTCCTTTTTCTTCCACACCTTGGAAGAACCTTTACTTTGATTGAATCCTTGAACCGGCGGTGAAGGGGAAGAATTGAACCCGTTCAAATTCGAAAAGAACATGAGGGCTTTCAGAAGATCTCCAAGAGGAGCAAGAGAGGATTGAAGCTGATTTTGGCTTCCAGATGCTATCATGTCGTTGCTCTGTTGAGTGGCTAACCACTTATAGCAATTTGGTCGAGTATGATCGGCAACACCACAATGATGACAGAGATGCTGCTTCTTCTATTTAGGCTTTTGAGAGATAGCCTTCTTAGCCCTAGGGTTTTTAACTTCTTTCTTATCTTGCTTAAGGGGTGCTCTTGAGATAGATTTACCCTTGTCTAAGTTCTCACTAGCTAATTCAGTTTTAACATCATTGTTTTCAATTTCAATATTATTAGTGGGTGGAACAAAAACAGTAGAACTAGTAGAAGCAATATTAGAGGAAGAAAGACCATACCCTAAACCCGTTCGATCTGAAGCAGATTTCTGAATGCTGAGCGTCTCATCAAGCTTTGCACTTGAAGTCCTCTCCAATTGAGCTCTGACTTGAAACAGCTCCGCTTCAAGCTTCTTGGTCTTCTCAGCTAAGAAATTGTTCTCAAACCTCAGTGCACCAATTGTTTGATTAGCTTCATCAAACTTTGTGGAAATATCTTCACGATCAAGTTCCACATCACTGAGTTTCTTGGTGGCCAGCCTATACAGTTTCTCATGCTTCTCAGAGAGCTTGTAAAGTTTCTCATAGGCTATATGGATATCATCTTGATCATCCATCTTCTCACACTTAGAATCCACCAATTCTTCTTCTTCTTCCATGTCTTTAACAATCCCTTCAGTAGGATTGACTGTGGCAGTGAAGGCATTCAAGATTCTGTCATCTTCATTGTCGGAATCATCCTTAGGCTCAGTGTCACTCAAGGTTGCAGCAAGTGCCTTACTCTTCCCAATGCTCATGAGATATGTGGGGCATTCTTGCTTCATGTGACCGAATCCATGACATCCAAAACACTTTGGTCCTGTAGGAACAGTGTACTGACCGCCATCCTTTGCATCCTTCTTCCCTTTGTCTTGGCCGTTAGACTGAGAACAACTAGATTGTCTGCGGTCCTTATTGAAGTTCCTCCCATTGGCATTCTTCATAAACTTCTTGAACTGCCTTGTAATGTAGGACTTCATCTTGGAATCTTCATCATCGAAAGAATCATCTGTGTCACTGCTCTTTGCCTTCAAGGCCATGCTCTTGCCTTTACTCAACTTGCCAATCCTAGATAGTCCTAGTTCGTAGGTCTGCAAGTTTCCAACCAGCTCAGTCAAAGGAATCTTATCAATATCCTTTGATTATTCTATCGTCGTAATCTTGGCATGGAATCTCTCGGGTAGAGATCTAAGCACCTTCCTCACAATCTTGGGTTCAGGAGTGGTTTCACCAAGATTGAAGACTGAGTTCACTATGTCCTTGAGCTTGGCATAGAACTCATCGAATGACTCATCCTTCTCCATCTTTATTTCTTCAAAGCTTGTAGTAAGCCTTTGAAGCTTTGAATCCTTGACAGCCTTTGTACCTTCATAGGTTGTCTAGAGGATGGTCCATGCTTCCTTTGCAGTTTCAGTAGAGGATATCTTCTTGAACTCCTCATTGGTGACTGTGCTAAATAAGACATTCAACGCTCTGCTGTTGAAGTTTTTCGCCTTGATCTTGGCTTCATCCCAATCAGCCGGCGCTTCTTTTGGCTTGGTCCAGCCAATCTCTACAGCTTGCCAAACCTTCTCATCTAAAGACTACAAGAAAGCTCTTATGCGTACTTTCCAGTATGTATAGTTAGTGCCATCAAATAAAGGAGGTATGATTAATGACTATCCTCTATCCATGACAAACAGGGGTCAATAGATCAAACACAGCAAAGATTAAAACCTAATCAGAGTGTGCCCGCTCTGATACCACTTGATATGCCAAAAATGTATTGACCCCTTGTGATTAATTAACCAATTAATTTAGCCAAGTATATTAATTAAGTTAATTAACATGCAAACGTGTGGTAGCACAAACAAATCACCAAATAACTAAATATGCAGTGGAAATTAAATGACATGGTGATTTGTTTACGAATGGGGAAAACCTACGGTAAAAACCACACCGGTTGATTTTCAGGTCACCACTCCCGAAACTCCACTATTATCACAACAAGCGATTACAAGTAAAGGAATCCCAAGTACCTTACCAACCTACAGTTGAACCCTTACCCCAATACCCAATTGGACTTGTTCTGTAGTGATAGTTTCCCCTTTTGATGCACGGCTCCCAAGTACGTGACTAACCAATGCGCGGATCCCAGTACGCGACTTCAACACCAACTGGAAAGAGAGGTTGGTAGCAAAGTTCTTCAGTTCATCCTACACGATGAAGATCAAGAAAATGCTTGGTCACAAACCCAAAGGTGCACATACACAGCAACTTTTTCAGAAGAGATGAACAAGGGCAGAACTTTGTCTCCGGACACAATTTGCTTCAACAGAGTTTTCTCAATGCTTGTGCAACTTGTGAACTTTCAACGGCCTTTAAAACAATCCTTTTATATGTCTAGGGTTAGGAGAAAAGAAGGCCCAAAGACACATTCACGGATCCCAAGAAATCAAATCAGAAATTCTGATTTTTATAAACCTTGACAGATAGCAAGGTGTCGAATAGCTATCGAGCAGGTGTCGAGCTTTAATGAATGTGCACTTCTTCAGCTTGTTTCTTGGACAGACTTGATGACTTCAACACTGGATCTTGAAACCTTGTTTCTTGAAATATTAAAAACACCTAGAACTACCCAATTACAAGTTGAGTGCATTTTGTCAAAGGATTAGCCAATTACATAAAAGAATGACATATGTTCTTAACAAGTGAAACACACATGTCCTAACAACTTTATTATACACGCAACCCCTTCATTAAAATATTCGTAGTAAAGTCATGAACATAGATATATATATACTTTGAAGATTACTACATCTTAATCCTTGAGTACCCGATTTAATCCTTTATGAAATCCAATTCCATAAATATATACTTTAGTAACTCCTTGCTAAAGTGGTTAGGCCCAACACTCTGAGTAACCAAACCCATTAAACTTATCTCAAGGGAATATTTTATATCTCCGTTAAGAGATTATGAATTCCATCTTGAGAATATATGTTCCATCAACATTAAATATGACTGCCCAACATACTGAGGTTTTAATCGTAACTTATAGATCTCACTCCTGATATATCAAAGCAACCTACATCACATGATCAGGTCCATTATTCTCTCAGGATTTAGAGTTGATGTAAATAGAAGTCGTGAGATTTATTATTCATTTGACAGTCGTTAGGAGAATAATAAATCTTATAGCGGTCTAGTTCAATATGTCTTAACTCTTAAAACATATCAACATATCAACTAGAAGTCTCCACTTCCATGATCAAAACAAATCATCTTAGTTGATATGTTATAGTCTTCGCAGATGAAATGCCCAATTTCATCACCGACTACGAACTAAAATTCTGAGTTTACAAAGAACTTGTGATTTATATCTTCTGTGACTAAATCACATAAATCACATACTATGCATCTCATGGACTAAGATAATTTCCCATAGTTAATTTATAAATAGTCTCATATAATTAAATAATTTAATTATTTATGACATGCCAATAAATTGGATTTTAGGGCATAAACCCCAACAGAACTGTCGAAGTAGCTTCTTTGTTTCTCACTTGAAATGCAGCCCATTATCTGAAAAAATTTCATGCGGTACCCCGTATCTACAAATGATATTAGTCTGAATAAACTGAGCAACTTCCTTCGAGTTCAAAACCTTATATAAGGCAGCTTCCACCCATTTAGTGAGGTAATCAATAGTAACAAGTATAAATTCATGGCCATTGGATGTCATTGAGTGAATTTTCCCAATAATATCTATTCCCTATGTAGAGAATGGCCAGGGTGAAGTCATGGTATGTAATGGCATAAGCGACATGTGCTTCAGATCTCCATGGACTTGGCATTGATGGCATTTTCGAACATGAACTTCGTAGTGTGCTTCCATAGTAGTCCAATAATAACCCTATCTCATTATCTTTCGTGACAGCATGTGTGCATTCATATGTGGCCCACAATTTGACTCATGGACCTCTTCAATTAATTATTGTGCTTCCTTGGCAGTCACGCAAAGGAGATGAATTCCATCATACGATCTCCTGTACAGCCTTTCACCACAAATAATGTAATTAGTGGACAACCTTCTGATGATCAATTGGTCATTCTTATTTGCAGACTTTGGGTATGTCCCATCCTTGAGGTACTATAGAATATCTGAATACCATTCACCTTCCCCATTCATTCCTTCATCTCCTTCTATTGACATACAATAAGCTAGCTCTTCTTTTTGTTCCACCACTATCGGCTGAGCTTCATCTTCCTTAGGTCCATCCATCATGGATGTCATTGTTGTTAAAGCATCTGCAATCTTATTCTGCATTCTTGGCATATACTGGTACTGAATATTATCGAATTTCAATGCCAACTTCTGAAGACATTCATGATATGGCATTAGCTTTTCTTCCTTAATCTTCCATCTATTCTGAATCTAAGAAATTATCAAGGCCAAAACACCATATACTTCCAACTCTTTCACTCCAAGTCCTAGGGCCGCTTGTGTTGGAAAAAATGTTTTTACATCTCATACAAAATACACAGTGGAAGCAACAAACACAGATCTACTTCATTCATGAGAGATAACATGTAACCTTGAATTCTAGAACAAAGAATAGAAAGCGTACCTTGATGCAATGAAATTCAAAACTAGGACTTGAGAATACCTCTAATCAACATCTCAATTCCACATGGTGCCTAAGAAGTGTGGTCTCTCAATCAGTTTACTGTATGTGTTCAAGGGAGAATAAGAGAGTGGATTACACTCACATACACACCATTTCCATCCTTCTGGAAAAAAACTGTATGTTACTCTCCTTATAAATTTAACTGATTATCTAATTGGGTTAGCCTTTTGGGCCTACCTAATTGGGCTTTAGTTTATGTCTTGAGATGGGACCAAAGGGAACAAATAAGACTCTAGCTCCAATGCGCCTTGGGCTTATCTGTCAACTCTTGAAAAGTCCAAAGTTACCATTAATTATATTTAATACCACTATATAAATATAATTGCACTGTAGACCTTATTAATAAATTATATCCCAAGACTCTAATGATATCATTTGACCCCTCCATGAAATATCCATAGTGAACAAAGTCATAATGAACCGTCACTTTGTAAACAACTATTTTATCCTTGAGTACCCGGTTTAATCTTTTAGTTATTCACATTTATTGAAATTTGATTTCAATAAATATAAACTTAAGTAACTCCTTACTAAAGTGGGCGCCCTGAATAACCAATTCCCATTAAACTTATCTCAAGGGGATATATCGTGTCTCTATAAAAAGAGATTATGGATTCCATCTTAAGAATATGTGTTCCCTCAACACTACGTGTGGTTACCCAACATACTGAGGTTTTGACCGTGAATATTAGATCTCACTCCTGATATATCAAAGTAACCTACATTTCATGATCGGGTTCACTATCCTCTCAGGATTGAGAGTCTATGAAATTAAAAGTCATGAGATTAATTATTCAAGTGACAGTTGTTGATTGAATAATTAATCTCATAGTGGTCTAGTTCAATATATCTTAACACTTAAGACACATCAACACATCAACTGGAAGTCTCCACTTCCATGATTAAGACAAACCATCTTAGTTGATGTGTTATAGTCTTTGCAGATGAAATGCCCAATTTCATCACCGACTACGAACTATGTTTTGAGTTTACAAAGAACTTGTCATTTATATCTTCAGTGACTAAATCACATAAATCACAAACAATGCATCTCATGGACTATGATAATGTCTCATTAGTTCATATAAAAATAGTCTCAAATAATTAAACAATTTAATTATTTATGACATGCCATAAATTGGATTTTAGGGCATAAACCCCAACAGCTTGTAACCCCATAATGCAAGTTTCATATTCAGCGGCGTTATTAGTTGTAGGAAAGTTGAGTCTACCAGAGAATGGGACGTGTATGCCTTTTGGAGAAACTAGAAGAACTCCAGTGCCACTTCCATTCTAATTAGTTGCTCCATCAAAATACATCTTACATGGTTCTAACTCTATCCCCATGATATCCTCATTTGGAAAGTCTCCTTGGATTTCTTCGACTTCTTCAAGTCAACAATGGGCTAAGTAATCAGCAATTGCTCTTCCCTTTACAGACTTCTGAGTCACATATTTAATATCAAATTTTGATAAAAGCAGAACCCATTTAGTCGTCTTCCCATCTTGCACCATCTTCTCCATCAAATATTTCAAAGGGTCCATTCTCGCAATCAACAAGACCTTGAAAGCAAGCATGTGATGTCTAAGTTTTCAGGTTGCCCATACAAGTGCTACACATGTTTTCTCAAGTGGTGAATACTTCTCTTCATAAGTCAACATCTTCTTGCTAATATAACAAATTGCATTCTCTTTTCTAGACTCCTCTAGGTACTAAGCAAGCAAAGCCCCCATTGTTGTAGCTGTGGTTGTGAGATATAACAATAATGGCTTTTCAGCCACCGATGGAACCAGTATTAGTGGCTTCATCAGATAACTCTTAATCTTCTCAAAAGCTTCTTGGCATTGTTCATTCCACACCGTAGGAACTTCTTTCTTGAGCAGTCAGAATTTGCTTATGTATTGTATCCTCCCTAAAAACCCTCAGATCTCCTTCTCAATCCTTGGAGGCTTGATCTCCATAATTGCCTTAATCTTGTCAATATCTACTTCAATTCCCCTCTGACTTACCATAAATCCCAATAGTTTTCCAGATGTCACACCGAAAGTACACTTTTTCATATTCAATTGTAACTTATAGAATTGGATTTTTTCAAAGAACTTTTGTAAAGCCAATATGTGCCCTTCACGGTCTTTGGAATTCATTATCATTTAATCCACATAAACTTCAACTTCTTTGTGTATCAAATCATGCAACAAAGTAGTGGCTACACGCTAGTAAGTGGCACCAGCATTCCTAAGGCCAAATGGCATGACCTTATAATAATATGTCCCCCATGGAGTAATGAAGGAGGTCTTTTCCATATCTTCTAGAGCCATCTTTATCTAATTGTATCCTGAAAAGCCATCCATCAATGACAGCAAGGCATGTCCTGCTGCGTTATCAACCAAGATATCAATATGAGGCGAAGGAAAATCATCATTCAGGCTAGCCTTATTAAGATTTCTGAAGTTTACACACATTCTTACCTTCCCATCCTTCTTCAACACTGGAACCATATTAGCTAACCATTCTGGGTAGTTGACCACCCTCAAAAATCCTGCACTGTATTTTTTCTCAACTTTTTCTTTGATCTTGAGAGTCCACTCTGGCTTCATCCTTCTTAGCTTATGATTGACTAGCTTCATGGCTAGATTTGTTGGAATGCAATGTTGCACTATATCTGTATCGATCCTAGGCATGTGTTCGTATGACCATGTGAATACTTCTTTGAATTCTTTCAGTAGTGCGACTAATGCATCTCTCTCAAAGGAGGTTAAGGTATTACCCATTTGTACCATCTTAGGTTCATCATCAATTCTCAGGTTAATAGGTTGGGTTTCTTCTTTTATAGGTTCTACATGCCCTTGTTTTAATTCTTCATTATTAAAAGTTTCTTTACCAATTTCCGAAATGAAAACATTCAAAGCCAACAAATAAGCAAAATCAAAAATCACATTATAAGGAGTAGAGTTCTAATAGACTCAACAAAAATGAACTCTATAGGAATAGAAACACGATCACAAAAGGACTCAATAGGAATGGCAATACTAGTATAAACGACTCAATAGGTATAAAGATAACGTTTTTGGCAGGAATGAGTGGTTCAATGGTCTTGATCTTCTCCAAAGAATCTTCCATGGGGTAGGCAACTCCCTCCCATGCCCAGTTCTTCAACTCAATTGTGGCTTCAACAATGGCAGTTGGCTCCTAGTGAGTCCTTTCTTCCCTCAGCATTAGTACTCTAGGGTCTTCGTCCATATAATCAATGCTTTCACCATTAACTTCCATATCTATGGGCTTGTCAGATACATAGGCATCCAGGCGTTCTATGCTATCCATCCACTCCCCAAATAGGTCTTGCTTCCCTTTGTTGCTTGGGTGGATGTATTGGGGGAAGTATACTGATTCATTCCCTTTCATTCTCTCATCCTCGTCTTCAAGGTCCTCTAGAGTTAAGTTTCTGAAATTGTGAATCATTGGCATTCTATCTAGTGTCACCAATCTAGCATCTATGTCATCTTCTTCCTCAGTGTATGGGGTCAGTGAGCTAAGTTTTAAAATTTGGAATGGCCCTAACTCAGGAATTTCTCTACCATGCTTTTCATATTGAGGGCTTGATTTTGAACTAGCATCAGTAATGTAACTCTAATCTGAGGGTCGCCCATAGAGGTATTCATCACAATTTATACCTTTAACTTTTGCATCCTTCTCTACATCTTCATCTTCGACTTCTGCATCATCTCCTACATCTTCATCCTCGGCTTCTACATCATCCTCCATATCTCCACCCTCAGCTTCTGCATAATCCTCTATGTCTTCATCGTAGTAGTCCACAACATCATTAAACTGGTCTTCATAGAAAGATCTCACATCTTCATCCTCTCTATCACTAGGGGGTTCTCTTTTATCATTGCCACTATCTTGGCTACATTAATCTTCGTTACTACTCTTTTCACTATCACTATCATTGCTATTATTGTCCCCACTATCTCCATTGTCGCTACTGCTGCTGTCGCCACTATTATCACTCTTCCTGTTACTACTTTCGCCATCATCACCTAGGGGCTTCTTCCCCTTCCTCATTTTCATCATTTGTTCTTGTTTCATATGGGTTTTTCAATGCATGTTGGCAAGCCTCCTAGTATTTTTCTTCTTCTATATTGCAGACAGCATCTCCCAAAAGCGTGGTCATTTCATCAGGATCCATGTAATCAGCCCAATCAGTTGGGACCCAATTTGTGCCTCCCTTCTTCAATTCTGGGAGCTTGTTGTCACAATATAAAAATAGCTCAAATCGAGGCACCATTGTTTTTAACTCAAGATCGTATCTCGATTTAGGGAATCCCCGATAGCATTGACTATCTCCAGCTTTGACAAACTTTCCATTCAATGTGGGAGTGTAAGGCTTCAAGGGTTCCCAGTGACAAGGAAGTCCCTTTACTTTGGCCTTTCCACGGGCCATCCTCCTCGCTTCCATTTCTAACAAGTTATCATCTGTAGGTTTATAACCTAGCCTAAAAGGTGGTGTGGCAGTAGGAATTGTCGGAACTCGAACAGCTACCCTTGTCACAATCTTCCCTAGGTTCATCCCTCGAATATAACTCATCTTTCTCATCATCGCGACCACATTGTTATTGCTATAGGGATCAAAGTCCATAGGGATCTTTTCAACCTTTTCTTCTCTTCTTTCAAATCCAAGTTTCTCAATCTCAAAGCCATCTAAGGTTAGTGGCTCCCTCTCAAAAATGGGCTTTGGTGTGGTCAAAGTATCACCATATATAGTAACTATGGCTCCTTCATGTGGAAACCAAACCTTTTGGTATAGGGATGAAGGTACGGCCTCTTTATCATGGATCCATGGTTGCCCAAGGAGCATATTGAAGCACGAAGCAATGTTCAGCACTTGGAATTCTACTTTTTTTTATCATTGGCCCTATGGTGAGCTCTAGTGTCATAGTTCCTAAAACCTCTCTTCTACTGTTGTCATACGCTCTCACGTGTTGATCAGTTGACACAAAATCCTTAATGCTCAAGCCTAGTCAACTTGCGGTCATTAAAGGACACTGTAGACACTCGATTTTGCACCCATGATTTAATCAAGGAAGATGACTAGAATGACCATTCATGTACCCGAAATTGATGATTGCATTACGTACATTGATTTTTTCATTACATATCATAAAAATGATCTTGAGATTCAAATGGTCGCGACGGTATGCCCGGTTTTAAAATCAGACTGTCAAATCGAAAGATATCGCATGATCAAGTTTGCACGATCAACATGCATTATGTCTAGGTAAAGTCAACCACACATGATTAATTTAAATTAATTCTGATTGGTTAAAAAATTAAAATTAATTAAATAATTTTGTGATTGGTTGATAGTTAGTGTCAAAAATAGGATTGTTTGCATGGGAATAAATGGGATAATTGGATAACAATAAAATTGGGGATAATCTAGACTTTATCAAGATTTTTTTTAGAGTATTTATCTACAAGATAATTGTTGCAAAAAGACCTGAATAATCCAGAAAAGAGTTTAATTTTTAGAATACAGATTAAAAACACATCTAAATGCACGTCTCGACTTAAAAAATCTCAAAAAAGGAGTCCAAAACAAACAAAAACTCGAAAGCAGGATTGGCACCCAAAAGTGCCAAGTGCCAAATGGCACACATTTGGGCCTTGGCCTGAGGGCATTGGGATTATGTTAAAACACATCCTTTTCTATTTTTTAGCGATAAGGACGCATCCTAGTTCGTATTCTAATAATCTAAGCTATTTTTTCAAGCCTTCCAGCCTCAATAAATAGAGACTGGATCTCAAATTTGACACTTTTTCACGCCCTCAGATTTCCCCTTTTTCTGACTCCCCTTTCTAGTATTTTCTCAATTACGTTAAAGAGGTTCTGGGAGGCTTTAGTCTTAAGAATTTCTTTTTTGTAAGCAAGGATTTTTAGGTTTCAAAGATAATTGCATAAATTTCATTGAACCCTAAAATATTCTCTCAAAGATAATTGAATGAATAAATGTTTGTTTAGTTTTTGATTTTTAAATGCTCATATCATGTGTTGTCGATATTTTCTCTAATGAAATAAGTTTTTGATGTTTTTGTTGTCAAGATCTATTCTTTTGGTTTAAAAAATCTGCTTGTTATCATATCTTTTTTGAAAGCTCGAAAGCGTGTTGAAAACACACGAGCTGTTTAGACCCCCTAATTAAAATTACGGCTCGATAGATTTTTCACAACTTTAATACAAAGTGCGGAATAGTGTAAAAGCGAGCGGATGAACAATAAAGCTACTCTAATCCATAAACTAAACAACACAGCAGTATAATGGAATAAAACAAGAGTAGGGAAGAAAGATGCAAACACAGAAAACACCGAGACGTGTTCTCGAAGAGGAAACCGAAGAACTCGGCGAAAAACCTCTCCGCCGCCCTCCAAGCGGAAATCGATCCACTAGACAATCAGTTGGGATACATGAGTAAGCAAGAGACCCTCCAAGCCTAATCTACCCGATGTACCTAAGCCCTCCAAGCTCCTACTCCAACAAGGCTTCTCGGAACCGTGTCTTGTCTAGCACCCCGGATCCCGCAACAAGCTCCATGTTGCATCTGCCATCCTTGGCTTCTTCCAATGCTTCCCAGCAGCACCAAAACGTCACTCAACACTCTCAAAAGGTGTGGTAAGTGTTTGGGCTATCAACCTCTCAATGGTGTGGAAATGGAGAGGGAAGGGTTGAGGAGATACCACAAGCAAGTGTATAGAGAAAGGTGGGGATGACAATCTCTAATTGCAAATGTGTTTGGCTAGGGTTTTCTCTCTGAAGCATTCCTCAACATTTGTGGGTAATGGGGGTTTATATAGGATAGGTGCAAAATGTGTGAGTCAGTCAGTACAGGCTGGCAGAACAGCATGTCTCGCGGGTGTCTCGCGGGAAGGCCTTACCCGCGAGATACTCGCGAGAGACAGCTGTCTCCATCTGTCCTGACTCTTCGCATTCCAGCATGTGCAGGGCACATGCTTCACTTCGCGGGAAGCTTAGTCGCGAGACACCCGCGAGATTCCATCAGCTTCCAAATTGCTTGAGTCTTCACACACTCTCTATCACACACCCCTTACATCAATTCCCACAACAAATACAGGGTATAAACAATTGATAGTAATTACAATCAAATTTGGCACGGAATAAAAGCCAACAAAACACATAGTTGTAAATCACAACTTTACATTTTTCAATAAAAAAAAACTGATTTGCATCTTCATTAGATGCAGATTTGAATTTTTCTCAATCAAAAAACTAATTTGCATCTTCATTAGTTGCAGATGAGGATCTGAATTTTTTTTCAATCAAAAAACTGATTTGCATCTTCATTAGATACAGATCTAAATTTTTCCCAATCAAAAAACTGATTTGCATCTTCATTAGATGCAAATCTGAATTTTTCTCAAAAAAAAAAAAAAAAAAAAAAAAAAACTGATTTGCATCTTCATTAGATGCAGATTTGAATTATTTTTCAATCAAAAAAACAGATTTGTACCTTCCTTAGATACAAATCTGAAATTTTCAAATCCAAAAAAACTTATCTACATCTTCTTTAGATATAGATCTGAATTTTTGTTATCATAGCAGATTTTGAAATAAAAAAAGTCATGAATAGTTTTGTTTGTTTTGTCTGATACATGTAGCATAGGTTTATTTCGTGAATATAGTTCTCTTCTAAAAAAAAAATTTCTTATTTTCTTTTACATAAAAACACAAATCTGATTTTTTCTAGCTCTATACAAATCTAAATTTTTTTTGTTATAAAATAGATCTGATTTTTTTTAATACAAACCAAAAACCAATTTTTCTAGTTCGCAAAAACAGATATGCTATTTTTTTAAAAACCAAATGACTTTGTTTTACATAAAAACACAGATTTGACTTTTCTATGCCAAAAACTATTTTTTTACATGTACAAAAATAGATCTGATTTTTCTAAACCAAATCAAATTTTTTTAACACAACACAAATTTGAATTTTTTTAACAAAGAAGAGGATGCATTCATAAATAGACTTATGTGATTAGTTTTTCATGCGTGCAACATATCATTCATGTCATGCATAAAAGGGGTACATCAGTCGTGAGAGTCTAGAAGACGAGACTCTGTCTGGGCGGAATGGGTGCCTAACACTTTCCTATTTTGTAACCTAGCCTACGAATTTAGTGTCTTTGGATCAGTAGACCTAGGCTTTATCTTTATTTTTTTATTTTGGGTAGATTGTAAATAGGACAAAAAGCCATGTATCTTTGGTAGATTGTAATTAGGACCCAAAGCCAAGTAATATTTGATTTATCAAATTTGAACTTTTTTTTACTCAATCAATGAGAATGAAACAAATTCAGTCATGTAAAGTTGTATTTAATTTTTTTTTCTTATTTTTTTGGTATAAAAAATAAGTGGTGACTCCACACCACTTACCCAAAAAGAAAGGTGCCCTTAAAAGCACTCAAAAATCACTTTTTTGAGAGCACCCTTAATTTTGGCAGTCTCTCATAGACACACATTCAAGGCACTTCCGTCATCAATTAGAACCATTGGGATCCTATTGTCTTTGGCATCTACAATAATGTGCAATGGGTCATTGTGGTGCTTCCCCTTCTTTGTCAAATCTTTGTCGAAGTAGGAAATAGTAAGTTTCCTACTTATAGACCCAATCATAGCATTCAGATCTTGCCAAGTAGTGGTTTTAGGGACTTAAATTTGAATGAGAAGGTCTACTAGATTCTAGCGATGCTTGTATAAGGCCATAAGTAAACCCCATAAAGATATATTAGCTTGCATCTTCTGCAACTGCTTTAGGACCTCATCCTTTTCATTGAGTGTTTGTTGGGTTGACTTGTTCAAGGCCTCTATCGAGTTGTCTGTCTCCAAATGTGATTGAAGTGTCTCCCCCCCTTATGATGTGGGCAATTTTTTATGAGTCATTTGATTCAATGTCTTGGGGTTTGAAGTGTCTCCCCGTATTTGATTCAATGTCATTTGATTCATTGACAGACGATACTTAGGCAGCCAGCAAAGAAACCTTGAAAACATACCATCAACATCTTCCAAAAGCTGTGGACCAACCCCAAAATATTCATACATCCAAACCTACAAAAAGCAAAAAGAAAGAAAAAAAATTGGCACACATGAACAAAAACACAAATAACCTTTAAAAAATACACCTAACCAAGAATTTTAATCACCTGCCGCCAAGAATGTTGAGTCATAATGTAACGACCCCGCCCCAATTGTGTAAATATTGTCCGCTTTGGGACCCATACCCCTCACGGTTTTGTTCTTCTCCAAGTTGCGCTGGGGAAAAGGCCTCTACACATTGAAGGGAGGTCATTCCTTATAAACACATCCCCATGTGCTTCCCTAGGCGATGTGGGATTCCATGGAATGCAAAACCCCCCTTTTTGGGGGTATAGGTCCCAAAGCGGACAATATCTACACAGTTGGGGCGGGGTCGTTATAAATGGTATCAGAGCCATGCCCTAGCCAGAAGTGTGGGTCCCACACGCGAGGACACGTGTGCTCGTAAGGGGGGTGGATTGTAGTGACCCAAAAAGGAGGGGTCTTGCATTCCATGGAATCCCACATCGCCTAGGGAAGCACATGGAAATGTGTTTATAAGGAATGACCTTCCTTCAATGTATAGAGGCCTTTTGCCCCACTGCTGTGTGCTTTGGAGGAGAACAAAACCGTGAGGGGTATGGATCCCAAAGCAGACAATATCTACACAATTGGGGCGAGGTCGTTACAGATGGTATCAGAGCCATGCCCTAGCCGGAAGTGTGGGCCTCACATGCGAGGACGCGTGTGCCCGTAAGGGGGGTGGATTGTAGTGACCCAAAAAGGGGGGGTCTTGCATTCCATGGAATCCCACATCGCCTAGGGAAGCACATGAGAATGTGTTTATAAGGAATGACCTCCTTCAATGTATAAAGGCCTTTTCCCCAGCGCAACCTGGGGAAGAACAAAACCGTGAGGGGTATGGGTCCCAAAGCAGACAATATCTACACAGTTGGGGCGGGGTCGTTACACATAAAGTGCAAGAGGGTCGCATCAGCCATGCTGCCCAAATCATAATTTTTGATCTGATTGATGTCCCTCAAACTCCACAAGTAATATAAACTCACCATGCTTCCCAAGTCAGGACAAAAGAGAGTTCCAATGAAAAGGAGTATAAACATCTAGGTACGGTCTCACACTTGTCAATATTGAAATACAGCCACATCAAGGACACATTTTTACTGCTAAATCGTGGAAGGATCACACCCAAAAAACTCATAATCTCCTCTAGTGAAATGGAATCATTACTCTCAATTCTCTCACCGCCCAATTTTAAGCCAATAATGGCTAAGAAGTCATATGGTGTCAGCATCACCTCGCCAATGCCCGGAAAATGAAAGGTACAAGTGGTATCCTAGAATTGCTCAGACAATGCAACAAGCAGTTGAAGATCCTTGTATTCAGTGGTATCGTAATCCAAAAGAGCTTGGAAAAAGATTGGAAACTAGCTTCATTGATGACATTTTTAATGTCTGGGGATATCGCCGCCCACCTGCGTTTCAGTAACTATAGAATACCCTGACTCTTGAGATTCTACAATTAACAAGAATACCCCACATGAGAAATATAAACAAACAACAACAACAAAAACAAAAAATGAAACCTTGCCAATCATCATGACATCCACAAAAATACCCTATTCCAAAAATAGTTACTCCAAAATTCCAACCAATAAAATAAAGATGCCCCCTCATCAAAAATTAGCCAGGCCCAAATGCCATTTCAAAATTTTAAATTCTACGACGTCCTAACAATAACTCAATCAACCCAAAAAAAATTTCTCCATATCCATGAAGTATAATACACAAAGAAAAATTTTCTTTCCATACCCGTGAAAAATAATACCCAAAAAAAAAAATCATACCCATGAAAAATAATACCCAAAAAATTTTATTTCCATACCCATGAAAAATAATGCACAAACACCCACACCCATACCCATCAAAAATGAGCTTACCCAACTTTGTCTACAAATCAAATTCACAATCAATCAAATTTATCCAACAATGTCCAAAATCATACCCAACAGAAAACTCAACCAATGACCAACATTCTCCAAACTTGATAATACCAAACAACTCAACAATTCAAAAATGCCCCAAAAAATCAACATGTCTACACAATGATTTCCATCCAAATCATGCCTTATCATAAATTTCCCAACGAAACAAGAAATCAACAAATTTACCAACAAAAACAAAAAATGAGCTCACCTTGAAATCTTTTTTGGATGAGTGTGGAGCATGAGTGCTTGGGTCTTAAGAAGTCCCTCATCATCATTCCATTATATTAATGGGTGATACTTCTTCCCATTCAATGTAAGAAAGTAAGGTGGTCCAGGAGGAAATGCCATGGAAGTGGGGGGAAGAAAAATGAAAATAGGTTTCAAAAATGGGTTTTTCAAAGAGGCACAAAAACTCAAAGATCTGAAGAAATATTCAAGGGAATGGAAGAAATCAAGTTTGGAAGACTAGAGAAGTGATAATCAAGAAATGGTGTGGAAAAAAAGGGAATGCAAGAGGAATGGAGCTTGGAATAGTAACAATGAAGGAAGAAGAAGAAGAAGGAAAAAAAGATGAAAGAGTAAAAAACAAAAGGGGGCTGAAATTTTCGGCCTCCTTTGCCTTTTTTTTAACTTGAGGTGTTGAGTCAACTCAAGTTTGACCGAGTTGACTCAGTCAAACTTAAGTTAACTCATCAAAAAAAAAAAGTTTTAAAAAATGAATGAGAGATGAAAAAAATGAGTGAAATGAATGAAAAGAAAGAATGAATGACAAAAAGAAAAAAAATCAATGATGAAAGTGAATGAAATAAAAAAAAAAAAATGTATGAAATGAAAAAATCTTGATAGAGAAATTTTCGAACAAAGAGATGAAAAAAATGGCCCATAAAATTTTTTAGAAATTTTTTCAAAAACTGTGGCATCAATTCTGTTGGAAAAAAAAAAGAAGAAAAGAAAGAAGGAAGAGAAAATTTTCACATAAATAATTCAGGCTTTAAAATAAAAATAAAGAAAAGAAAAAAAGAAAAAAGAATTTCACAAGAAATAAAATTGATCAAGTGAAACAAAAAGGAAGGGAAAATTCCCTAAATGGAGCAGGTAAAGTCTTAATCATCAAAATTCTAATTTGACTTTTCTTTTACAGATTTTTAGATCAGGTGAATAGAGTTCTCAATCAGTCTAAGTTAGGATTTGGCGAATAAAGCTCTCAATCGGCTTCCAGATTGGGCGAATATAGTTCTCAGTCATCTCATTCCAGATTGGGTGAATAGAGTTCTCAATCATTCCAAGCTAGATTGGGCGAATAAAATTCTCAGTTGGCTTCTAGTTCGGGTGAAAATAGTTCTCAGTCACCTCAAGTCAAATTGGGGGAATAAAGTTTTCAGTCGGCTTCCAAATCAAGTGAATACCACTCTCGGTCACCTCATTCCAAATTGGCAAATAGAGTTCTCAATCATTCCAAGTCAGATTGGGCGAATAAAGTTCTCAGTCGGCTTCCATATCGGGTGAATACAGTTCTTGGTCACCTCATTCCAAATCGGGCGAATACAATTCTCGTTCACCTCATTCCAGGTCGGGTGAATACAGTTCTTGGTCACCTCATTCCAGATTAGGCGAATAGAGTTCTCAATCATTCCAAGTCAAATTGGGCAAATAAAGTTCTCAATCAACTTCCAGATCAAGCAAATACAGTTCTTAGTCACCTCATTCCAGATTGGGTGAATAAAGTTTACAATCATTCCAAGTCAGATTAGGCAAATAAAGTTCTCAGTCGGCTCCCAGATCAGATGAATATAGTACTCTGTTACCGTATTTTAGATCGGGCAAATACTGTTTTCGATTCCCTCATCAGCATTCAAGATTTTATCCAGGTTCATCAATTATCAAGTAGATTAGATGTACAATTTCTCATTTTTTGAAAAACAATAAAACTCTAGTTCTACATCCCAAGATTCTAGGTTCTAGGGCTAGGAAATCTTTGAAAAATCAGCCTCGATTAAATCATGGTTGCTAAAATCAGTGTCTTTGTTTTACAAGCACATAGACATGTGAAAACATAGATCTAGATCCAAGCACAAAGACATGTGAGAACATAGATCTAGACATATAGGCATAGAAACATACATGTAAACATGTAGAAACTTAGCACATAAACATGGAAGAACGTGAATCCAAGCACATAAGCATGTGAAGACAAGGATCTAACCATATAGCACGGAAATAAATACATAATACGCATAGATCCAAGCAAGGCATAGCCAACAACGTCATACAAGCATGTGAGCATGTAACCCTAACGTCTACCTAGAACAAATAGAGGCAAAAAAAAAAAAAAAGGAAAACATGGCATAAAACCCTAAGCATGTAGATCTAAACATATGAACATGTAAGGACATAAAAGCAAGGATATTTAAGTTAGAAACACAAAGAAAGCAAGAAACATGCTAAAGAAAAGGATAAATCATGTTATTAAGGCTTAAAAGCAAAATAAATGCTATAAAAAGATTTAGAAGGTTAGGGGTGTGGATGGTAGCCAAAAAGCTTCATCCACGCCCCTAAACCCCAAATCCCAAGTGTAGAACAAAGGAAAAGAAGACTGGGTATAAGAACAATACCTTGTGTTTTTTGGTGAACCGAGAAGAATCAAGAAGCTTTGATGTGTTTTTTGGGTGTTTTTTGTGTGTTTTTTGAGTTTGGAAGAGGGAAAAATGTGTGGAAAAATACCAGGTAGAGATCCAAACTCAGAAAAATGTGGTCTTTCTCTTTTTTTGGTCTGAGGGGTGCCTGGGGCTATTTATAGCCCCAGCAGGCAGCACTTCAAGGGCCGTCAGCCTCCAACCTCCTCTGATCAGATTGATCTTGACACCCTTGGAAAGATCTTGACTTCCTATTTTTGAAAAGGTATGGAACTTGAAAATCCAAAGGTCGAATCAAAAGTTATGGCTCTCAGAAGTTAGTGGTGCATCGATCGGTGTGTCATCCCGATTTTTGTGATATCTTGGCCGTTTTAACTCCGATTTCGACCCATGAACAGTCATTGAGATGAGAATTTCATAATCTTTGCAATGTCATTGGATTCAACCCGTTATGACAGTCAGATCAAAATTAGGGTTTTTGGGCCCACCCGAGATCGACTTCAGGTCAAACTTGGTCAATGTTGTTAAAAATCTTCGAGAAGCTGGGGTTTGATGTAAAACCATGAAAAGTGTTATTTTGTGTGGATTTTTACCTTGGGTGACTAGGCGCATTTTGGTAATTTTTGCTAAAAGAGGCACTTCGGGCGCTCTAATGCTCAAACAGGTTGCGTCACGTCATTCTAGATGTTCTTACGGCCCCATGGAAAGAAAATAATATTTTTTGGATTTGTAGGGGTCTTGCACGTAAATCGAGGGCGGGCAAAATACGGTATCAACAGCTGCCTCTTCTTTATCTGACATCTTGAGTGTAATGAGACATGTCAGATAAAGAACGTGATTTCAGATTTTGTTGCCTTTAGATTTGCGTGCGGAGACTATTCATGGATCGAGACCAGACTTTACATGATTGGACCGATCTGCTACAGCTGCAGCTGCTATTGAAATATTTTTCGGGCACGTCTCTAAACTCTGGGAGAGAAGAAAGGAGATTTTTTTTGGGGGGTTTGACCAGGTCAACGCTACCTGACAGCCCTTATAGGACCATTGGGCCTACCCGGTGGCCCTAGAAGGTGTGCCGGGCAGCCCAGGGCCTATAAATTCCCTATTTTGGCTCATTTCATCCTCATTTCTCACTTTTCTTTCATTTCTCACTTCTGAAAAATTCTCTGGAGCGATCTCGAGCTTAGCGGGTCTATCTTTTCAGCTTCAGTTCGTTGTTTTAGTCTTTTCTGCACTTGAGGTCAATGTCTATTTTTCTTCTTTCTTTTGCTTTTTTTGCAAAATGTTAGTAGCAACACTACGAGAGATGCATGCTAGTGTTTATTTTATTTTTTGAATTTTCGTAAGCATATATATATATATATATATATTGCCATGATTTATGTCATGCTATCTTAGGAAAATGCACATATTTTTTGTTTTTGTTTTTGTTTTTGTTATATGAATGTGTAAATATGTGGGAATTTAAATGCTAAAAATAAAATGCGGGATACGGGTAAGGAGACTTACCAGGTAGTTGAGAATAGTGGAAATGTGAGCCTAGGGCGTGGCCACTATTTTACTCACTGTAAATCAGAAATCTTGAAAACTCTTAAGTGAATGTGAGTCTAGGGTGCAACCGCCAGTTTACCCACTGTAGAATATGAGCCTAGGACGCGGTCTCTAGTTTACCCACTGTAGAATGTGAGCCTAAGGAGCAGCTGCCTGTTTACCCAATGCAGAATGTGAGCCCAGAGCGTAGCTGCTGGTTTACTCGTAGAATGTGAGCCTAGGATGCGGTCGCTAGTTTACCCACTGCAGAACGTGAGCCCAGAGCTCAGCTGCTGGTTTACTTGTTGTAGAATGTGAACCTAGGACGCAGTCACTAGTTTACCCACTGTAGAATGTGAGCCCAAAGCGCAGCTATTAGTTTACTCACTGTAGAATGTTTTGTAAGAATCTGCTTTCTGGTAAGATCATATGCTTGACATAAACCTACGTAACATGTTTAGGGAAAAAATGTTAATTCATCTACATTGCCATTTAACTTATGGGGTTACCACTGGTGCTTGGATTTCTTGCTGTTTTGTAGATCATGTCTCGGAGGGCTAGTTCTAAGGGAGACCGGGGGAAGGCCCTCGTTTACGCTACGTCCCACAGGGACGATTCTTCTAATGATAAGACCATTACTGCTGGGGAGCAGGTGGCTCGGGTTCTGCAGAGCCATTTTGACTACAGGGGAGATGACCCTAGGCCCGCCGGTGGTATACATGTCGAGACCCGATCTAGGAGGCGGCATTCAGTCGAGACGGCTAGCATCTCCTTTGAGTCCTATACTATTTCTAGTGGAGCTTCCTAACGGTGCAAGCCGGCCACAGGGAGAGGGGCCTCTAGAGGAGTGATGTGAGTCGAGGATCTCCTTATTGACATAGAGGCTGACTTTTCTAGGGATAAGGTCCATTTGAACTTGGGCGCTCGGAGGTGCAGTTTGAGGCTGAGGTTCCTGCCACATCAAGCCAGGGTTGATGCTCGTACTAGAGCCGTAGACAGAGGCATCAGAGACACTCACCTTTAGCACGGGCTGAAGGATCATCCTTCCGCTCAGGTATGGAAGGGAGAGGTACGTTGTATTTCTTTCTTGGTCATTCAGATTTCTGTTATATACATGTGCTAACAAATAGCTTCTGATTATGAATGCAGGGGCACGACAAGATACAGGGTCGAGGTCCATCTTTCTTCGACTATTGTTGGCTCTAGGGACCCACTAGCAGTATGTTGAGTTTCTAAGAGAGCAGGGATTTGACGATTTCCCGCGGATAGCCTAGTACACTATGAGGCATGGGATCGGGGAGGCGTTGGTGCGGTGGTTTCATGCCGAGATGGGCACCTTTTACTTGGGCATCTCTCTTCCATTGACTGTGGACGTGAGAGGATATTTTGGGCCTATTGCATTGCCATAGATCCGCACTGAGTGGTTACAGAGAAGCATTCATTGGGGTGTGGCACCTATTGACATTCATCTTTAGTAGTTCTTCTTGTAGTTTCTCGGTAGTTGCTTCTTTGGCAACAACCGGTTGGTTTTGACTTGCCAGCTGTTATGGGCTATGAGAGCAGTCTCCAACATTGGGAGATACGACTGGGGTTCTATCACTTATGGATTTTTCATCACTTTCTTGAGGCGAGCCTCCCAGCGGGATTTAAGGAGTTTGGAGGGATACTGGCAGATTTTGACGTGGTGGGCGTATGAGTACATCCCAAATTTGCGACCACAGTACACGGGTTTGTCAGCGACAGTGTATCTTTGAGCATATGCTTGGGCTCTCTGCAAGATCACCAGGGTTGTCATGGTACAACCGGTCACTATCTCTGCGGCTTTAGAATGCGTCACCTGGGATGAGGTGATAGTTCGCCCTTATGACAGCTCGCTGCTAGGGAGGCTAGAGCTTACTATTACTATAGGCCAGTCAAGCATTCAACGTTGGTTTTGGGCCTTGTCGAGCTAGGAGTTCTTTTTGGCAGAGAGGGCCTTCCATTAGGTCATGCCAGTCTATAGAGTACCTAGAGATCTGCCTCCTCTTGGCTTGTCATTCGAGTACATTGTCCTAGATGACCCGGCTTATGCAACGGGTTCTTTTGATGCCTACATGGATACCAGACAGAGATTATGCTACTTGGTTTACTTAGTCCTTCACAAGGACTATTATTGGAGATGTCCCTATGAGTGGGGGTAGGGTGCTGAGAGGCATTATCCGTGCTCAGGTGGCCTCCGGGGTAGAGTGAAAAGTGCGTGCAAAGGCTCTACAGGCTAGGGTGACAGAACTTGAGGCCACCCATGCCACTAGGGAGGTACACATGTAGGAGGAGACTACTCAGGCATTAGCTCGAGGGAGGGAGCTCTAGCAGAGAGATAGGGAGGTATGAGCTACCATGGCAAAAAGAGAGCGAAGCCAGCTTCAGAGCGAGTTAGCCATGGTTTATGGCTATACCATGGTCTTGACGGGAGAGTTACGAGCGGCTCGTATTCTTGTTCCATCTCCTCCTCAGATTCCAGGCTAGGGGCCCATCATTCCTCCGCACAAGCCTAGGTATATGCTAGTCCTCCATGCCCGCCAGGCGGTTGGGGTTCTTTTGCTCAGGCTCCGAGGCCTTCCCAAGATCCAGGGTATGCTCCCAGCACTTCAGGCAGTGCGGGTCCTTCCACCAGCCCTTTTGCATGATGATGATGTTAATGATACCGATTAGTATATTAGGGGTGATGATTCTCCGTAGGGTTAGCCATTTGTTGTAGCATGATGTAGCCCCTACGTAGGCATGTACTTTTCCATGTATCCTGTAGACATTGCCCCATGATGGGCCAGTTATGTATGTATATTTTTCATTGCCTCTTGATAGGCCTAGACATGTGTGTATTGTATTGCCCCACAGTGGGTCCTGATGTGCGATTTTATCTCCTTGTAGTATGATGTATGTATGGAACAAGGCCTCTTGCTAGGACTTGCATTTGTAATTCTGTAAATCGTCGTTAAGAGGGCTGCCAATGTACGAAAAACAATGCCTCTAGATAGGACTTATATGTATAATTCTGGAATAATTGCCTTTGAGAGGGCTACCGATGTGTAGGAAAAACAATTCCTCTGAGTAGGGCTTATATGTATAACTCCGAAAATTTCCTTTAAGAGGCCTGCTAATGTTCGTGAAAAACAATGCCTCTGATTAGGACTTATATGTATAACTCTAGAAATTGCCTTTGAGAGGGTCGCATGATGCATGAAAAACAATGCCCCTAGATAGGACTTATATGTATAATTCTAGAATAATTGCCTTTGAGAGGGCTGCCAATGTTCGTGAAAAACAAGGCCTCTAATTAGGACTTATAAGTATAACCTTGGAAATTTCCTTTGAAAGGGCCACATGATGCACGAAAAGCAACGCCTCTAGATAGGACTTATATGTATAACTCTGAATAATTGCCTTTAAGAGGGCTGTCGATGTGTGGAAAAAACAATGCCTCTAAGTAGGACTTATATGTATAAATCTGTAAACCGCCTTTAGAAGTGCTGTTGATGTATGACTTTAGTAAAATTGCCTCTAAGAGGGCTGCTGTCGTGTATGTGAAACAATGCCTTTGATCAAGACTTACATATAGAATTCTGGATGTCACCTTTAAAAGGGCCACTAACGTATGCATGCACTATCTCATTTTCGTCATGGATGGTGGTTTTGAACTAGCTTGTGTCGCACTCACTTGTTTTGCACCGCATTTTCACCTTTGAGAGGGCCGCATGATGCACGAAAAGTAATGCCTCTAGATAGGACTTATATGTATAACTCTGGAATAATCGCCTTTGAGAGGGCTACCGATGTGTGGGAAAAACAATGCCTCTAAGTAGGACTTATATGTATAAATCTGTAAACCACCTTTAAAAGTGTTGCTGATGTATGACTTTAGGAAAATTGCCTCTGAGAGGGCTGCTGACGTGTATGTGAAACAATGCCTCTGATCAGGACTTACATGTACAATTATGGATGTCACCTTTAAAAGGGCCGCTGAAGTATGCATGCACTATCTCATTTTCGTCATGGATGGTGGTTTTGAACCAGCTTGTCTCGCACTCACTTGTTTTGCACCATAGTTTCACAGGTTTCCTGGTGGCTTTTGATAATGATTGTCCCACTAGTGGGAGAGAAAATGGAGAGATCGCGTGAAATCCCTAGTTTAGGGTTTCATGCAATTCTCAACATAAGAGACACATCCTTAATAGGATGGACCCATTCTTGTAAATTGGACAAAGGGGAGGGAACCGCGCAAAATAAACTACCCCAGTTTAGGGTTTTGCGGGGTTCCAAACCTGCAGACTGGCTAAAAGTGGCCTCGACTTCGTAGACCATACCAAAATACTGGTAATGAATGCAGACATTCTGAACGAGATCTCCTTAGACATGCCATGAGTTGGTATGCACTAGTCGCTCCTGTTATTACCCTAGAGGGCTAAAAATTCAAGGACAGGCTTCTTGAGGCAACATCACAAGAAACAACTCCCTCTGTCCTCCAAATAAGCTAAAACAAGTTACCGGATGGCTAAAAACAAGTTCCAGTGTTTTCTTGTTGTAAATTCTGATTACCGGGGCTAAATTGACCCCTAAACCGAGTGAACCGGGCTTAGAAAAATGAGGTTCAAGATGTCTAGAAGTGCTGAACGAGATGTACAAACATAAACTACCTCAGTGTAGGATTTGTGCGATCTTGGGTGCACAAGAAAGAGTGTCTGGCAATCCGGTTCACTATTGGGTCGACCGCGCACTTTGGCGGGCGCTAAAACAAGGGAATCTTTGCTCCAAGGTGATCAAAAACATGCCAAATAGGGGGAGAGTGCTCAGAATATGTGTGGGTTTGTGCCTAGAGGGCTAAAAAGCCCCGACACATGTCCCCAGGTCCAGCGACCCTTGTAGGGCCGCTGCCTTGAGAAGCGTGTATAAAAGACAAGTTTCAGCCCAGCCCTAGCTCATTCTTGATCTGCAATTTTTGGGGTCTTCTTCTACCCTTTTTCTTCACCCAAAATGTGTAGAAAACACCGTTTTTCATAATTTCTTCATAGATTCTCATCGGATCGTCAGATTTAGCAAGATCTGTTAATGGATACTTTTGGTGCTCACTCCTACGACACTTTGGTCGAGCTCAAGAGGGAGTCTTACTATGAGAAGAAGCTTAGGAGGTGGTGGAGCTCTTTTTCTTATGGTGACCAAGCACTCATCTAGAAACTTCTTAGAGATGCTACTGCTCTTCTTCACACCATACTAAATTGGCATTTGTTGGAGGTCATTGCCTCTTGTTGGGACCCTACTTTGAGATGTGTCACCATTGGAGATGTTGACTTGGTGCCTACTTTGGAAGAGTATGATCGTTTTCTTTCACTTTCTACTCCTCTAAGCCCTGTTTTCATTCCACTAGTGCGGACACGCTACCGCAAGAGGCTCACTAATTTGATAGGCTCAAGAGGCCCGTTGTGGAGGCGCTGACTTGGTATTGCAGAGGGTTAGGAGGGAGCATGTCCTTTGATTTCTTGCATGATCGGTTCCACTCATTAAAGTGCCTTGTTGGCTACCGAGACAACTTTGTGGATTTAGAGGAGTAGTGGACATCTTACCTGCGTCAGGCCTTCCTAGTGGCCTTCTTTGGCGCGGAGTTGTTCCCTTCACCATTAGGATCAGTCAATTTTACCATTCTTCCTCTGGTGAGTGCCCTACCTCATGGTACCTCTTTCATTCCCACTCTACTTTCCGAGACCATTAGGTCCTTATCTTCATGTCGGGAGACCGATAAAGGTAGGTTAGGCTATTGTGTTCATATGTTACAGTTGTGGTTCTGTAGCCACTTAAGTGTCATTGCTAATGATTAATCTATGGGCTTTATGAGTAGGAATAGAGCTGAGCTACCATAGTCCTTGATCTTCCTTTTTCTAGGGATACTGAGGGTTGGCTGAGATACTTGTGCAGCCTAAGTCCCACTGACTGGACCTAGAGAGTCAAGTAGGGTATCACTAGATGGCAAAGGCAAACCCATTGTATTGGTTTACTTGGCATTCCCATGGTGGGTATTTGGGGGTGCATAGGGTACTTCCCGGGCATAGCCATGTGGCAATTTGGGGGTATCCAGCATATCCCTCGACTTAGTGATCTTTTTGTTGTCACTTGTGAGTACAGGGCTCATGGATATCGATGTAGTAGTGATAGGGCGTGCCTCTGTGTTCTGGGAGGAGCACAAGTCAAGCATTAACTTCCCCATTTGTTCTAGGGATGACCAGGAGTGGTTTTTTGCTGAGTTTAGAGTATGGCGAGACACCAAAGATCCTAACTTTGTGGTTAACTTATCATTGCCAGTCTTAGCCGAGCTGCCACTTTCATTTGATGTTATGAGAGACTATACTCTAGAGTTTGAAATAAGGGTTGAGAGGGCCCTTACAGATCTGAGACAGTGCTTGAGGCTAGCAGCAAGGTCGATGGCTTAGCACTGGAGTTAGTACAGGTGAGAGCCTATATTCATTCCACTTTGAGCATGGAGCGAGCGATGAGCTTAATGAGCCGCAATTGGCTTTCCGTCACCTTCAAAATGAGTTGACTGAGAGAGAGGAGGCCTTGAGAGTTGCTACTACAAAGGTGGGCACCTTGCAGGCTTTGCTAGAGACTAAGAGACAAGGCTCTAATTCTAATTCCACGATGGAAAGGGAACTAGTCCGTCTTCAGCTTTCACATGACAAACTCCGAGAGATTTCCAGAGACCTGGGCTTTGATGCGGCCGGGTTACTTCGTACTTATGCTCTCGATGACTCAATTCTCCGCACTGGTTTTGAGAGATCGTGTCAAGCTGTGCCTAATCGTTTGGGCCATGTTTGGCTTGCTGGTGTTCTTTTCTATTTATTTTATTTCTACACATGAGCTATGTAGTTAGTATCCCATCATGTATGGAAAGGTCCTTCATAAATTGCTAGGCAATTGCGTAGGGCCTTCCTTTTTTGTTTGAGTTCTCAAAGCATTGTCTAGTTTGTTAGGCTTGCTTAGAAACTGAGAGATGGTGGAGAGAGATGTTTATGATGATATTCAAAAGATATATTTATGAGATGATATTTCATGTTTTGAT
This sequence comes from Quercus aquifolioides, assembly GCA_019022515.1. Taxonomy (NCBI): domain Eukaryota; kingdom Viridiplantae; phylum Streptophyta; class Magnoliopsida; order Fagales; family Fagaceae; genus Quercus; species Quercus aquifolioides. The sequence continues at coordinate 35,243,056 of CM032332.1, forward strand.
ATCATAATGTATGAAAGAAACATAATGGCACAATACAAGCATGTTAATGAATATGCAGGCAAATGCTTTGAAAATGCCAAATTATACAAATAAGAGATAAATGTAAAATCCATGCATATCAATATCTTATTTTTCCAAGGATACATCCTGTTTTAGATGGATCTTTTCCTTTTTCCATTAGGGTATATTTCCCATTGGCATAAGCTAGAACATCATGAGCAGACCACCAGGTCGTGGCAGTATTGTAGAGAGAGAGCGATCTCAGAGGTGTCTTCATATCCTGTCTTGGATGCTGAATCCATCTAATTTTCTGATCTTGATCATATATCCGAAGGGATTCCAATGACTAATTTTTCTTTGAAGATGTGACCAAACCAAGATGGCTGCCTACGTACCTCCACAAGGAAGGATCAGGTCATCACGTAGTTCAACTGACTTTTGATTGCCTTAATTTTTGTCTAGACCGCTCTTTCGAGTTTTCAATCTAGCAGGCTCTCTCACACTCTTTCTTTTGCTCTCCTTTTGTGTAGACCGCCCTTTCGAATTTTCGATCTACCTTTTATGTTTTCTCACGCTTTCTTTCTTTTGGCTCTCCTTTTGCATAGAACACCCTTTTGGGTTTTCGATCTACCTTTTTACTTCTTCTTTTTTTTTTTTTTTTTTGCTTTTTCTTTTTGACATCAAAATATAGAAATAAGGTGCACTGAGAGGCTCCTTAATGCAAAGTACCATATGACGGCATCAAAATTGGTGGGCATATCGAAGTCATGCCTGTCCATGTCGGCTAGAATCAAGGCTCCTTTAAAAAAGGCCTTCTTTACCACATATGGGCCCTCGTAAGTTGGGAAAAACTTTCCTCTGTGGTCAGGCATGGCATGGTTACACTTCTTCAAGACTAGACCACCTTCTTCAAAGACCCTGGGTCTAACTTTCTTGTTGAATGCTCGCTCAACGCAGCATTGGTACAACTGTCCATGGCACATTGCAGTCATGCGCTTTTCATCTATCATGTTCAGTTGGTCATATTAGGAACGGACCAATTTAGCTTCTGACAGCTCTGTCTGAGATAAAATCCTGAGAGACGAGATCTTTACCTCTACGGGGAGGACGACCTCCATGCCATATACAAATGAATGCGGGGTCGCACCCGTGGAAGTACGAACAGAAGTGCAATATGTGCACAAAGCAAATGGCAAGTACTCGTGCCAGTCCTTGTATGTGTATGTCATCTTCACCAAGATTTTCTTTATGTTCTTATTATGGCTTCCACTACACCATTCATCTGAGGGGGATAGTAAACCAAATTTTTGTGCTCAATCTTGAACTAGTGGTAGAGTTGCTGGATCATTCTCCCATTTAGGTTCGTTCCATTATCTGTAATGAGCTCTTCTGGCACGCCATAACTGCAAATAATCTTATGTTTCAAGAACCAGGCTACCACTGCTTGAGTAATGCTTTTGTATGAAGTGGCTTCCACCCACTTTGTAAAATAATCAATGGCCACTAAGATATACTTATGACCATTTGAAGCTTTTGGAATTACGGGTCCGATGACATCCATAACCCAGGCTGAGAAGGACCATGGTGCCGCTAAAGAGTTCAAGGGCAAAGGAGGAGCATTCTTCTTGTCTTGATAGGCTTGGCAACGGTGGCATGTCCTCACGTGTTTAATGTAATCATTTTCCATGGTGCGCCAGTAGTAACCGACTCTTATAATCTTGCGGGCCAATAAGGGTCCACTAGCATGAGCTCCAAGTAAGCCTTCATGCATTTCTTCCATTAGATGATTAGCCTCGGAGGCATCTACACATCGAAGCAAGCTATAATCGTGGTTCCTTTTGTACAAGACTTCTCCACTCAAGAAAAATTGGCAAGCCATGTGCCAGATGAACTTTTTTTCACTGTCTGTTGTACCGAGCGAGTATACACTATTCTTGATATAAGCCTTGATATCACGGTGCCATGGCATTCCGTCGGCTTCAACTTCAACACTCGTGCATTCTTCTATGTTCATGCAATAGGCTGGAATGCCACGGACTTCTATGCACAATTGCCTCATATTATCTCCTTTTGATGATTTAACCATGCTAGCTAGTGTAGCCCGGGGTAAATAGGCGAATGTGATGTTTCATAATTTAGGAATCAAGCAGCTGACGCATTTCTGATACGAAATCAACTTGGCATCTTGGGCTTGCCATTTTCCTTCAATTTGGGAGATGATCAACTAGGAATCTCCAAAGATGCTCAAGTCATAGGCGCCGAACTCTAGGGCCACTTGTAGGCCAACTATGCATGCTTCATATTCTATGATGTTGTTGGTGCAATCAAAATCCAGCTTGACTAACAGACTAGCCCTTGGGGGAAACTAAGACTGCTCCCATTCCCGGTAAAGCTTCCAACACCACGATTCCACACTGTCTAGTTTTAGCTCTAGCGCCATGACATCCTCATCAGGGAAGAAGGATTCTGAAAGCTCTAGATCATTCAGCAACTAATCCGCTACGTAGTTGGCTATGGCCTGGCCCCTGATGGCCTTTCTTGTCACAAACATAATGTCAAATTCGGAGAGTAACATTTGCCAACAGGAAATCTTCCCTGTAAGAGCTAGCTTTTCAAAGATGTACTTAATGGGATCCATGCGGGAAATGAGCCGCGCGGTGTCATAGAGCATATACTGCCGCAGCTTGCATGATGCCCACGCTAGGGTGAAACACATCTTTTCAATGGCGATGTAGTTGATCTCACAACTAGTGAACTTATTGCTTAAGTAGTAAATCACCCTTTCTCTCTTGTCGGGCTTAGCCACTTAGCCTAACATGTAGCCCATGGAGGTTTCTTGTATCGCTAGGTAGAGGATCAACAGATATCCCAGTGTTGGGGAACCAAAACAGGAGGTTTCAACAAATACTGCTTGATCTTGTCAAAGGCCGCTTGGCACTCATCTGTCCATTCTATCTTTATGCCTTTCTTCGAGAGCTTCAACAATGGATCACATGTGGCAGTCAACAATGCTATGAAGCGAGCTATGTAATTGACTTTGCCTAAGAAGCTGCGAATTTGCTTCTTAGTTTGCAGTGTCAGCATGTCTCAAATGGCTAGGACTTTTGCTAGGTCCACTTCAATTCCTCTTTGGCTGACTATAAAGCCAAGCAATTTCCCTGAACTAGCTCCAAAGACGCATTTGTTAGGGTTTAGTCTCAACCTGTACTTGATAAGGTGCTTGAACAACTTTCTCAAATCTACCAAATGATCCTTGGTAGTGCAGGATTTGGCAATCATGTCGTCTACATAGACTTTAATCTCTTTGTTCATCATATCATGGAACAAGGTTACCATGGCTCGCTGATAAGTAGCCCCTGCATTTTTTAAGTCGAATGGCATAACATCATATGCATAAGTGTTAGGTTCTAAAGATTTAGGATTTTATGCATTTAGAACTCTAATGTGTAATGTTGGCAAACCATGATCAAAACAATGTGCTTAGTCTTGTTTAGGCTTGCTCAAAGTTGATAAAATATTGTAAAGTTAGAATCGAGTGACTGTAGATGCATTGGGGCATTTTGGTCTGGCTCGATCGATCGAATCACGGACCAGATGCGTTTTCTGCAGTTTTTCCAACTCAGCCCTAACTCATTAAATGTTTTGGGTTTTCTGTTTTTACCCTAGGTATATAAAGAAAAACCTTAGCCACATTTTTAGAGTTGCTCCAGTTGTATTGTTGCTCATACATTGCTGTTTTGTGTAAATCTCTTGTGAGATCTAGAGGAGCTTTCCTTTACACAAAGCTTAGGGTTTTCGAGATAGAGATTACTTCAACATCTTGATGATCAACTCGGTTGCTACCATTGAAGCTTAAAGAATATCAAGCGTGGGTGCTTGTAGCTGATTGGAGAATCCAAGAAAGAAGGAGTCCGTGGATTCGGAGCTTGCACGTGTCGTGTCAGTAAGTTCTACTGGTGGGTAGCATTAGGAAGTCAAGCGGGGAGCTTGTAGTCCTTTTGTATGAACTTCGATTCTTTCATAGTGGATTCAGGTTTGCCTTGAGGATCGGTGGGTCAAATCCTCCCCAAGTTTTTACCGTGTGGTTTCCTAGGTGATCATATCATTGTGTTATTTATTATTCCGCTGCTTTATTCTTTTGATATGATTATTTGATTGCTTTAACCTAGAATTACATAATTTGACTAAGTAACAACTTGGCTAATTAATCTAGGCTAACCAATCTGGTTGTTTTTAAGGGGTCTAAAACCGTTCAATAAGTTCCCCAATGAGTGGTGAATGTTGTCTTAGCTTTGTCTTCCTCGGCCATCTTGATTTGATTGTAGCCTGAGAACCCATCCATGAAGGAGAAGAACCTGTTGGTAGCAGTATTATCCACCAAGGTATCAATATGTGGCAATGGAAAGTTATCCTTGGGGCTGGCCTGGTTCAAATCCCTGTAATCGATGCACATGCATACTTTCCCATCTTTCTTAGGCACAGGAACAATGTTGGTGACCAAATCTAAGTAGGCTATTGCGGTAAGGAAACCGGCTTTCAACTGCATTTCTACTTCTTCCTTGATCTTCAAAATGATTACAGATTTCATCCTTTAAAGCGCTTGCCACACTGGAGGGCATTCTGGCTTGACTGGAATTCTGTGCACAACAATCTCAATATCCAACCCTGGCATATCTTGGTAAGACCAAGTAAAGATTTCTCTGAATTCCATTAGTAGAGCTATGAGCTCAGGCTTCAAGTCCTTAAGAAAGTTTACCCCAATCTTGATGGGTTTTTTCATTCTCACCTTCGTCAACAAGGTTAACCACTTCTATCTCTTCTATGTTAGGCTTAGACCCTATGCTCTTTCTGTTTAGAGCTTCCAAAGTATCACGAGGCAAAATCGAAATTTCCTCTAATCCTTCCATATCATGTTCCAACTCTATTGTCTCATTCATGTCATCAATATCCTCTTTATGGCAACAGGACGATGTACCCACTTGGAAATTAGAATAGATCCTATAGAACGAAACATAGGAAACATAAGACAATTTGCACACACATATTCATAGGAAAGCAAATAAAGAGATAAATGCAAGGTTTTCCTAAATAATACACGGGATAATTTTGTTAGTGGATTATAGATAGGGGGATAACAAAGTTCATGCCTGATAATGATAAAAGGGAAACACACATTTTTTGGAAAAATAAACTAGGGCAATTGGAGAACCCAACCACATGATAATGGAATACTCCTTACTTAGCCTGTGCAACCACAAAGTAAGGTTTGACGATCCAATGGCCTACTATCTCACTTGGCACACAGGGCCTAATAGTAGAAGTCAGATCATCCCTCGGGGATATGATGGCATTCACCGAGAACTCCTCTGGACAAAGACGGATGAGACAAGCCAAATATGATTCCTCCTTGCATGATTCCTGCGCTACTTCTAATCTGATGACCTCGGCCGAAACCGAAAAAATGACCCTGATGTAGGGAATATACATCCCTTGGCCAATGCACTTCCTTTTCTTTCCTTTAGAAGCCTGGAAAAGCTCTTCACCGGAGGGGTCGTAGCCTAGACTGAATCCTCCTTTGTTGTCTGGGAGTTCAATCAAAGAAGCCTTCCCATGTCCTATAACACCGAGGCCCTGGCCTGACTGATAACCAAATTTGAGCATCTCCTTGGTAGCCATTAAAGTAGCGGAGGGCCATGCTAACTCGAGTTCTGAAGCTCTAGAAATCCTGGAGACTAGCTCGAAACTGTGAAAAGTTGCCTCTGGAAAGGCATTAGCACCAATGTTGAGGACAGAAGTCTCCTTGAAGAAATTCAGGGGTTCCTCAGCCAAAATAGTGATCAACAGATCCTCGGATGGGAACTTGAGCCTCCGATGAAAAGTAAAAGCAACTGCACCTGCCGCATGTAGCCAAGGCCTCGCTAGAAGCATATTATATGGGGAATCCACCTTGATGACTTGGAAGTTAACCATGAAGAACATGGGGCCAATTCCAATAGCTAATTCAAACTCGCCTTACTCCTCTCGGAGAGTGCCATCAAAGGCTCTAATGATCGTGGTGGTATGGCGGATAAGAGAGGTATCCACATTCAAACGTTCTAAAGTGGACATCGAGCAAACATTCAGGGTTGACCCATTGTCAATCAATACTCTGACGATGATCATATCTTCACACTTTACTATAATGTGCATGGGCAAAGTATGCTCTCTATCTTCTGGTGGTAGCTCATCATCTGTAAAGGAAATCTGGTTGGTGGCCAACACCGTTAAGACCATACCTTTAAAGGCGAATTCTGTAGCACTTATAGGAACACATGTCTCTTTCAAGACTTCCAAGAGAGCCATGCGGTGGACATCAAAGGATAGCAATAGCTCCAAGATGGAGATCTGAGCTGGTGACTTGTTTAGCTGCTGAATCACACTGTACTCTGAGTTTCTGATAATTCTCAAGAATTCTTCGGCTTCTTTGGTCGTGACCCTGTCCCTGACGAGTTCAGTTATACCCTTGCCAATCTCTTTCCTTCTCTTTTCTTGTTCCTCGGGAGTATAGCAGCGGCCACTCCTAGTAAGCCCAGATAGACCTGAAGAGATATTGGAGCAGACCTCCTATTTTCTGGTTTGAGTGGAGATCAAGGACACATCGTATTTCCATAGGGCACAATGGCCATCCTCATAAGGGAATGGCTTTGGCATGCGAATGATAGCACCCTCCTGAGTTTGCAAATTGGGCGCTATAGAGAATGTCTTCGATTTAATGTCCACTGGACTTGGCAGAATGGCTTCAAGGGCCTTTGAGCCAGATACCCCAGAGATTCCTTAGGCAGGCTTTGGCAAAATAAGAGGATCGAACACTCGAATAGTGGGAACAATGACGGTTCCCCCCTGAACTGATGATGAGGCTAGCCCTACGACTGCAAGCAATGCAAGAACTAGAGGAGTAAATCCTTCGATGGCTGGCGAGGGTTGCCCTTTCCCTGAATCTGATGACCTCTGATCTGCAGGTGATTCTACAATCTCCTCAATGACTACTGAAAAGGAAGGTGATGAAGTAACCTTACCAAGGCGTTTCTGTAGGTATTCTTCCTAATCCTTCCTCGACCCCACTGATATAGCATTACAGCTGGCTCTTGACTGGGTAGCTAGAGGACATAGACTGGCTGCCATGAAATCACCTCTTCACACAATTTCCCTTTCAATCCAGATGACATCGCGTTCGGCTAAACTCTAAACCTGTGCTCAGAGCACTTTACAATCAAACAGGACATGATTGTCTTCACTGTCACAGAATGAGTAGGCTCCCCAGTCAAATCCTGGGGTTTTTATACCCTTAAGATCAAGGTGGCTCTCTTGGACCAAGGCTTGAAGCATAGCATTCCATGGGAACGACGATGAGGAGAAATCTGAAATCCTTTCTTCCATTGTGATGATGGCATTCACATTCCCTTCTTGATGGGGAGGCAAAGGGTTGGTGATGATGTTCGAAGCGGCTACATTATCGAACTATATCAACTTGTTGTCTATGAGATCCTAGACACGGTCCCTCAAATGGTAACATTCTTCTAGAGTATGCCCTTCGGCCCTAAAATGGTGTTCACACTTCTTGGATGGATTAAAACCAGGTGATGGAGGGCTTTCTCTGGGCTTGGAAAACATTGGGGTCACTAACTTCCTTTCCAGCAAGTAAGCGTAGAGATCTGCCATGGGCATGGGTAATGGAGTGTACTTCCAATTTTCCCTCCTAAAGGGACGAGGTAGGTCTATCTTCCCTTTCTGATTAAAGGCTCAGTTAGGTGCTTGAGCAGACTGAGCCTGTTGCTAATAAGGTCTAGCAGCCAGGGTTGCATAAGCAGAAGTAAAACCCCTAGGCCTTTTTGAAGCACTATTGACCATATGAACATCGGCCTCTTTAGTCTTGCGGCCGGTCATTTTCTTGACTTATTGTTCAACCATGGAACTCAGAGACTCAACATCCATGATCATTTTGCTCCTAATGCCCTTGTCAATGTGCTCTCCAATAGGGATGAGGCTAGCAAAATGAGTGACTTGGGTGCTGATCATCTTCTCATAGTAAGGAGACTTGAGGTTGTGAATGAACCAATTGATCATCTCATTTTCCATCATGGGGGGTTGCACTTGTGCGGATAGCTCACGCCACCCTTAGGCATACTCTCGAAAAGATTCCCCACTCTTCTTCTCTATTCTCATAAGGACCATGCGGTCAGGAGCTATCTCGGTGTTAAACCTGTAGTATTCCAAGAAAGAGTTGGCCATTTCCCTCCAACTAGAGGTTTTTTCAAATCTCGCATACCATGTGGCTACGGGGCCAGTCAAACTATCAGGGAAAATCTAGCAAAGCAGAGGGTGATTATCCCCATAAAGAGCCATCTTCCTACAGAACATGCATAAGTGCACGCAATGATCTCCAGTACCATCATATTTGACGAACTCTGGTGCCTTGAACTTGAAGGCATAATGACTTAAGGGACGTTGGTCAAACTGTCTAAATCAACACTTCCATGAGCGCAAGAGCCCTCCATGATATAAAGCTTCTCAGCTAGAGTTTCCACTTGGCTCTTGACTTGGTCATACCCAGATTCGAGGTTCTCGTCCTTAGAAGGATCTGTTTCTTGGTCATTGCCTTGGGGCAGTACATTGTGGCCTGATCCTATACTAGTGGGGTGTGATTTTCATTCTCGGTTTGGGGACCTCCTTGACTATGCTCGGAAGAGTTTTTTCCTCCTACAACTAGCTGTTGCACCATGCACATCAATTCTGACACTTGCTTTTTCATCTGAGCGAACTTGGCATGACTCACTTTGGGAGTCAAAGGCCCACTAGTAGACATCTCTCTTGCACGAGACCTAGCGATGATGGGATCACGATGTGGTGGTAGCTTAGACTATTTCTTTTTAGCAAATTTTTTATCCTGGGGAAAGAATGGGAGGTGAAAGAAGCGGGGTGCGTTTGACAATGTGGAAACACAACACCAAAAACAAGTTAGTTTATGCCCTTGCTATTTAACATGCACCTACCATTTTCAGAAAAATTTTGCTTTGCACCCTTGATCAGGTATTTATCATGGTGAGTTTCTACTATGATGCAAGATTAATGCACAAGATTGGCAAGTAACTGAAACTTTCATGACATGCTCAACGATGCGAGAAGGACCCTTCTTTTGACTATATGCCTATACAAGATTTGCTTCTACAACGCTAGGTTCATCGGCTCCAATGATGGGCATTTTACAATACAAGGAAATGCAATCGCATGGAAAAGTTCAGCTTCTGATATTGTGGACTACTCGGGCAAGCTTTTGGACACTTGGATCTCTTGGTAACTTGGACAATATGGATCTCTTGGACCTTTGGATCTTTTAAGAGACTCTTGGATTCTGGACATCTAGGACCTTTCGGCAATTTTGACATCTTGGCAATCTAGGCAGTGTGGATCTCTTGGCAATTTGGATCTCTTTGCAATTTGGATCTTAGACCCTCTTGGCCACTTTGTCATCTTGTGATCTCTTTGATGATTTAAGCTTTTGGGCAATCTTTTCGGATATTTTCTAGGAAAGCTCTTGAACTCTTGATGTTTTGGAATCCTTGACAGTTTTTTTGGCAGCACTTCCTCTTGAATGGAGTTTTGACTACTTGCCACAGATTTTATCTTTGCACAATTAGGTGATGGGACCATTTAGTGTATGTAAGAGTGCCTTTGTAGGGTTGTAAACCCTTAGGGATAGGGTATGATCTAGCATGTACAAGCAACGAGGTTGCTTTCCCTAGGGGTTTAACCATGGATTCTGTGCAAACAGGATAGAAAGAACTTGGAGTAGAGCACAATTTCTTTGGCGCAAGCAAAAAGGGCGCACCTATTACAAGACACTTTCCCCTGACCTCTAGCCCTATAAGGGTATCCTTTCCTAGGCTCGGATGTTCACTCTACAGGCTTTACCTAGTCCTGATGGGCTCTGGGCTTGATCTAGTTCTCACGGGTTTGACATAACTAGGCCAACTATATGCAAAGGCTTAACTGGTAGGTTGTTCCTATCCTAGGTGTAAGGTTGAATTTAATTAACCATCTTGTTGGCTTTATTCCGTGCCAAATTTGCTTGTAATTTAGCAATTAGTAACCCTGTATTTAGGTGGGAATCATGTAAGGGTAGTGAGTGAGAGAGTGTGAAGAAATGCTCAAGATTGTGCAAGGTTGCAGAGATTCGCGGCTGGGACTCGTGGGTGACTCGCGACTGGCAAGCCGCCAAATGCAGCACACAAGTGAAGCATGCGAGAAGATGAACGGTCGCGCCAGTTGGAGCACTACAGGACAAAAAGTCTAGCCTGGCCGTTCTGTTATCTCGCAGCTTGAACTCGCGACTCAGTTAAGTCGCGAGGCCAAGCCACCAGACCACCCTGTTTGGGAAAAACTGACTCTTCGCATTCCTTTCTCACCCAAGTATAAATAGCCCTTAAACCCACAAAATGTAAAAAGTTTCCAGAGAGAATTTTGCGAGAGAAACCCTAGAGAAAAACAAGATTAATTCATCTACAATCTTCACATAGAGACTCTTCAAATTCCTCTACTCTCACCCTCTCCATTGTTACATCCTTGAGAGGTTCTTACCCAAATCCTTTTCTCACCATACCCATATCTGCGAGAAGGTTTTTTGGTGCTTTGGGAAGCAGTTGGGAAAGGACCAATGACTATTGGTTGATGCTATGGGCTATAGCGGAATCCGGTAAGCTAAAGAAGAAATAGGTTCGGCGTAACCTCGTTGGAGCAAGAAGCTTGGAGGGCTTAGGTACATTGGGTAGATTAGGCTTGGAGGGTCTTCTGCTATTCATGTATCCCAACTACATTCTTTAGGGGTGGGGACAAGCCGAAAAAGAGAGAAAAAGAAATTCTCATTCCGGACCGTTTCTACCCGAGCCAAATTAGAGAATTTCGAAAAAAAATATTAAAAAATTTTAAAAATTAAAAAACATCATTTTCAAATTATTTCAAGCCAAAACGGATCGGGACAGGCCGAAAAAGAGAGAAAAAGAAAACCTCGTTACGGACCGTTTCTACCCAAGCCAAATTACAGAATTTCGAAAAAAAATAGCAACAAAATTAAAAAAATTAAAAAACATCATTCTGACATTATTTCAAGCCAAAACAGGTGGGGACAGGCCAAAAAAGAGAGAAAAAGAAATTCTCATTCCGGACCGTTTCTACCCGAGCCAAATTAGAGAATTCCGAAAAAAATAACAAAAAAATTCAAAAAATTAAAAAACATCATTCTGACATTATTTCAAGCAAAAACGGGTGGGGACAGGCCGAAAAAGAGAGAAAAAGAAATTCTCGTTCCGGACCGTTTCTACACGAGCCAAATTAGAGAATTCCGAAAAAAATAGCAAAAAAATTAAAAAAATTAAAAACATCATTCTGGCATTATTTCAAGCCAAAACGGATCGGGACAGGCCGAAAAAGAGAGAAAAAGAAAAACTCGTTACGGACTGTTTCTACCCGAGCCAAATTAGAGAATTCCGAAAAAAATAGCAAAAAAATTAAAAAAATCAAAAAACATCATTCTGACATTATTTCAAGCCAAAACGGGTGGGGACAGGCCGAAAAAGAGAGAAAAATAAATTCTCGTTCCGAACCGTTTCTACCCGAGCCAAATTAGAGAATTCCGAAAAAAATAACAAAAAAATTCAAAAAATTAAAAAACATTATTCTGACATTATTTCAAGCCAAAAGGGGTGGGGACAGGCCGAAAAAGAGAGAAAAATAAATTCTCGTTCCGGACCGTTTCTACCCGAGCCAAATTAGAGAATTCCGAAAAAAATAGCAAAAAAAATCCAAAAAGTTAACAAACATTATTTCAAGCCAAAATGGGAGGGGACAGGCCGAAAAAGAGAGAAAAAGAAATTCTCGTTACGGACCGTTTCTACCCGATCCAAATTAGACAATTCCGAAAAAAATAACAAAAAAATTCAAAAAATTAAAACACATTATTCTGACATTATTTGAAGCAAAAAGTGGTGGGGACAGGCCGAGAATGAGAGAAAAATAAATTCTCGTTCCGGACCGTTTCTACACGAGCCAAATTAGAGAATTCCGAAAAAAAATAGCAAAAAATTTTAAAAATTAAAAAACATCATTTTCACATTATTTCAAGCTAAAACGGGTCGGGACAGGCTGAAAAAGAGAGAAAAAGAAAAAATTGGTTCCGGACCGTTTCTACCCGAGCAAAATTAGAGAATTCCGAAAAAAAAAAGCAAAAAAATTCAAAAAATTAAAAAACATCATTCTGAAAATATTTCAAGCCAAAATACCCGGGGCCAGGCCGAAAAAAAGAAAAAAATAAATTCTCGTTCCGAACCGTTTCTACACGAGCCAAATTAGAGAATTCCAAAAAAAATTGCAGAAAAATTCAAAAAATTAAAAAACATAATTCTGAAATTATTTCAAGCCAAAACGGGTGGGGACAGACCGAAAAAGAGAGAAAAAGAAATTCTCATTCCGGACCGTTTCTACCCGAGCCAAATTAGAGAATTTCGAAAAAAATTGCAAAAAAATTTTAAAAATTAAAAAACATCATTTTTAAATTATTTCAAGCCAAAACGGATCGGGACAGGCCAAAAAAAGAGAAAAAGAAAAACTCGTTACAGACCGTTTCTACCCGAGCCAAATTAGAAAATTCCGAAAAAAAATAGCAAAAAAATTCAAAAAACTAATAAACATCATTCTGACATTATTTCAAGCCAAAACGGGTGGGGAAAGGCCAGAAGAGAGAGAAAAAGAAATTCTCGTTCCGGAGCATTTCTACCCGACCCAAACTAGAGAATTCCGAAAAAAAATAGCAAAAAAATTCAAAAAATTAAAAAAACATCATTTTGGCATTATTTCAAGCCAAAATGGGTCGGGACAGGCCGTAAAAGAGAAAAAAAGAAATTCTCGTTCCGGACCGTTTCTACCCGAGCCAAATTAGAGAATTCCGAAAAAAAAAAATAGCAAAAAAATTCAAAAAATTAAAAAACATCATTCTGGCATTATTTCAAGCCAAAACGGATCGGGACAGGCTGAAAAAGAGAGAAAAAAAAACTCGTTACGGACCGTTTCTACCCGAGCCAAATTAGAGAATTCCGAAAAAAATAGCAAAAAAATTCAAAAAACTAAAAAAATCATTCTAACGTTATTTCAAGCCAAAACGGGTCAGGACAGACCGAAAAAGAGAAAAAAAGAAATTCTCGTTTCGGACCATTTCTACCCGACACAAACTAGAGAATTCCGAAAAAAATAGCAAAAGAATTCAAAAAAAAAAAAAAAAAAAAACATCATTCTGGCATTATTTCAAGCCAAAACGGGTCGGGACAGGCCGTAAAAGAGAGAAAAAGAAATTCTCGTTCCGGAACGTTTCTACAAGAGCCAAATTAAAGAATTCCGAAAAAAATAGCAAAAAAATTCAAAAAATTAAAAAACATCATTCTAGCATTATTTCAAGCCAAAACGGGTTGGGACAGGCCGTAAAAGGGAGAAAGAAATTTTCATTCCGGACCGTTTCTACCCGAGCCAAATTAGAGAATTCCGAAAAAAAAAATAGCAAAAAAATTTTAAAAATTAAAAAATATCATTTTCACATTATTTCAAGCCAAAACGGGTCGGAACAGGCTGAAAAAGAGAGAAAAAGAAAAATTCGTTCCGAACCGTTTCTACTCGATCCAAATTAGAGAATTCAGAAAAAAAAAATAGCAAAAAAATTAAAAAAATTAAAAAACATCATTCTAAAATTATTTCAAGCCAAAACACCCGGGGACAGGCCGAAAAAGGGAGAAAAATAAATTCTCGTTCCGGACCGTTTCTACCCGAGCCAAATTAAAGAATTCCGAAAAAAATGCAAAAATATTCAAAAAATTAAAAAACATAATTTTGAAATTATTTCAAGCCAAAACGGGTGGAGACAGGCCGAAAAAGAGAGAAAAAAGAAATTCTCATTCCGGACCATTTCTACCCGAGCCAAATTAGAGAATTCCGAAAAAAATAGCAAAAAAAATTTAAAAATTAAAAAACATCATTTTTAAATAATTTAAATCAAAAAGGATCGGGATAGGCCGAAAAAGAGAGAAAAAGAAAAACCCGTTACGGACCGTTTCTACCCGAGCCAAATTAGAGAATTCTGCAAGAAAATTAAAAAAACTAACAAATATCACTCTGACGTTATTGCAAGCCAAAACGGGTGGGGACAGGCCGAAAAAGAGAGAAAAGGAAATTCTCATTCCGGACCATTTCTACCCGACCCAAACTAGAGAATTCCGAAAAAAAATAGCAAAAGAATTCAAAAAATTAAATAAAAATTATTCTGGCATTATTTCAAGCCAAAACGGGTTGTGACATGCCGTAAAAGAGAGAAAAAGAAATTCTCGTTCCGGACCGTTTCTACCCGAGCCAAATTAGAGAATTCCAAACAAAATAGCAAAAAAATTTTAAAAACTAAAAAACGTCATTTTCACAACATTTCAAGCCAAACCAGATCGGGACAGGCCAAAAAAGAGAGAAAAAGAAAAAGTCGTTCCGGACCGTTTCTACCCGTGCCAAATTAGAGAATTCCGAAAAAAATTGCAAAAAAAATCAAAAAATTAAAAAACATTATTCTAGCATTATTTCAAGCCAAAACGGGTCGGGACAGGCCGTAAAAGAGAGAAAAAGAAATTCTCGTTCCGGACCGTTTCTACCTGAGCCAAATTAGAGAGTTCCGAAAAAAAAATAGCAAAAAAATTTTAAAAATTAAAAAACATCATTTTCACATTATTTCAAGCCAAAACAGCACGGGACAGACCGAAAAAGAAAGAAAGAGAAAAACTCGTTCCGAACCGTTTCTACACGAGCCAAATTAGAGAATTTCGAAAAAAATTGCAAAAAATATCATTCTGACATTATTTCAATCCAAAATGGGTGGGGACAGGCCGGAAAAGAGAGAAAAAGAAATTCTCTTTCCGGACCGTTTCTACACGAGCCAAATTAGAGAATTCCGAAAAAAATAGCAAAAAAATTCAAAAAATTAAAAAACATCATTCTGGCATTATTTCAAGCCAAAAAGAGTTGGGACAGGCCGTAAAAGAGAGAAAAAGAAAAACTCGTTACGGGCCGTTTCTACCCGAGCCAAAATAGAGAATTCCGAAAAAAATAGCAAAAAAATTCAAAAAACTAAAAAAATCATTCTAACGTTATTTCAAGCCAAAACGGGTCAGGACAGACCGAAAAAGAGAAAAAAAGAAATTCTCGTTTCGGACCATTTCTACCCGACACAAACTAGAGAATTCCGAAAAAAATAGCAAAAGAATTCAAAAAATTAAAAAAAAAAAACATCATTCTGGCATTATTTCAAGCCAAAACGGGTCGGGACAGGCCGTAAAAGAGAGAAAAAGAAATTCTCGTTCCGGAACGTTTCTACAAGAGCCAAATTAAAGAATTCCGAAAAAAATAGCAAAAAAATTCAAAAAATTAAAAAACATCATTCTAGCATTATTTCAAGCCAAAACGGGTTGGGACAGGCCGTAAAAGGGAGAAAGAAATTTTCATTCCGGACCGTTTCTACCCGAGCCAAATTAGAGAATTCTGAAAAAAAAAATAGCAAAAAAAATTTTAAAAATTAAAAAATATCATTTTCACATTATTTCAAGCCAAAACGGGTCGGAACGTGCTGAAAAAGAGAGAAAAAGAAAAATTCGTTCCGAACCGTTTCTACTCGATCCAAATTAGAGAATTCAGAAAAAAAAATAGCAAAAAAAATTCAAAAAATTAAAAAACATCATTCTAAAATTATTTCAAGCCAAAACACCCCGGGACAGGCCGAAAAAGGGAGAAAAATAAATTCTCGTTCCGGACCGTTTCTACCCGAGCCAAATTAAAGAATTCCGAAAAAAAATGCAAAAATATTCAAAAAATTAAAAAACATAATTTTGAAATTATTTCAAGCCAAAACGGGTGGAGACAGGCCGAAAAAGAGAGAAAAAAGAAATTCTCATTCCGGACCATTTCTACCCGAGCCAAATTAGAGAATTCCGAAAAAAATAGCAAAAAAAATTTTAAAATTAAAAAACATCATTTTTAAATAATTTAAATCAAAAAGGATCGGGATAGGCCGAAAAAGAGAGAAAAAGAAAAACCCGTTACGGACCGTTTCTACCCGAGCCAAATTAGAGAATTCTGCAAGAAAATTAAAAAAACTAACAAATATAACTCTGACGTTATTGCAAGCCAAAACGGGTGGGGACAGGCCGAAAAAGAGAGAAAAAGAAATTCTCATTCCGGACCATTTCTACCCGACCCAAACTAGAGAATTCCGAAAAAAAAAATAGCAAAAGAATTCAAAAAATTAAATAAAAATTATTCTGGCATTATTTCAAGCCAAAACGGGTTGTGACATGCCGTAAAAGAGAGAAAAAGAAATTCTCGTTCCGGACCGTTTCTACCCGAGCCAAATTAGAGAATTCCAAACAAAATAGCAAAAAAATTTTAAAAACTAAAAAACGTCATTTTCACAACATTTCAAGCCAAACCAGATCGGGACAGGCCAAAAAAGAGAGAAAAAGAAAAAGTCGTTCCGGACCGTTTCTACCCGTGCCAAATTAGAGAATTCCGAAAAAAATTGCAAAAAAAATCAAAAAATTAAAAAACATTATTCAAGCATTATTTCAAGCCAAAACGGGTCGGGACAGGCCGTAAAAGAGAGAAAAAGAAATTCTCGTTCCGGACCGTTTCTACCTGAGCCAAATTAGAGAGTTCCGAAAAAAAAATAGCAAAAAAATTTTAAAAATTAAAAAACATCATTTTCACATTATTTCAAGCCAAAACAGCACGGGACAGACCGAAAAAGAAAGAAAGAGAAAAACTCGTTCCGAACCGTTTCTACACGAGCCAAATTAGAGAATTTCGAAAAAAATTGCAAAAAATATCATTCTGACATTATTTCAATCCAAAATGGGTGGGGACAGGCCGGAAAAGAGAGAAAAAGAAATTCTCGTTCCGGACCGTTTCTACCCGAGCCAAATTAGAGAATTCCGAAAAAAAATAGCAAAAAAATTCAAAAAATTAAAAAACATCATTCTGGCATTATTTCAAGCCAAAAAGAGTTGGGACAGGCCGTAAAAGAGAGAAAAAGAAATTCTCGTTCCGGACCGTTTCTACCCGAGCCAAATTAGAGAATTTCGAAAAAAATAGCAAAAAAATTCAAAAAATTAAAAAAAAATATTTTTCACATTATTTCAAGCAAAAACGGGTCGGGACAGGTTGAAAAAAAGAGAAAAAGAAATTCTCGTTCCGGACCGTTTCTACCCGAACCAAATTAGAGAATTCCGAAAAAAAATAACAAAAAAAAAATTAATAAACGTCATTCTAACATGATTTCAAGCAAAAAGGGGTGGGGGACAGGCCAAAAAAGAGAGAAAAAGAAATTTTCGTTCCGGAACGTTTGTACACGAGCCAAATTAGAGAATTTCGAGAAAAATAGCAAAAAAATTAAAAAACACCATTCTGGCATAATTTCAAACCAAAACGGACCGGGACAGGCCGTAAAAAAGAGAAAAAGAAAAACTCGTTACGGGCCGTTTCTACCCGAGCCAAATTAGAGAATTCCGAAAAAAATAGCAAAAAAATTCAAAAAACTAAAAAAATCATTCTAACGTTATTTCAAGCCAAAACGGGTCAGGACAGACCGAAAAAGAGAAAAAAAGAAATTCTCGTTTCGGACCATTTCTACCCGACACAAACTAGAGAATTCCGAAAAAAATAGCAAAAGAATTCAAAAAATTAAAAAAAAAAAAAAACATCATTCTGGCATTATTTCAAGCCAAAACGGGTCGGGACAGGCCGTAAAAGAGAGAAAAAGAAATTCTCGTTCCGGAACGTTTCTACAAGAGCCAAATTAAAGAATTCCGAAAAAAAATAGCAAAAAAATTCAAAAAATTAAAAAACATCATTCTAGCATTATTTCAAGCCAAAACGGGTTGGGACAGGCCGTAAAAGGGAGAAAGAAATTTTCATTCCGGACCGTTTCTACCCGAGCCAAATTAGAGAATTCTGAAAAAAAAAATAGCAAAAAAAATTTTAAAAATTAAAAAATATCATTTTCACATTATTTCAAGCCAAAACGGGTCGGAACGTGCTGAAAAAGAGAGAAAAAGAAAAATTCGTTCCGAACCGTTTCTACTCGATCCAAATTAGAGAATTCAGAAAAAAAATAGCAAAAAAAATTCAAAAAAATTAAAAAACATCATTCTAAAATTATTTCAAGCCAAAACACCCGGGGACAGGCCGAAAAAGGGAGAAAAATAAATTCTCGTTCCGGACCGTTTCTACCCGAGCCAAATTAAAGAATTCCGAAAAAAAATGCAAAAATATTCAAAAAATTAAAAAACATAATTTTGAAATTATTTCAAGCCAAAACGGGTGGAGACAGGCCGAAAAAGAGAGAAAAAAGAAATTCTCATTCCGGACCATTTCTACCCGAGCCAAATTAGAGAATTCCGAAAAAAATAGCAAAAAAAATTTTAAAATTAAAAAACATCATTTTTAAATAATTTAAATCAAA